>CM072232.1:52720749-52733249 GCA_036851935.1 Coregonus suidteri | reverse complement strand
CTCTATACACACTGTCTCTATATACACACTGTCTCTATACACACTGTCTCTATACACACTGTCTCTATACACACTGTCTCTATACACACTGTCTCTATACACACTGTCTCTAACACACTGTCTCTATACACACTGTCTCTAATACACACTGTCTCTATAACACACTGTCTCTATACACACTGTCTCTATACACACTGTCTCTATACACACTGTCTCTAACACACACTGTCTCTATACACACTGTCTCTAATACACACTGTCTCTAATACACACTGTCTCTAATACACACTGTCTCTATACACACTGTCTCTATACACACTGTCTCTATACACACTGTCTCTATACACACTGTCTCTATAAACACTGTCTCTATACACACTGTCTCTATATACACACTATCTAGACAGTGTGGGGCGGCAGGTAGCTTAGTGATTAAGAGCGTTGTGCCAGTAACCGAAAGGTCGCTGGTTCTAATCCCCGAGCCGACTAGGTGAAAAATCTGCCGATGTGCCCTTGAGCAAGGCACTTAACCCTATTTGCTCCTGTAAGTCAATCTGGATAAGAGCGTCTGCTAAAAATAAAAAATAAAAAAATCTAATACATGTGTTCTACCATACGCTCCTGTATTGCTCATCACTTCCTGTGAGAGGGGGTTTTGTTCACTCCTATATTGCTCATCACTTCCTGTGAGAGGGGGTTTTGTTCACTCCTATATTGCTCATCACTTCCTGTGAGAGGAGGTTTTGTTCAGTCTCTAGGTGACTGTTCTGGCTCTGTGGCTACAATCTGGTCTGGATCGCAGATTATATAGATATTTATATCAGGGACACGTGTACATAGTTTAGGGTGTATATAGTTCATATCAGGGTGGTGTATATAGGGTGGTGTATATAGTTCATATCAGGATGGTGTATATAGTTCATATCAGGGTGGTGTATATAGGGTGGTGTATATTGTTCATATCAGGGTGGTGTATATAGTTCATATCAGGGTGGTGTATATAGTTCATATCAGGCTGGTGTATATAGTTCATATCAGGATGGTGTATATAGTTCATATCAGGCTGGTGTATATAGTTCATATCAGGATGGTGTATATAGGGTGGTGTATATAGTTCATATCAGGATGGTGTATATAGTTCATATCAGGATGGTGTATATAGTTCATATCAGGGTTGTGTATATAGGGTGGTGTATATAGTTCATATCAGGGTGGTGTATATAGTTTATATCAGGGTGGTGTATATAGGGTGGTGTATATAGTTCATATCAGGGTGGTATATATAGGGTGGTGTATATAGTTCATATCAGGGTGGTGTATATAGTTCATATCAGGGTGGTGTATATAGTTCATATCAGGGTGGTATATATAGTTCATATCAGGATGGTGTATATAGTTCATATCAGGGTGATGTATATAGTTCATGTCAGGGTGGTGTATATAGTTCATATCAGGGTGGTGTATATAGGGTGGTGTATATAGTTCATATCAGGGTGGTGTATATAGGGTGGTGTATATAGTTTATATCAGGGTGGTGTATATAGTTCATATCAGGATGGTGTATATAGTTCATATCAGGATGGTGTATATAGTTCATATCAGGGTGGTATATATAGTTCATATCAGGGTGGTGTATATAGTTCATATCAGGGTGGTGTATATAGTTCATATCAGGGTGGTGTATATAGGGTGGTGTATATAGTTCATGTAGGGTGGTGTATATAGTTCATATCAGGGTGGTGTATATAGTTCATATCAGGGTGGTGTATATAGTGTGGTGTATATAGGGTGGTGTATATAGTTCATATCAGGGTGGTGTATATAGTTCATATCAGGGTGGGTGTATATAGTTTCATATCAGGGTGGTGTATATAGTTCATATCAGGGTGGTGTATATAGTTTTCATATAGGGGTGGTGTATATAGTTCATATCAGGGTGGTGTATATAGTTCATATCAGGGTGGTGTATATATAGTTTAATATCAGGATGGTGTATATAGTTCATATCAGGGTGGTGTACATATAGTTCATATCAGGGTGTGTTATATAGGCTGTGTATATAGTTCATATCAGGGTGGTGTATATAGTTCATATCAGGGTGGTGTATATAGAATTCATATCAGGCTGGTGTATATTAGTTCATATCAGGGTGGTGTATATAGTTCATATCAGGGTGGTGTATATAGGGTGTTGTACATAATTCATATCAGGGTGGTGTATATAGGGTGGTGTATATAGTTCATATCAGGGTGGTGTATATAGTTTCATATCAGGGTGGGGTTATATAGTTCATATCAGGGTGTGTGTATATAGTTCATATCAGCGTGGTGTATATAGTTCATATCAGGGTGGTGTATATAGTTCATATCAGGGTGGTGTATATAGGGTGGTGTATATAGTTCATATCAGGGTGGTGTATATAGTTCATATCAGGGTGGTGTATATAGTTCATATCTGGTGGTGTATATAGTTTATATCAGGGTGGTGTATATAGTTCATATCAGGATGGTGTATATAGTTCATATCAGGATGGTGTATATAGTTCATATCAGGGTGGTGTATATAGTTCATATCAGGGTGGTATATATAGTTCATATCAGGGTGGTGTATATAGTTCATATCAGGGTGGTGTATATAGGGTGGTGTATATAGTTCATGTCAGGGTGGTGTATATAGTTCATATCAGGGTGGTGTATATAGTTCATATCAGGGTGGTGTATATAGTGTGGTGTATATAGGGTGGTGTATATAGTTCATATCAGGGTGGTGTATATAGTTCATATCAGGGTGGTGTATATAGTTCATATCAGGGTGGTGTATATAGTTCATATCAGGGTGGTGTATATAGTTTATATCAGGGTGGTGTATATAGTTCATATCAGGATGGTGTATATAGTTCATATCAGGGTGGTGTACATAGTTCATATCAGGGTGGTGTATATAGGGTGGTGTATATAGTTCATATCAGGGTGGTGTATATAGTTCATATCAGGGTGGTGTATATAGTTCATATCAGGGTGGTGTATATAGTTTCATATCAGGGTGGTGTATATAGTTTCATATCAGGGTGGTGTATATAGGGTGGTGTACATAATTCATATCAGGGTGGTGTATATAGGGTGGTGTATATAGGTTTCATATCAGGGTGGTGTATATAGTTCATATCAGGGTGGGGGTATATAGTTCATATCAGGGTGGTGTATATAGTTCATATCAGCGTGGTGTATATAGTTCATATCAGAGTGGTGTATATATATTTAATATCAGGGTGGTGTATATAGGGTGGTGTATATAGTTCATATCAGGGTGGTGTATATAGTTCATATCAGGGTGGTGTATATAGTTCATATCAGGGTGGTGTATATAGTTTATATCAGGGTGGTGTATATAGTTCATATCAGGGTGGTGTATATAGTTCATATCAGGGTGGTGTATATAGTTCATATCAGGATGGTGTATATAGTTCATATCAGGGTGGTGTACATTTTACATTTACATTTTTAGTCATTTAGCAGACGCTCTTATCCAGAGCGACTTACATTATTGAGTGCATACATTATTTTATATTTAATTTTTTTCATACTAGCCCCCCCTGGGAATCAAACCCACAACCCTGGCGTTGAAAACGCTGTGCTCTACCAACTGAGCTACATCCCAGACGGCCATTCCCTCCTTTACCCTGGACGACGCTGTGCCAATTGTGCGCCGCCCCCATTGGTCTCCCGGTCACGGCCGGCTACGACAAGAGCCTGGATACATAGTGTACATAGTTCATATCAGGGTGGTGTATATAGGGTGGTGTATATAGTTCATGTCAGGGTGGTGTATATAGTTCATATCAGGGTGGTGTATATAGGGTGGTGTATATAGTTCATATCAGGGTGGTGTATATAGGGTGGTGTATATAGTTCATATCAGGGTGGTGTTATATATAGGGTGGTGTATATAGTTCATATCAGGGTGGTGTGTATATAGGGTGGTGTATATAGTTCATCATAGTTCAGGGGTGGTGTATATAGTTCATATCAGGGTGGTGTATATAGGGTGGTGTATATAGTTCATATCAGGGTGGTGTATATAGTTCATATCAGGGTGGTGTATATAGGGTGGTGTATATAGTTCATATCAGGGTGGTGTATATAGTTCATATCAGGGTGGTGTATATAGGGTGGTGTACATAGTTCATATCAGGGTGGTGTATATAGTTCATATCAGGGTGGTGTATATAGGGTGGTGTACATAGTTCATATCAGGGTGGTGTATATAGGGTGGTGTATATAGTTCATATCAGGGTGGTGTATATAGTTCATATCAGGGTGGTGTATATAGTTCATATCAGGGTGGTGTATATAGTTCATATCAGGGTGGTGTATATAGGGTGGTGTATATAGTTCATATCAGGGTGGTGTATATAGTTCATATCAGGGTGGTGTATATAGTTCATATCAGGGTGGTGTATATAGTGTGGTGTATATAGGGTGGTGTATATAGTTCATATCAGGGTGGTGTATATAGTTCATATCAGGGTGGTGTATATAGTTCATATCAGGGTGGTGTATATAGTTCATATCAGGGTGGTGTATATAGTTCATATCAGGGTGGTGTATATAGTTCATATCAGGGTGGTGTATATAGTTCATATCAGGGTGGTGTATATAGTTCATATCAGGGTGGTGTATATAGTTCATATCAGGATGGTGTATATAGTTCATATCAGGGTGGTGTACATAGTTCATATCAGGGTGGTGTATATAGGGTGGTGTATATAGTTCATATCAGGGTGGTGTATATAGTTCATATCAGGGTGGTGTATATAGTTCATATCAGGCTGGTGTATATAGTTCATATCAGGGTGGTGTATATAGTTCATATCAGGGTGGTGTATATAGGGTGGTGTACATAGTTCATATCAGGGTGGTGTATATAGGGTGGTGTATATAGTTCATATCAGGGTGGTGTATATAGTTCATATCAGGGTGGTGTATATAGTTCATATCAGGGTGGTGTATATAGTTCATATCAGCGTGGTGTATATAGTTCATATCAGGGTGGTGTATATAGTTCATATCAGGGTGGTGTATATAGGGTGGTGTATATAGTTCATATCAGGGTGGTGTATATAGTTCATATCAGGGTGGTGTATATAGTTCATATCAGGGTGGTGTATATAGTTCATATCAGGGTGGTGTATATAGTTCATATCAGGGTGGTGTATATAGTTCATATCAGGGTGGTGTATATAGTTCATATCAGGATGGTGTATATAGTTCATATCAGGGTGGTGTAACATTTACATTTACATTTTAGTCATTTAGCAGACGCTCTTATCCAGAGCGACTTACATTATTGAGTGCATACATTATTTTATATTTATTTTTTCATACTAGCCCCCCCTGGGAATCAAACCCACAACCCTGGCGTTGAAAACGCTGTGCTCTACCAACTGAGCTACATCCCAGACGGCCATTCCCTCCCTTCCTGGACCCTGGACGAACGCGACCATTGGTCTCGCTGTGCCAATTGTGCGCCGCCCCATGGGTCTCCCGGTCACGGCCGGCTATAGACATAGCCTGGATACATAGTGTACATAGTTCATATCAGGGTGGTGTATATAGGGTGGTGTATATAGTTCATATCAGGGTGGTGTATATAGTTCATATCAGGGTGGTGTATATAGGGTGGTGTATATAGTTCATATCAGGGTGGTGTATATAGGGTGGTGTATATAGTTCATATCAGGGTGGTGTATATAGGGTGGTGTATATAGTTCATATCAGGGTGGTGTATATAGGGTGGTGTATATAGTTCATATCAGGGTGGTGTATATAGTTCATATCAGGGTGGTGTATATAGGGTGGTGTATATAGTTCATATCAGGGTGGTGTATATAGTGGTGATATAAGTTCATATCTGGGTGGTGTATATAGGGTGGTGTATATAGTTCATATCAGGGTGGTGTATATAGTTCATATCAGGGTGGTGTATATAGGGTGGTGGTGTACATAGTTCATATCAATTCAGGCTGGTGTATATAGTTCATATCAGGGTGGTGTATATAGGGTGGTGTATATATAGTTCATATCAGGGTGGGTATATAGGGTGGTGTATATAGTTCATATCAGGGTGGTGTATATAGTTCATATCAGGGTGGTGTATATAGTTCATATCAGGGTGGTGTATATAGTTTATATCAGGGTGGTGTATATAGTTCATATCAGGGTGGTGTATATAGTTCATATCAGGGTGGTGTATATAGTTCATATCAGGGTGGTGTATATAGGGTGGTGTATATAGTTCATATCAGGGTGGTGTATATAGTTCATATCAGGGTGGTGTATATAGTTCATATCAGGGTGGTGTATATACAGTGGGAAAAAAAAGTATTTAGTCAGCCACCAATTGTGCAAGTTCTCCCACTTAAAAAGATGAGAGAGGCCTGTAATTTTCATCATAGGTACACGTTAACTATGACAGAAAAAAATGAGATTTTTTTTCTCCAGAAAAATCACATTGTAGGATTTTTTTATGAATTTATTTGCAATTATGGTGGAAAATAAGTATTTGGTCAATACAACAAAAGTTTCTCAATACTTTGGTTATATACCCTTTGTTGGCAATGACACAGGTCAAACGTTTTCTGTAAGTCTTCACAAGGTTTTCACACACTGGTGCTGTTTTTATTTGGCCTATTCCTCCATGCAGATCTCCTCTAGAGCAGTGATGTTTTGGGGGCTGTCGCTGGGCAACACACAGACTTTCAACTCCCTCCAAAGATTTTCTATGGGGTTGAGATCTGGGACTGGCTAGGCCACTCCAGGACCTTGAAATACTTCTTACGAAGCCACTCCTTCATTGCCTCATTGCCCCGGAGCGGTGTGTTTGGGATCATTGTCTTTGCTGAAAGACCCGCCACGTTTCATCTTCAATGCCTTGCTGATGGAAGGAGGTTTTCCACTCAAAATCTCACGATACATGGCCCCCCATTCATTCTTTCCTTTACACGGATCAGTCGTCCTGGTCCCTTTGCAGAAAAACAGCCCCAAAGCATGATGTTTCCACCCCCCATGCTTCACAGTAGGTATGGTGTTCTTTGGATGCAACTCGGCATTCTTTGTTCCTCCAAACACGACGAGTTGAGTTTTTTACCAAAAAGTTATATTTGGTTTCATCTGACCATATGACATTCTCCCAATCCTCTTCTGGATCATCCAAATGCACTCTAGCAAACTTCAGACGGGCCTGGACATGTACTGGCTTAAGCAGGGGGACACATCTTGCACTGCAGGATTTGAGTCCCTGGGCGGGCGTAGTGTGTTACTGATGGTAGGCTTTGTTTACTTTGGTCCCCAGCTCTCATGGCAGGTCATTCACACTAGGTCCCCCCATGTGGTTCTGGGATTTTTGCTCACCGTTCTTGTGATCATTTTGACCCCACGGGGTGAGATCTTGCGTGGCCCCCAGATCGAGGGAGATTATCAGTGGTCTTGTATGTCTTCATTTCCTAATAAAATTGCTCCCACAGTTGATTTCTTCAAACCAAGCTGCTTACCTATTGCAGATTCAGTCTTCCCAGCCTGGTGCAGGTCTACAATTTTGTTTCTGGTGTCCTTTGACAGCTCTTTGGTCTTGGCCATAGTGGAGTTTGGAGTGTGACTGTTTGAGGTTGTGTTGGACAGGTGTATTTTATACTGATAAACAAGTTCAAACAGGTGCCATTAATACAGGTAACGAGTGGAGGACAGAGGAGCCTCTTAAAGAAGAAGTTACAGGTCTGTGAGAGCCAGAAATCTTGCTTGTTTGTAGGTGACCAAATACTTATTTTCCACCATAATTTGCAAAGAAATTCATTAAAAAATCCTACAATGTGATTTTCTGGAATTTCTTCTCTCATTTTGTCTGTCATAGTTGACGTGTACCTATGTTGAAAATTACAGGCTTCTCTCATCTTTTTAAAGTGGGAGAACTTGCACAACAGGTGGCTGACTAAATACTTATTTTCCTCACTGTAGTTCATATCAGGGTGGTGTATATAGTTCATATCAGGGTGGTGTCTATAGTTCATATCAGGGTGGTATATCAGGGTGGTTGTATATAGGGTGGTGTATATAGTTCATATCAGGGTGGTGTATATAGTTCATATCAGGGTGGTGTATATAGTTCATATCAGGGTGGTGTATATAGGGTGGTGTATATAGTTCATATCAGGGTGGTGTATATAGTTCATATCAGGGTGGTGTATATATATATCAGGGTGGTGTATATATAGTTCATATCAGGGTGGTGTATATAGTTCATATCAGGATGGTGTATATAGGGTGGGGTGTATATAGTTCATATCAGGGTGTGTAAATAGTTCATATCAGGGTGTGGTGTATATAGTTCATATCATCAGGTTCATATCAGTTGGTGTATATAGTCCATATCAGGGTGGTGTATATAGTTCATATCAGGGTGGTGTATATAGTTCATATCAGGGTGGTGTATATAGTTCATATCAGGGTGGTGTATATAGTTCATATCAGGGTGGTGTATATAGTTCATATCAGGGTGGTGTATATAGGGTGGTGTATATAGTTCATATCAGGGTGGTGTTCATATCACAACCACCATAGGAACATATGACACAAACAACAAGTATGCGGTTAAAATGGGCAAAAAACACACATTTCTTTCCAGAGGGCTATGGGGTGAGACAGGGATGCAGTTTAAGCCCCACCATCTTCAACATATATATCAACGAATTGGCGAGGGCACTAGAACAGTCAGCAGCACCCGGCCTCACCCTACTAGAATCTGAAGTCAAATGTCTACTGTTTGCTGATGATCTGATGCTTCTGTCCCCAACCAAGGAAGGCCTACAGCAGCACCTAGATATTCTGCACAGATTCTGTCAGACCTGGGCCCTGACAGTAAATCTCATTAAGACAAAAATAATGGTGTTCCAAAAAAGGTCCAGTTGCCAGGACCACAAATACAAATTCCATCTGGACACCATTGCCCTAGAGCACACAAAAAACTATACATACCTCGGCCTAAACATCAGCGCCACAGGTAACTTCCACAAAGCTGTGAATGATCTGAGAGACAAGGCAAGAAGGGCCTTCTATGCCATCAAAAGGAACATAAAATTTGACATACCAATTAGGATCTGGCTAAAGATACTTGAATCAGTTATAGAAACCATTGCCCTTTATGGTTGTGAGGTCTGGGGTCCGCTCACCAACCAAGAATTCACGAAATGGGAAAAACACCAAATTGAGACTCTGCATGCAGAATTCTGCAAAAATATCCTCAGTGTACAACGTAAAACACCAAATATGGTAGCTACAGATACCAACCACCCTAGGAACATATGACTAGAAAGAGAGAGAGAGAGAGAGAGAGAGAGAGAGAGAGAGAGAGAGAGAGACAGAGAGAGAGAGAGTATGGTAGCTACAGATACCAACCACCCTAGGAACATATGACTAGAGAGAGAGAGAGACAGATGAAGATAGGGACTAAGATTCCAAACACATTAAGAAGGAAAGAAATTCCACAAATTAACTTTTAACACGGCACACCTGTTAATTGAAAAGCATTCCAGGTGACTACCTCATGATGCTGGTTGAGAGAATGCCAAGAGTGTGCATGTCACGCCCTGGCTCGGGGGACTCTCGTATGTTGAGCCAGGGTGTTAGTTTCTATGTTTTGTGTTGTAGGTTGTGGGTCTAGTTTGTATTTCTATGTTGGCCTGAGTGACTCCCAATCAGGAGGCAACGAGTGTCAGCTGGTTGTCTCTGATGGGAGCCATATTTAACTGTCTGTCTTTCACTTTGTGTTTGTGGTTTCTTGTTCTTATTTGGTTTGTGTTAAAACCGTAGACATCACGTTATCGTCCGTTGTTTTGATCGTGTGATCATTCTATTAACAATAAATATGTACGCATTCAACGCTGCGCCTTGGTCCTCCTTAGACGAGCGTGACAGTGCAAAGCTGTCATCAAGGCAAAGGGTGGCTATTTGAAGAATCTCAAATATATTTTGATTTGTTTAACACTTTTTGGGTTACTACATTTACATTTTAAATTTTTAGTCATTTAACAGACGCTCTTATCCAGAGCGACTTACAGGAGCAATTAGGGTTAAGTGCCTTGCTCAAGGGCACATCGACAGATTTTTCACCTAGTCGGCTCGGGGATTAGAACCAGCGACCTTTCGGTTACTGGCACAACGCTCTTAACCACTAAGCTACCTGCCGCCATATGTGTTATTTCATAGTTTTGATGTTCACTATTATTCTACCATGTAAAAAATTGTAAAAATAAAGACAAACCCTTGAAAGGAGACAGAGATAATATACTGTATATAGAGAGATATAAATAGGAGAGAGAGATAATATACTGTATATAGAGAGATATAAATAGGAGAGAGAGATAATATACTGTATATAGAGAGATATAAATAGGAGACAGAGATAATATACTGTATATAGAGAGATATAAATAGGAGAGAGAGATAATATACTGTATATAGATAGATATAAATAGGAGACAGAGATAATATACTGTATATAGAGAGATATAAATAGGAGAGAGATAATATACTGTATATAGAGAGATATAAATAGGAGAGAGATAATATACTGTATATAGAGAGATATAAAGGAGGAGAGAGATAATATACTGTATATAGAGAGATATAAATAGGAGACAGAGATAATATACTGTATATAGAGAGATATAAATAGGAGAGAGATAATATACTGTATATAGAGAGATATAAATAGGAGAGAGATAATATACTGTATATAGAGAGATATAAATAGGAGAGAGATAATATACTGTATATAGAGAGATATAAATAGGAGAGAGAGATAATATACTGTATATAGAGAGAGTATAAATAGGAGAGAGATAATATACTGTATATAGAGAGATATAAATAGGAGAGAGATAATATACTGTATATAGAGAGATATAAATAGGAGAGAGATACTATACTGTATATAGAGATATAAATAGGAGAAAGATAATATACTGTTTATAGAGAGATATAAATAGGAGAGAGAGATAATATACTGTATATAGAGAGATATAAAGATAGGAGAGAGATAATATACTGTATATAGAGAGATATAAATAGGAGAGAGATAATATACTGTATATAGAGAGATATAAATAGGAGAGAGATATGATATACTGTATATAGAGAGATATAAATAGGAGAGAGATAATATACTGTATATAGAGAGATATACATAGGAGAGAGAGATGATATACTGTATATAGAGAGATATAAATAGGAGACAGAGATAATATACTGTATATAGAGAGATATAAATAGGAGAGAGAGATAATATACTGTATATAGAGAGATATAAATAGGAGAGAGATAATATACTGTATATAGAGAGATATAAATAGGAGAGAGAGATAATATACTGTATATAGAGAGATATAAATAGGAGAGAGAGATAATATACTGTATATAGAGAGATATAAATAGGAGAGAGAGATAATATACTGTATATAGAGAGATATAAATAGGAGAGAGAGATGATATACTGTATATAGAGAGATATAAATAGGAGAGAGAGATAATATACTGTATATAGAGAGATATAAATAGGAGAGAGATAATATACTGTATATAGAGAGATATAAATAGGAGAGAGAGATAATATACTGTATATAGAGAGATATAAATAGGAGAGAGATAATATACTGTATATAGAGAGATATAAATAGGAAAGAGAGATAATATACTGTATATAGAGAGATATAAATAGGAGAGAGAGATAATATACTGTATATAGAGAGATATAAATAGGAGAGAGAGATAATATACTGTATATAGAGAGATATAAATAGGAGACAGAGATAATATACTGTATATATAGAGTGATGAATATATGTCTATATAAAGTGTGTTTTCATTGTCTGTTAACAGGAAGTTGGGTGCCCACCTGCTTTTCCTACAGCCCACCCACATCCTCTGAGCCCTGTTCTGTTCTGCCACACACACACACACACACACACACACACACACACACACACACACACACACACACACACACACACACACACACACACACACACACAGGTCAGGTATGAGACGAGACAGCTACATGTCCTCTGTACCACTGTCCACCATGGATGACAGGTAGGAGACAGCTACATGTCCTCTGTACCACTGTCCACCATGGATGACAGGTAGGAGACAGCTACATGTCCTCTGTACCACTGTCCACCATGGATGACAGGTAGGAGACAGCTACATGTCCTCTGTACCACTGTCCACCATGGATGACAGGCAGGAGACAGCTACATGTCCTCTGTACCACTGTCCACCATGGATGACAGGTAGGAGACAGCTACATGTCCTCTGTAAAGAACCCTGTCCACCATGGATGACAGGTAGGATACTGACAGCTACATGTCCTCTGTACCACTGTCCATGGATGACAGGTAGGAGACAGCTACATGTCCTCTGTACCACCAACCATGGATGACAGGTAGGAGA
>CM072232.1:52710749-52713249 GCA_036851935.1 Coregonus suidteri | reverse complement strand
AGTGAAGTAGTAGTGGATGTTAGTTCCTGATCTCAGTAGAAGTGAAGTGTAGTGGATGTTGTAGTTCCGGATCTCAGTAGAAGTGAAGTGTAGTGGGATGTTGTAGTTCCAGATCTCAGTAGAAGTGAAGTGTAGTGGGATGTTGTAGTTCCGGATCTCAGTAGAAGTGAAGTGTAGTGGATGTTGTAGTTCCGGATCTCAGTAGAAGTGAAGTGTAGTGGGATGTTGTAGTTCCAGATCTCAGTAGAAGTGAAGTGTAGTGGGATGTTGTAGTTCCGGATCTCAGTAGAAGTGAAGTGTAGTGGGATGTTGTAGTTCCAGATCTCAGTAGAAGTGAAGTGTAGTGGGATGTTGTAGTTCCGGATCTCAGTAGAAGTGAAGTGTAGTGGGATGTTGTAGTTCCAGATCTCAGTAGAAGTGAAGTGTAGTGGGATGTTGTAGTTCCGGATCTCAGTAGAAGTGAAGTGTAGTGGGATGTTGTAGTTCCAGATCTCAGTAGAAGTGAAGTGTAGTGGGATGTTGTAGTTCCGGATCTCAGTAGAAGTGAAGTGTAGTGGGATGTTGTAGTTCCGGATCTCAGTAGAAGTGAAGTGTAGTGGGATGTTGTAGTTCCAGATCTCAGTAGAAGTGAAGTGTAGTGGGATGTTGTAGTTCCGGATCTCAGTAGAAGTGAAGTGTAGTGGATGTTGTAGTTCCAGATCTCAGTAGAAGTGAAGTGTAGTGGGATGTTGTAGTTCCGGATCTCAGTAGAAGTGAAGTGTAGTGGGATGTTGTAGTTCCAGATCTCAGTAGAAGTGAAGTGTAGTGGGATGTTGTAGTTCCGGATCTCAGTAGAAGTGAAGTGTAGTGGATGTTGTAGTTCCGGATCTCAGTAGAAGTGAAGTGTAGTGGGATGTTGTAGTTCCGGATCTCAGTAGAAGTGAAGTGTAGTGGTATTAGCAGCAGCTCATCAGAGAGAGAGAGAGAGAGATAGCGTTGTGGTGCCTGCGGCGTCTAACAGAGCTGTGTAGGGCCGAGCCGAACTGCTGCTGTGGACATCTGTACCATACGGCCTGGCCTCCCTGAGGAACACACACGGCCCTCACTCTCTGTCCCTTACATAACCACGATACACATCACACAACAACGCCTGTTTATCTGTTTTGTGTTTGTTACTGGTACATGCTTGTTACACCATGATAACATATAGAAGCGGTACATGCTTGTTACACCATGATAACATATAGAAGCGGTACATGCTTGTTACACCATGATATAACATATAGAAGCGGTACATGCTTGTTACACCATGATAACATATAGAAGCGGTACATGCTTGTTACACCATGATAACATATAGAAGCGGTACATGCTTGTTACACCATGATAACATATAGAAGCGGTACATGCTTGTTACACCATGATAACATATAGAAGCGGTACATGCTTGTTACACCATGATAACATATAGAAGCGGTACATGCTTGTTACACCATGATAACATATAGAAGCGGTACATGCTTGTTACACCATGATAACATATAGAAGCGGTACATGCTTGTTACACCATGATAACATATAGAAGCGGTACATGCTTGTTACACCCATGATAACATATAGAAGCGGTACATGCTTGTTACACCATGATAACATATAGAAGCGGTACATGCTTGTTACACCATGATAACATATAGAAGTGGTACATGCTTGTTACACCATGATAACATATAGAAGCGGTACATGCTTGTTACACCATGATAACATATAGAAGCGGTACATGCTTGTTACACCGTGATAACATATAGAAGCGGTACATGCTTGTTACACCATGATAACATATAGAAGCGGTACATGCTTGTTACACCATGATAACATATAGAAGCGGTACATGCTTGTTACACCATGATAACATATAGAAGCGGTACATGCTTGTTACACCATGATAACATATAGAAGCGGTACATGCTTGTTACACCATGATAACATATAGAAGCGGTACATGGTGTTACACCATGATAACATATAGAAGCGGTACATGCTTGTTACACCATGATAACATATAGAAGTGGTACATGCTTGTTACACCATGATAACATATAGAAGCGGTACATGGTTGTTACACACCATGATAACACATATAGAAGCGGTACATGGTAATGTTACATAACATATAGATGATAATGATAACATATAGAAGCGGTACATGGTAATACACCATGATAACATTAGATGGTACAGACTGAGACCATGAGGTCTCTATAGAAGCGGTTACTTTGGTTCTCATGGTGAGATGGTTAGATGGTGAGATGGTTAGATGGTTAGATGGTTAGATGGTTAGATGAGATGGTGAGATGGTTAGATGGTTAGATGGTTAGATGGTTAGATAGAGATGGTTAGATGGTTAGATGGTTAGATGGTGAGATGGTTAGATGGTTAGATGGTTAGATGGTTAGATGGTTAGATGGTTAGATGGTGAGATGGTTAGATGGTTAGATGGTGAGATGGTTAGATGGTGAGATGG
>CM072232.1:52702834-52707749 GCA_036851935.1 Coregonus suidteri | reverse complement strand
ACTGGGAGGGTTTTGCAGAGTTAGCAGGGTGGGGAGGGGGCAGAGTTAGCAGTAGTTAAAATGGGGGGGGTTAGCAGTAGGTTGCGGGTGCGGGAGGGTTAGCGTGTTATGGGAGGGGTTTGCAGTAGTTTAAATGGGAGGGTTTCAGATTAGCGGGGGATGGGAGGTTAGAGTAGTTAGCAAATTTTAAGGGAGGGTTACTAGTAGCAGGGGTTTGCAGGGGAGGGGGGTGAGGGAGGGGGGGGGTAGGAGTTAAAGCAGAATTTCAGTAGTTAACTGGCGATGCTTACCCAAAATACTAATGCAGTAGTTAAAAATGGTAGGGTTAGCACCTCGCAACTGGGAATGTTAGCAGTAGTTAATAAAGCGGAAATAGCAGTTAGTCTTCAGGCTACTAATTATTCTTAGTAGTAGTTAGGAGGGTTAGCAGTAGTTAATGGGAGGGTGAGCCAGTAGTTTAACAGGGTGCTGGGAGGGTTAGCAGATAGGTTAGATAGGTGCTGGGAGGGTTAGCAGGTAGTTAACAGGGAGTTAATGGCAGTAGTTTAGCAGGGTGTACTGGAGGGTTCGCATATTGCTCGACTTCAGGGTGAGCATAGTCTGGCAGAGGTTAGCTAGTTAACTTTGGAGGGGTAGCAGGAGTTAGCAGGGTGCTGGGAGGTTTAGCAGTAGTTAGCAGTAGTTAACTGGGAGGGTTAGCATTAGTTAACTGGGAGGGTTAGCAGTAGTTAACTGGGAGGGTTAGCAGTAGTTACGGGAGAGTTGGCATTAGTTAAGGGGGTCTAAGGGTATAGCAGTAGTTAGCAGGGTGCTGGAGGGTTTGCAGTAGTTAGCAGTAGTTCCTGGGAGGCTTTAGCTAGTTAGCAACTGTGATGGGAGGTCGCTGTAGTTAGCTGGAGGTTGCATGTTACTGGGGGGTTAGCCAGTAGTTAGCAGGGTACTGGGAGGGTTAGCAGTAGTTAGCAGTAGTTAACTGGGAGGGTTAGCAGTAGGTTAGCAGGTTGCTGGGAGGTTTAGCAGTAGTTAGCAGTAGTTAACTGGGAGGGTTAGCAGTAATTAACTGGGGGGTTTAGCAGTAGTTAACTGGGAGGGTTAGCAGTAGTTAACTGGGAGGGTTAGCAGTAGTTAGCAGTAGTTAACTGGGAGGGTTAGCAGTAGTTAGCAGTAGGTGCTGGGCTTCCCCCCCCTTTAGGGTAGTTAGCAGTAGTTAACTGGAGGGTTAGCATTAGTTAGCAGTAGTTCACTGGGAGGGTTAGCAGTAGTTAGCAGTAGTTGCTGGGAGGGTTAGCAGTAGTTAGCTGCGGTGCTGGGAGTTTTAGCAGTAGTTAGCAGTAGTTAACTGGGGAGGGTTAGCAGTAGTGTAACTGTAGTTAACTGGAGGGGGTTAGCAGTAGTTAGCTGGGTGCTGGGAGGGTTAGCAGTAGTTAGCAGTAGTTAACTGGGAGGGTTTAGCAGTAGTTAGCAGTAGTTAACTGGGAGGGTTAGCAGTAGTTAACTGGGAGGGTTAGCAGTAGTTAGCAGGGTGCTGGGAGGGTTAGCAGTAGTTAACTGGGAGGGTTAGCAGTAGTTAGCAGGGTTGCTGGGGGGTTAGCAGTAGTTAGCAGTAGTTCACTGGGAGGGTTAGCAGTAGTTAACTGGGAGGGTTAGCAGTAGTTAGCTGGGTGCTGGGAGGTTAGCAGTAGTTAGCTGGGAGGGTTAGCAGTAGTTAAGGGTGGGAGGGTTAGCAGTAGTTAGCTGGGTGCTGGGAGGGTTAGCAGTAGTTAGCAGTAGTTAACTGGGAGGGTTAGCAGTAGTTAGCTGGGTGCTGGGAGGGTTAGCAGTAGTTAGCTGGGATGGTTAGCAGTAGTTAACTGGGAGGGTTATCAGTAGTTAACTGGGAGGGTTAGCAGTAGTTAGCTGGGTGCTGGGAGGGTTAGCAGTAGTTAACTGGGGAGGGGTTAGCAGTAGTTAACTGGGGAGTTATCAGTAGTTAGTGGATGCTGGGAGGGTTTAGCAGTAGTTAGCAGGGTTAACCTGGGAGGGTTAGCAGTAGTTAGCAGTAGTTAACTGGGAGGGTTAGCAGTAGTTAGCTGGGAGGGTTAGCAGTAGTTAGCTGGGAGGGTTAGCAGTAGTTAGCTGGGTGCTGGGAGGGTTAGCAGTAGTTAACTGGGAGGGTTAGCAGTAGTTCACTGGGAGGGTTAGCAGTAGTTCACTGGGAGGGTTATCAGTAGTTAGCTGGGTGCTGGGAGGGTTAGCAGTAGTTAACTGGGAGGTTAGCAGTAGTTAGCAGGGTGCTGGGAGGGTTAGCAGTAGTTAGCAGTAGTTCACTGGGAGGGTTAGCAGTAGTTAGCAGTAGTTAACTGGGAGGGTTAGCAGTAGTTAGCAGTAGTTAACTGGGAGGGTTAGCAGTAGTTAGCAGGGTGCTGGGAGGGTTAGCAGTAGTTAGCAGTAGTTAACTGGGAGGGTTAGCAGTAGTTTAGCTGGGTGCTGGGAGGTTTAGCAGTAGTTAGCAGTAGGGAGGGTTTAGCAGTAGTTAGCTGGGGCTGGGAGGGTTAGCAGTAGTTAGCAGTAGTTAGGTACTGGGAGGGTTAGCAGTAGTTAGCTGGGTAGTTGGGAGGGTTAGCAGTAGTAGCAGTAGTTAGCAGGGTGCTGGGAGGTTTAGCAGTAGTTAACTGGGAGGGTTAGCAGTAGTTAGCAGTGGGTGCTGGGAGGGTTAGCAGTAGTTAGCATTGGTTGCTGGAGGGTTAGCAGTAGTTAGCTGGGAGGGTTAGCAGTAGTTAACTGGGAGGGTTAGCAGTAGTTAACTGGGAGGGTTAGCAGTAGTTAGCAGGGTGCTGGGAGGTTAGCAGTAGTTAGCTGGGGGACTGGGAGGGTTAGCAGTAGTAACTGGGGAGGGTTAGCAGTAGTTAGCAGGGTTAACTGGGAGGGTTAGCAGTAGTTAGCAGTAGTTAAACTGGGAGCAGGTTAGCAGTAGTTAACAGGAGGGTTAGCAGTAGTTAGCAGTAGTTAACTGGGAGGGTTAGCAGTAGTTAGCAGGGTGGGGAGGGTTTAGCAGTAGTTAGCAGTAGTTAACTGGGAGGGTTAGCAGTAGTTAGCAGGGTGCTGGGAGGGTTAGCAGTAGTTAGCAGTAGTTAACTGGGAGGGTTAGCAGTAGTTAGCAGGGTGCTGGGAGGGTTAGCAGTAGTTAACTGGGAGGGTTAGCAGTAGTTAGCAGTAGTTAACTGGGAGGGTTAGCAGTAGTTAGCAGTAGTTAACTGGGAGGGTTAGCAGTAGTTAGCAGGGTAGCTGGGAGGGTTAGCAGTAGTTAGCAGTAGTTAACTGGGAGGGTTAGCAGTCAGTAGTGGGTAGCAGTAGGTTTAGCACTAGGGAGGGTTAGCAGTAGTTAGCAGTAGTTAGCTGGGTGCTGGGAGGGTTAGCAGTAGTTAGCTGGGAGGGTTAGCAGTAGTTAGCAGTAGTTAACTGGGAGGGTTAGCAGTAGTTAGCAGTAGTTAACTGGGAGGGTTAGCAGTAGTTAGCTGGGTGCTGGGAGGGTTAGCAGTAGTTAACTGGGAGGGTTAGCAGTAGTTAGCTGGGTAACTGGGAGGGTTAGCAGTAGTTAACTGGGAGGGTTGTTAGTTAGTTAGTTCAGTTAGTGCTGGGAGGGTTAGCAGTAGTTCACTGGGAGGGTTAGCAGTAGTTAGCTGGGTGCTGGGAGGGTTAGCAGTAGTTAGCTGGGAGGGTTAGCAGTAGTTAACTGGGAGGGTTAGCAGTAGTTAGCTGGGTGCTGGGAGGGTTAGCAGTAGTTAGCTGGGAGGGTTAGCAGTAGTTAACTGGGAGGGTTAGCAGTAGTTAGCAGGGTGCTGGGAGGGTTAGCAGTAGTTAGCTGGGTGCTGGGAGGGTTAGCAGTAGTTAACTGGGAGGGTTAGCAGTAGTTAGCTGGGTGCTGGGAGGGTTAGCAGTAGTTAACTGGGAGGGTTAGCAGTAGTTAACTGGGAGGGTTAGCAGTAGTTAGCTGGGTGCTGGAGGGTTAGCAGTAGTTAGCTGGGAGGGTTAGCAGTAGTTAGCTGGGAGGGTTAGCAGTAGTTAGCTGGGTGCTGGGAGGGTTAGCAGTAGTTAGCTGGGAGGGTTAGCAGTAGTTAGCTGGGTGCTGGGAGGGTTAGCAGTAGTTAGCTGGGAGGGTTAGCAGAGTAGTTAACTGGGAGGGTTATCAGTAGTTAGCAGGGTGCTGGGAGGGTTATCAGTAGTTATCTGGGTGCTGGGAGGGTTAGCAGTAGTTACCAGTCATACTGCATGCTGGGTGCTGGGAGGGTTAGCAGAGCAGCGGGAGGTCCTAGGGTGAGCAGAGAGAGAGAGGAGGGGACGAGAGTACTAGCAGTTCTACACAGAGAGAATGACATGTCACCTGGTTAGCAGAGAGAGCGAGGGAGAGGACTGAGAGGACGAGAGACGAGAGAGAGAGAGAGAGAGAGAGAGAGAGAGAGAGAGAGAGAGAGAGAGAGAGAGGGAGAGAGAGAGAGAACAGAGAGAGAGAGAGAGAGAGAGAGAAAAGAGAGAGATAGAGAGAGGGAGAGAGAGAGAGGAGAGAGAGAGAGAGAGAGAGAGAGAGAGAGAGAGAGAGAGAGAGAGAGACAGGGGAGAGAGAGAAACACCAGCATCAACAACAGAAGCAGAGAACAACTAACAGAGAACCAGTTTCTCCATAACACTGATTCAGGACCGCCCCAGGGCTCAACTCCTCACAAAATGGGACAAACACCACATTGAGACTCTGCATGCAGAATTTTGTAAAAATATCTGTGTATAACTTAAAACACCAAATAATGCATGCATAACAGAATTAGGTCTATACCGCTACCTAATTATCAAAATCCAGAAAAGAGACGTTAAATTCTACAACCACCTAAAAAGGAAGCGATTCCCAAACCTTCCGTAACAAAGCCATCATCTACAGCAACAC
>CM072232.1:52672834-52697834 GCA_036851935.1 Coregonus suidteri | reverse complement strand
TCGGGACTCTGACTGGGCCAGGAGGCCAGGATGGGTCGGGAGGTCTGACTCTGACTGGGCCAGGAGGTCGGGGACTCTGACTGGGCCAGGAGGTCGGGAGGTCAGGAGGTCGGACTCTGACTGGGCCAGGAGGTCGGGACTCTGACTGGGCCAGGAGGCCAGGAGGTCGGGACTCTGACTGGGCCAGGAGGCCAGGAGGTCGGGACTCTGACTGGGCCAGGAGGTCGGGGACTCTGACTGGGCCAGGAGGTCGGGACTCTGTCTGGGACTCTGACTGGGCCATCCTGGGCCAGGAGGTCGGGACTCTGACTGGGCCAGGAGGCCAGGAGGTCAGGAGGGACTCTGACTGGGCCAGGAGGTCGGGGACTCTGACTGGGCCAGGAGGTCGGGGACTCTGACTGGGCCAGGAGGTCGGGACTCTGACTGGGCCAGGAGGTCGGGACTCTGACTGGGCCAGGAGGTCAGGAGACTCTCTCGGGACTCTGACTGGGCCAGGAGGTCAGGAGGTCGGGACTCTGACTGGGCCAGGAGGTCGGGACTCTGACTGGGCCAGGAGGTCGGGACTCTGACTGGGCCAGGAGGTCAGGAGGTCGGGACTCTGACTGGGCCAGGAGGCCAGGAGGTCGGGACTCTGACTGGGCCAGGAGGTCGGGGACTCTGACTGGGCCAGGAGGTCGGGGACTCTGACTGGGCCAGGAGGTCGGGACTCTGACTGGGCCAGGAGGTCGGGACTCGGGACTCTGACTGGGCCAGGAGGTCGGGACTCTGACTGGGCCAGGAGGTCGGGACTCTGACTGGGCCAGGAGGGGCCTGGGACTGGGCCAGGAGGTCGGGACTCTGACTGGGCCAGGGGCCAGGACTGGGCCAGGAGGTCGGGACTCTGACTGGGCCAGGAGGTCGGGACTCTGACTGGGCCAGGAGGTCGGGACTCTGACTGGGCCAGGAGGTCGGGGACTCTGACTGGGCCAGGAGGTCGGGACGGGACTCTGACTGGGCCAGAGAGGTCGGGACGGGACTCTGACTGGGCCAGGAGGTCGGGACTCTGACTGGGCCAGGAGGTCGGGAGGTCGGGACTCTGACTGGGCCAGGAGGTCGGGACTCTGACTGGGCCAGGAGGTCGGGACTCTGACTGGGCCAGGAGGTCGGGGACTCTGACTGGGCCAGGAGGTCAGGACTCTGACTGGGCCAGGAGGTCGGGACTCTGACTGGGCCAGGAGGTCGGGACTCTGACCGGGCCAGGAGGTCGGGACTCTGACCGGGCCAGGAGGTCGGGGTCGGGACTCTGACTGGGCCAGGAGGTCGGGACTCTGACTGGGCCAGGAGGTCAGGACTCTGACTGGGCCAGGAGGTCGGGACTCTGACTGGGCCAGGATTTCTGTCGGGACGGGACTCTGACTGGGCCAGGAGGTCGGGACTCTGACTGGGCCAGGAGGTCAGGACTCTGACTGGGCCAGGAGGTCGGGACTCTGACTGGGCCAGGAGGTCGGGACTCTGACTGGGCCAGGAGGTCGGGACTCTGACTGGGCCAGGAGGTCGGGACTCTGACTGGGCCAGGAGGTCGGGACTCTGACTGGGCCAGGAGGTCGGGACTCTGACTGGGCCAGGAGGTCGGGACTCTGACTGGGCCAGGAGGTCGGGACTCTGACTGGGCCAGGAGGTCGGGACTCTGACTGGGCCAGGAGGTCGGGAGGTCGGGACTCTGACTGGGCCAGGAGGTCGGGCCAGGAGGTCGGGACTCTGACTGGGCTCTGACTGGGCCAGGAGGTCGGGACTCTGACTGGGCCAGGAGGCCAGGAGGTCGGGACTCTGACTGGGCCAGGAGGTCGGGGACTCTGACTGGGCCAGGAGGAGGTGACTAAGCCAGGAGGTCGGGACTCTGACTGGGCCAGGAGGTCGGGACTCTGACTGGGCCAGGAGGTCGGGACTCTGACTGGGCCAGGAGGTAACTGGGACATCTGTCGGGACTCTCTGACAGGGGCCAGGAGGCCAGGAGGTCGGGACTCTGACTGGGCCAGGAGGACTCATTAAGAGGTCGGGACTCTGACTGGGCCAGGAGGTCGGGGACTCTGACTGGGCCAGGAGGTCGGGAGGTCTGGGAGGTCTCTGACTGGGCCAGGAGGGCCAGGAGGTCGGGACTCTGACTGGGCCAGGAGGCCAGGAGGTTGGGACTCTGACTGGGCCAGGAGGTCGGGGACTCTGACTGGGCCAGGAGGTCGGGGACTCTGACTGGGCCAGGAGGTCGGGACTTGGTGTCGGGACTCTGACTGGGCCAGGAGGTCGGGACTCTGACTGGGCCAGGAGGAGGTCAGTGAGGTCGGGCCACTCTGACTGGGCCAGGAGGTCAGGAGGTCGGGACTCTGACTGGGCCAGGAGGTCGGGACTCTGACTGGGCCAGGAGGTCGGGACTCTGACTGGGCCAGGAGGTCAGGAGGACTGGGACTCTGACTGGGCCAGGACTGGCCAGGAGGTCGGGACTCTGACTGGGCCAGGAGGTCGGGGACTCTGACTGGGCCAGGAGGTCGGGGACTCTGACTGGGCCAGGAGGTCGGGACTCTGACTGGGCCAGGAGGTCGGGACTCTGACTGGGCCAGGACTGCTGACTGGGCCAGGAGGTCGGGACTCTGACTGGGCCAGGAGGCCAGGAGGTCGGGACTCTGAAGGTCGGGCCAGGAGGCCAGGAGGTCGGGACTCTGACTGGGCCAGGAGGTCAGGGGGACTCTGACTGGGCCAGGAGGTCGGGACTCTGACTGGGCCAGGAGGTCGGGACTCTGACTGGGCCAGGAGGTCGGGGACTCTGACTGGGCCAGGAGGTCGGGACTCTGACTGGGCCAGGAGGTCGGGACTCTGACTGGGCCAGGAGGTCGGGACTCTGACTGGGCCAGGAGGTCGGGGACTCTGACTGGGCCAGGAGGTCGGGACTCTGACTGGGCCAGGAGGTCGGGACTCTGACTGGGCCAGGAGGTCGGGACTCTGACTGGGCCAGGAGGTCGGGACTCTGACTGGGCCAGGAGGTCGGGACTCTGACTGGGCCAGGAGGTCGGGACTCTGACTGGGCCGCTCCAGAAGGTGTATTTTCTTCTGTTGAAGCCATTCTGTTGATTTATTTCTGGGTTTTGGGTCGTTGTCCTGTTGCATCACCCAACTTCTGTTGAGCTTCAATTGGTGGACAGATAGCCTTACATTCTCCTGCAGAATGTCTTGATAAACTTGGGAATTCATTTTTCCGTCGACGATAGCAAGCTGTCCAGGCCCTGAGGCAGCAAAGCAGCCCCAAACCATGATGCTCCCTCCACCATACTTTACAGTTGGGATGAGGTTTTGATGTTGGTGTGCTGTGCCTTTCTTTCTCCACACATAGTGTTGTGTGTTCCTTCCTTCCAAACAACTCAACTTTAGTTTCATCTGTCCACAGAATATTTTGCCAGTAGCGCTGTGGAACATCCAGGTGCTCTTTTGCGAACTTCAGACGTGCAGCAATGTTTTTTGGGGGGGGAAAGCAGTGGCTTCTTCCGTGGTGTCCTCCCATGAACACCATTCTTGTTTAGTGTTTTACGTATCGTAGACTCGTCAACAGAGATGTTAGCATGTTCCAGAGATTTCTGTAAGTCTCTAGGATTCTTCTTAACCTCGTTGAGCGTTCTGCGCTGCGCTCTTCCAGTCGTCTTTGCAGGACAGCCACTCCTAGGGAGACTAGCAACAGTGATGAACTTTCTCAATTTCTAGACAATTTGTCTTACCGTGGACTGATGAACATCAAGGCTTTTTAGAGATACTTTTGTAACCCTTTGCAGCTTTATGCAAGTCAACCATTCTTAATCTTAGGTCTTCTGAGATCTCTTTTGTTTCGAGGCATGGTTCACATCAGGCTATGCTTCTTGTGAACAGCGAACTCACATTTTTGTGAGTGTTTTTTTATAGGGCAGGGCAGCTCTAACCAACATCTCCAATCTCGTCTCATTGGTTGGACTCCAGGTTAGCTGACTCCTGCCTCCAATTAGCTTTCGGAGAAGTCATTAGCCTACGGGGGTTCACATACTTTGTCCAACCTACACTGTGAATGTTTAAATGATGTGTTCAATATAGACAAGAAAAATACAATAATTTGTGTGTTAATCATTTGTGTTGTTAGTTTAAGCAGACTGTGTTTTGTCTATTGTTGCGACATAGATGAAGATCAGATCGAATTTTATGACCAATTTATGCAGAAATCCAGGTAATTCCAAAGGGTTCACTTTACCACTGTACTTCCCTCA
Source organism: Coregonus suidteri (assembly GCA_036851935.1). Taxonomy (NCBI): domain Eukaryota; kingdom Metazoa; phylum Chordata; class Actinopteri; order Salmoniformes; family Salmonidae; genus Coregonus; species Coregonus suidteri. The sequence continues at coordinate 52,693,581 of CM072232.1, read as the reverse complement.
GATTACTCAGACCCACAAAGAATTTGAAAACAAATCCAATTTTGATAAACTCACATATCTACTGGGTGAAATACCACAGTGTGCCATCACAGCAGCAAGATTTGTGACCTGTTGCCACAAGAAAAGGGCAACCAGTGAAGAACAAACACCATTGTAAATACAACCCATATTTATGTTTATTTATTTTCTCTTTTGTACTTTAACTAATTGCACATCATTACAACACTGTATACACTGGACCTGCTGACAAGTGTCTTCACTGACATTTTTAACCTCTCCCTGACCGAGTCTGAAATACCAACATGTTTCTAGCAGACCACCATAGTCCCAGTGCCCAAGAAAGCAAAGGTAACCTGCCTAAATGACTACCGACCCGTAGCACTCACGTCTGTAGCCATGATGTGCTTTGAAAGGCTGGTCATGGCTCACATCAACACCATTATCCCGGAAACCCTAGACCCACTCCAATTCGCATACCGCCCCAACAGATCCACAGATGATGCAATCTCAATCGCACTCCACACTGCCCTTTCCCACCTGGACAAAAGGAACACCTACGTGAGAATGCTATTCATTGACTACAGCTCAGCATTCAACACCATAGTGCCCACAAAGCTCATCACTAAGCTAAGGACCCTGGGACTAAACACCTCCCTCTGCAACTGGATCCTGGACTTCCTGACGGGCCGCCCGCAGGTGGTAAGGGTAGGTAACAACACGTCTGCCACGCTGATCCTTAACACGGGGGCCCCTCAGGGGTGCATGCTTAGTCCCCTCCTGTACTCCCTGTTCACCCACGATTCCAACACCATCATTAAGTTTGCTGACGACACAACGGTGGTAGGCTTGATCACCGACAACGATGAGACATCCTATAGGGAGGAGGTCAGAGACGTGGTCGTGTGGTGCCAGGACAACAACCTCTCCCTCAATGTAAGCAAGACAAAGGAGCTGATCGTGGACTACAGGAAAAGGAGGGCCGAACACGCCCCCATTAACATCGACAGGGCTGTAGTGGAGCGGGTCGAGAGTTTCAAGTTCCTTGGTGTCCACATCACCAACGAACTATCATGGTCCAAACACACCAAGAAAGTCATGAAGAGGGCACGACAACACCTTTTCCCCCTCAGGAGACTGAAAAGATTTGGCATGGGTCCCCAGATCCTCAAAAGGTTCTACAGCTGCACCATCGAGAGCATCCTGACTGGTTGCATCACTGCCTGGTATGGCAACTGCTCGGCCTCCAACCGTAAGGTGCTACAGAGGGTAGTGCGTACGGCCAAATACATCACTGGGGCCGAGATCCCTGCCATCCAGGACCTCTATACCAGGCGGTGTCAGAGGAAGGCCCTAAAAATTGTCAAAGACTCCAGCCACCCTAGTCATAGACTGTTCTCTCTGCTACCGCACGGCAAGCGGTACCGGAGTGCCAAGTCTAGGTCCAAAAGTCTTCTTAATAGCTTCTACCCCCAAGCCATAAGACTCCTGAACAGCTAATCAAATGGCCAACCGGACTATTTGCATTTTATTATCTATTTCACTTGCTTTGGCAATGTAATCATATGTTTCCCATGGCAATAAAGCCCTTTGAATTGAATTGAATTGAATTGAACACTTGAGAGTTGAGAGGTCAATCACCAGCATGTCCCTTTCACATTCCTCTATTGATCAACGGTTCCCCGTGTGGCTCAGTTGGTAGAGCATGGCGCTTGCAACGCCAGGGTTGTGGGTTCGATTCCACGGGGGACCAGTACGAAAAAAATGTATGCGCTCACTAACTGTAAGTCGCTCTGGATAAGAGCGTCTGCTAAAATGACGTAAATGTGATCAACACCTGTGGATTTCATCGTTAAAGTGTTACTCTCCTGTCATCATCACCAGCCCGTAGGGATACCATGACTACCTGTGATGATTTATGATATTTCATTAAACTGCCGCATGTCATCATTTGCAGAGGTGAAATCATTATATTATTATTATGCTTGGGTTCATATTTTAATGACATGGTATGATCGCACATGGTGAGTTGATGATCAAGATAGAACAGAACAGGTCAGACCTGTCAAACTGTCAACTCATGCTCTGATCTCCTTAAAGCAGAACATCCTGAGAGTGGGACAACTACTAAATGATCAACAATGGAGCAAATAAAGCGAATGCGAAATTAACCCTGTAACCACGCAGAATTAATGCTTCAAAAAATAGACGTTCATCCCATAATACGTCGAATTTCGAAGGGAAACTATGAAATCTTGATTGCTAAATCCAGCCAACTACAACCGCTAAAACATGCCTGCCTGACTCCTCCGAGGCGTCCGCGTGGTCCCAAAGCACATTGGACTAAACACATTTTTAAACTGGGGGGGGGGGGACAAAAATGCTATTTAAGAATGACCCAGTGAAAGTTCCCTCCCATGCACATAGCTCTTGATTTCTATGATAGGCTTATTATCTGTGGTGCTCAAAGAAAGACTTCTGTCAGAACAACATCAACAACCAAGGTAATAGGTGTTTTCATTTAGTTCTGATAGGGTAACATAGGTTCCCTGTAGCTCAGTTGGTAGAGCATGGCGCTTGCAACTCCAGGGTTGTGGGTTCATTTCCCACGGGGTGGCCAGTATGAAAAATGTAAGCGCTCACTAACTGTAAGTCGCTCTAAGAGCGTCTGCTAAAATGACGTGAAATGTAACAGATGTATTGAAGTTATAAAAACACATTAATCTAAACCAAGGAATGTGTTTCATTCATTGTGACGGCTGTAAATCTTCCAGACTGCATAGCTAAACATTATTCCCATGGGGATGGGTTAGTATGGTACAGTTCTGATTGACACTAAAAACCCATCTGACGTTTTAACTCTCATTCAAATCAATTCATTACGGACATAACTGCCTTGCGGGCAAAGACAGGATAAGGGGCGAGGTCTGGATCGCGGGCGTGTGTGTTCTTGTCACACCTGTCTGCGACGCCGGTGGCGGAATGTACATGTGCGTGGTGTGTGTCACTGTGGTGCACTCCCGGGAGTGAGAGGGGGGTGAGAAAGCGCGTGGACAAACGGGACCGGTAACGGGAAATAATAATGGACTAATGGACATGGCGAGACCCAGTCAGACATCAGCAACATACAGGTTGGAGTCCCGTGAGTCTGTCTGATTTTACCCGAGAGAAAGAGCAGGGAAGGTTCCACGTCTACCCCCGGGGTAACTTTTCATTCCAGAGAGAGTTGGAGATCTCTCTGATTATTGTGGAATGCTGTTGTCTATTTAACTTGTGCTCCGGGTTTTTATTTATTTTCGGTTACTGCCCGGTGGGTCTCGAGCCATGGCGTTATCGCAGATCCTGTGTTTGGATGAGAATAACGTGAACCTCCGGACGCATGAGTCTAAACCGGACTTCTTTTATTCCGAGGAGCAACGGCTAGCGCTCGAGACGCTCCTCAGGGATGGGCGCGAGGCCTTCGGTAAGTTCCTCCGTGCGACCAGCCTCCGGTGTTTCCTGTCGGACCAGGAGGTGGACCGGCTGACCGGTGGAGTGGAGGTGTACGACCCGGCATCAGAGCTCCTTCAGGCGGACTCAGACAGTGATGAGCTCCCGCTGTCTCTCCAGTACTGGCCGGAGCTGTCTGACTGCTCGCTCCCGCGGCTGGACCTGGGCTGGCCGGACTGCGCCGGCCTACAGAGGGGTGACTCGCGTCACTGTGTACGCGCAACCGCCACTGGACGGCCACACGCACATCAAAGAGGTGGTCAGGAAAACCATCTCGCAGGCGCAGAAGGTAAGGCGGGTTTATGGATAGAATCATAGGGGGTGGCTCGAGGTTCAGGGTTGTGCAGGCTTTTTGCTCCAACCCGACTCTAGGGTGTGTTTTAGAGCAGGGCAGGAACACAACCCTGCACAGCCTGCAGTAGAGTAGCTCTCCGGGAGGTTAGCTGCCCTTGATATGAAGAGTGAAGCGTTTTACTGTGTCAATATTATAATGGTTATATCATATGAAACATGAATACTATGTCAATATGAGATTATTATTAACTATATAAAGGTTATATCATATGAAACATGAAAACGAAGTATTTGTGTGTGTTTGCACTTTGCTGTGTGTGTGTGTGTGTGTGTGTGTGTGTGTGTGTGTGTGTGTGTGTGTGTGTGTGTAGACTGCTCCCATTCTCCAGGGCACAGGGTCATAGTACAGAACAGTGTATCCCAGACTATACCAGTGCAGTACAAGACAAAGTACACCCAGATTAAAGATCCCAGATGACCTCACCGCTATTCCGCTGACTGCAACTCAATACACACTGTGGGTTCAAACAACCATTATAACCAGCTACAGGGGAGGGAACTTTCACTGGGTCATGACCCCCCGACATTCTTAAATAGCATTTTTGTCCCCCCCCCCCCAGTTTAAAAATGTGCTTAGTCCAATGTGCTTTGGGACCACGTGGACGCCTCAGAGGAGTCAGGCAGGCCTGTTTTAGCGGTTGTAGTTGGCTGGATTTAGCATCAAGATTTCATAGTTTCCCTTCGAAATTTGACGTATTATGGATGAACGTCTATTTTTTTAAGCATTCATTCCGTGTGGTTACAGGGTTAAAACAGAAACAACTCAAAGGGTTAAGTTTAGGTTTTAATTCAGAGTGGTTAAGGTCAGGGCTAGGGTTTGGGGGAAGGCTTAAAACAAAATAATTAACAACGACGCTCTATTACCATCAAGTATCATCAAGTATTCTTGAGGCTTGGTGTAAGCAGCGCGCTCCGGCTCTGAGCATCACCAGTTCGCTCCCAGTGATGGGCAATCTTTTTTTTTTTGTTGTTGTTGTGAGCCCCGAGGAAGGCATATAGCGACGCTCTGGGAACTTTTTCAAACGTCCAATATCGCAGTCTATTTCTAGTGATGAGTTCTGGGATTTAGGACCACGCGGACACCTCGGAGCGAGCAGGGAGGCTTGTGTGATTGGAAAGATTATGGCCAAAGGAGGCCAGGTTGTGTCCCGCCCCCCCCCCAACTCCACACACACATTTTCTTAAACAAAAGTTCTGCCCCAGCTATAACAACACTATGATGCATTATAACAACAATAATTTAGAGGGTCCTATTTCACACATGTAAATTGGAAGTGTGTTTCTTTGCATAGCCCAACTCCACATTTACATTTTGACATTTTAGTCATTTTAGCGGACGCTCTTATCCAGAGCGACTTGCAGTTTGTGAGTGCATACATTTGTCACACTTTTTAGCATTCCTGAGTCGTGCATTGAGTCCGGGCGGTGTGCAGAGTTATTTTCACCATTGCCCTTGTAGGTGTGCAGGGAAGAGATGTTTTCACCCTCCTGCTATGTCTCTGATTGTGTCTGAAAGTGATGACATCTCTCTTTTCATCCCTTCAATCTATTCAACAACCAGCTCTTATTATTCCTCTCCCCCCCCCCCCCCCCCCCCCCCCCGTGCATTCCAACTAGCTTGGCCCCTCTCCTCATCTCAAAGGAACTGGTGAAGCTTTCTCAAATCTGGGTCTGGGTCTTGATATTGGCACGGCTGTTTTATCGCAGGTCTGTTTCACTTCACACAAAAAGGCCTTCAGCTTCTTCTTTAGGGGCTTCCAGTGCAGTCTTGACTGTCTCCTTTACAATCCGGCACAGCTTCATCTGTCAGGAAGCAGTTGTGATCTTCATGTTTGTTCCCGAGGTCTGACACACCAAATCTCCACCTAAGACACCCTCAGAAAAGTGTGATCACGTCCAGGGTCTGCCATATAAACAGCGACTCTGGAGCAATTAGGGGTTAAGTTCCTTGCTCTAGGGAGAATCAACAGATTTTCACCTTGTCGGCTCGGGGATTTGAACTAGTGACCTTTCAGTTACTGGCCCAAAGCGCTAACCGCTAGGCTACCTGCTGGTTGCTATCCCAAAGCGCTAACCGCTAGGCTACCTGCTGGTTGCTATCCCAAAGCGCTAACCGCTAGGCTACCTGCTGGTTGCTATCCCAAAGCGCTAACCGCTAGGCTACCTGCTGGTTGCTATCCCAAAGTGCTAACTGCTAGGCTACCTGCTGGTTGTTATCCCAAAGTGCTAACCGCTAGGCTACCTGCTGGTTGCTATCCCAAAGTGCTAACCGCTAGGCTACCTGCTGGTTGCTATCCCAAAGTGCTAACCGCTAGGCTACCTGCTGGTTGCTATCCCAAAGCGCTAACCGCTAGGCTACCTGCTGGTTGCTATCCCAAAGATCTAACCGCTAGGCTACCTGCTGGTTGCTATCCCAAAGTGTTAACTGCTAGGCTACCTGCTGGTTGCTATCCCAAAGATCTAACCGCTAGGCTACCTGCTGGTTGCTATCCCAAAGATCTAACCGCTAGGCTACCTGCTGGTTGCTAACCGCTAACCTTCTAACATGTGTCCTGACCTGTGTGTGTGTAGGTGATTGCGGTGGTGATGGACCAGTTTACTGACGTAGATATCTTCAGAGACCTTCTGGAGGCGAGCTTTAAGAGGAAGGTGTCTGTCTACATCCTGTTGGAAAGAACCGCGTTACCTCTCTTCCTGTCTATGGCTGAGAGGGCCGCCATGCACCCCGGGCACCTGAAGGTAACACACAGACACGCACGCCTGGGGCCTGGTCTAAGACTGAATATGTAAATATGTTTAACGTAGATCTGTCAGGAGACTATGGGCACAGAGCGATAATGATCAGCGGTAGTTCTGGTGCTTGGGTTTTTCACCACAGAGCGATAATGATCAGCAGTAGTTCTGGTGCTTGGGTTTTTCACCACAGAGCGGTAATGATCAGCGGTGTTTTCTGGTTACTGTTCTGCTTGGTTTTTTCACCACAGAGCGATAATGAACAGCGGTAGTTCTGGTTTTTCACCACAGAGCGTAATGAACAGCAGTAGTTCTGGGCCCTGTTAAGTTCATCATTAGAACCTTTGTAGGAGCTCACTAGAGGGACGTTTTTTTTGGTTGTTCTGCAGTAGGCTTACCTCTGCCAAATCAACCGATGGCCCAAATCAGCTGATCAACTCAGCCAATTGAAACACAAACAGTAGCCTATTATGGGTTTTCACACCTTTCATTATGTGACAATGGATAGGCTAACGGGTAGCCTACAGAATGCAGCCTATTGGAATAGAATCCAATAACAAGGGGCCTATTGCAACCGTCGATGGCCACCAGATTATCGGCCAGCTGATGTCTCGTTGAACCATCAATACGCCGCTAAATTCACCCCTGCACGGTTGATTTCAATTGTGCGACCATTATTGGTCCCCCCTCATTCCTGCTTCCTAAAAGATGACGTCGGTGTTACCCTTTGTCCTGCTTGCAACCAAAGTCTTTCAAGATATGTTCGCCCCTCTGGTAGGGATTGTAATCGCAACAACTTAGTCCTTTTTGAACAGACTAATGGCTATTTAGATAGAGAACAGAGAGAGAGAGAGAGAGAGAGAGAGAGAGAGAGAGAGAGAGAAGAGAGAGAGAGAGAGAGAGAGAGAGAGAGAGAGAGAGAGAGAGAGAGAGACAGAGAGAGAGAGAAGAGAGAGAGACAGAGAGAGAGAGAGAGAGAGAGACAGAGAGAGAGAGAGAGAGAGAGAGAGAGAGAGAGAGAGAGAGAGATAGAGAGAGAACAGAGAGAGAGAGAGAAGAGAGAGAGAGAGAGAGAGAGAGAACAGAGAGAGAGAGAGAACAGAGAGAGAGATAGAGAGAGAGAGAGAGAGAAGAGAGAGAGAGAGAGAGAGAGAGAGAGAGAGAGAGAGAGAGAGAGAGATAGATAGAGAACAGAGAGAGAGATAGATAGAGAACAGAGAGAGAGATAGAGAGAGAGAGAGAGAGAGAGAGAGAGATAGATAGAGAGACAAGAGAGAGAGATAGAGAACAGAGAGAGAGAGAGAGAGAGAGAGACAGAGAGAGAGATAGAGAACAGAGAGAGAGAGAGAGAGAGAGAGAGAGAGAGAGAGAGAGAGAGAGATAGATAGAGAACAGAGAGAGAGAGGGAGAGAGAGATAGATAGATAGAGAGACAGAGAGAGAGAGAGAGAGAGAGAGATAGATAGAGAAGACAGAGAGAGAGAGAGAGAGAGAGAGAGAGAGAGAGATAGATAGTTAAACAGAGAAGATAGAGAGAGGAGAGAGATAGATAGTCACAGAGAGATAGAGAACAGAGAGAGAGAGAGACACGAGAGACATAGTCTAGAGAGAGGGAGTGTCTTTTATAGAGCCCCCAGTGTTATTGGCTGTGTGACCCTGTGCTCCTTTCCATATGTTATCTGGCAGTTAAACAGGCTTCACCGCGTCACACCCACAGAACACACGACAGACACGTCTACCTGTTCTAGCGCTGACTGCAAACCCCAGTCGTTACGGCGGCAACAACTGTCCATATTGTTATTTATTTTTGCTCATTTGCACCCCAGTATCTCTATTCGCACATCATCTCTTGCACATCTTATCATTCCAGTGTTTAATACGAAATTGTAACTATTTTGCACTATGGCCTATTTATTGCCTTACCTCCATAACTTGCTACATTTGCCACACACTGTATATATATTTTTTCTGTTGTATTTTTTTGACTTTATGTTTTGTTTTACCCCCATATGTAACTCTGTGTTGTTGTTGTTTTTCATCGCACTGCTTTGCTTTATCTTGGCCAGGTCGCAGTTGTAAATGAGAACTTGTTCTCAACTGGCTTAATCTGGTTTAAATAAAGGTTAAATAAAATTAAAATAAACTGTCCTGCTTCTCACTGTCCTCTTAACACCACCACTGTCCTGTAGAGCCTGCGTGTGCGTGTGACAGGAGGAGAAGAGTTCTTCAGTAGGTCGTGTACCAGGGTGAGAGGACGGCTGGGTCACAGGTTCCTGTTCATAGATGGAGACAAGGCCGTTTCTGGATCATACAGGTACCCCCCCCTGACCCCTAACCGCTGACCCTTAACCCCTGACCTGATCGCGTAGTTTCACTTCGACGAAATTTGCCGCGTTATAGATCGACGTCTATTTTTTGACACGTTCATTTCCGCGTGGTCACAGGGTTAATTCCGCATGGTTACAGAACAATTCCGCGTGGTTACAAGTTAAAACACAAACTCAAAGGGTTAAGTTTAGGTATTAATTCTGAGGGCTAGAAGGGCTATGGTTTGGGGAAGGCTTAGTAATTAAAAACAACGCACTGTTTCCATCAAGTATCATCAAGTATTCTCCCGGCTTGCTAGCGCATTATGTTGGTCTAAGCAGCGCGCTTTTCATTAGTTTTCATTTTATTTGTGATCTCCCAGGAAGGCATATATGAACGTCCTCAGGACCACCCCTGACCCTTAACCCCTGTGTCTGTCTGTGTGTGTTCCTCCCTCCAGTTTCACCTGGACGGCGTCTCGTTTGGACAGACACCTGGTCACCTTGGTAACGGGCCAGGCGGTTGACTCCTTTGACCGGCTGTTCCGCGACCTCTACCTGACCTCCAGCGAGGTCGACCTCCGCGGGGTCACCATGGAGACGGAGCCGGAGCCAGAGCCCCTCCCCCAGGCCACCCCTGTCGCCCCTCTCTCTGCAGATAACGCCAGGAAGCTGTTCAGCCCTAAATACGCCCTGGTGACCAGCAACGCTAACGCTAACGCTAACGCTAGCAGCACCAGCCCCTCCTCCCCCGGACAGAACTCCAACTCCCAGAACTCCCTGAAAACAAAGGTATCAGAATGCATTGCTCCATACTGTACCAATAATGCACCATGCTCTTTAAAGCGTCTGTAGATCTGTTTATTTACTATTTTAAAGTGTCCTCAATATTGTAATCAAATCATTTCAATCAATCTAGGGGCGTGTCCGGGAGCCAGTGGAAGCCCCGCCCCTCCACCCGGGTTTGGCCTGTCTGGAGAAGGCGTACCTGATTCCATACCTGCCCACCTGGCCCGAGCCCGACCCCTCCAGAGATGTCATCGGGTTCATCAATGTGCGGGACGCGTCACGGCCAACCCAGGTGCACCTGCAGCGCTCCGAGAGGTTTGGGACGAGCCAGGCTATACGCTTCAGCAGTCCCTTTACCCTGCCCAATGAGGAGCCACTACCTGACAGGGCTGAGCCCAGACCAACCCTTACCCCTACTCTACCCCTACCCCTACCCCTACCCCTACCCTCTACCCCTAACCCTACCCCTAACCCTACCCCTAGCCTAACTACTACCCCTACCCTACCCCAACTCTACCCCTAACTCTAACTCCCCTAACTCTACCCCTACCCCTACCCCTAACTCTACCCCTAACCCTACCCCTACCCCTACCCCTACCCCTAACTCTACCCCTACCCCTAACCCTACCCCTACCCCTACCCTACCCCTAACCCTACCCCTAACCCTACCCCTACCCCTAACTCTACCCCTAACCCCTACCCTACCCCTAACTAACTCTACCCCTAACCCTAACTCTACCCCTAACTCTACCCCTACCCCTACCCCTAACTCTACCCCTACCCCTAAACTCTACCCCTACCCCTACCCCTACCCCTAACTCTAACCCTACCCTAACCCTATTCCCAACCCCATCTCCCCCACTCTCCCCAGTCCCGTATGCCCCTCCCTAACCCTCCCCCCCGTCCCCAAGCCCAGGACGGTGCAGTTGGTCATGAGGAGCGGTCAGGACCTATGGGGAGTGGCCAAGAAGACAGACAGTCTGGACCTAACTGGACCACAAAGAGACTGTCTGGACCTAACTGGACCACGAAGAGACTGTCTGGACCTAACTACAACTGTGGATAGACTGTGAGACCGCAGTACAGAGTGACGTGAGACCGCAGAGTGACTGTGAGACCGCAGTACAACCTCAGAGTGACTGTGAGACCGCAGTACAACCCCAGAGTGACTGTGAGACCGCAGTACAACCCCAGAGTGACTGTGAGACCGCAGTACAACCCCAGAGTGACTGTGAGACCGCAGTACAACCCCAGAGTGACTGTGAGACCGCAGTACAACCCCAGAGTGACTGTGAGACCGCAGTACAACAACCCCAGAGTGACTGTGAGACCGCAGTACAACCCCAGAGTGACATTGAGACCATAGTACAACCTCAGAGTGACTGTGAGACTGCAGTACAACCTCAGAGTGACTGTGAGACCGCAGTACAACCTCAGAGTGACTGTGAGACCGCAGTACAACCCCAGAGTGACTGTGAGACCGCAGTACAACCCCAGAGTGACATTGAGACCGTAGTACAACCCCAGAGTGACTGTGAGACCGCAGTACAACCCCAGAGTGACTGTGAGACCGCAGTACAACCCCAGAGTGACTGGGAGACCGCAGTACAACCCCAGAGTGACATTGAGACCGTAGTACAACCTCAGAGTGACTGTGAGACTGCAGTACAACCTCAGAGTGACTGTGAGACCGCAGTACAACCTCAGAGTGACTGTGAGACCGCAGTACAACCCCAGAGTGACTGGGAGACCGCAGTACAACCCCAGAGTGACATTGAGACCGTAGTACAACCTCAGAGTGACTGTGAGACTGCAGTACAACCTCAGAGTGACTGTGAGACCGCAGTACAACCCCAGAGTGACTGGGAGACCGCAGTACAACCCCAGAGTGACATTGAGACCGTAGTACAACCTCAGAGTGACTGTGAGACCGCAGTACAACCTCAGAGTGACTGTGAGACCGCAGTACAACCTCAGAGTGACTGTGAGACCGCAGTACAACCTTATAGTGACTGTGAGACCGCAGTACAACCCCAGAGTGACTGTGAGACCACAGTACAACCTCAGAGTGACTGTGAGACCGCAGTACAACCTCAGAGTGACTGTGAGACCGCAGTACAACCTCAGAGTGACTGTGAGACCGCAGTACAACCTTATAGTGACTGTGAGACCGCAGTACAACCCCAGAGTGACTGTGAGACCGCAGTACAACCTCAGAGTGACTGTGATACCGCAGTACAACCTCAGAGTGACTGTGAGACCGCAGTACAACCCCAGAGTGACTGTGAGACTGCAGTACAACCCCAGAGTGACTGTGAGACTGCAGTACAACCCCAGAGTGACTGTGAGACCGCAGTACAACCCCAGAGTGACTGTGAGACCGTAAAAGGACCGTGTCAGCACACACACACACCTGACCTACGTACAGCGCCACCTGTTAGTGAGGAGTCTGGTGCGTCGTCCCCGGGGCGTGACTCTAACATGTCGACAACATCAGAGGAATATTATGAGTGCAGTGACTCTGTACTGTCTGAGTCTATCTGTGATCTACTGGCCAACGAGCTTCACTGGAGACCTGACAAGAAGGAGACCATTAACACTACACACACTACACAGAATACACACTTTACTATAGATGCTACACATACTAAACATACTGCAGTTAGCGTGGAGAAAGAGGAGGCTAACAATTAGCTAGCACAACAGGCTAACCGTCGGCTAGCACCACAGGCTAACACTCAGCTAGCACAACAGGCTAACACTCCGCTAGCACAACAGGCTAACACTCAGCTAGCACAACAGGCTAACACTCAGTTAGCACAATGGGCTAACAGTCAGCTAGCACAACAGGCTAACAGTCAGCTAGCACAATATGCTAACAGTCAGCTAGCACAACAGGCTAACAGTCAGCTAGCACAATGGGCTAACAGTCAGCTAGCACAACAGGCTAACACTCAGCTAGTACAAAAAGCGAACAGTCAGCGAGCACAAGAGAAAGAGCAGTATGCTAACGATCTGCTAACACAGGAACTACAACAATGTGACAGCCAGTAAACAGTTGAGGCACAGAGGGCCAGTGATTCAGTCATCTCACTGCTGATCTCTGAGACAAACCACCAGCTGACTCTACGGAGAGAGGAGGCCAGCGATGACCTTACACTGGCTAGCAATGACCCTACACTCACTAACACTGACCTTACACTGGCTAGCAATGACCCTACACTCACTAACACTGTCCATACACTGGCTAGCAATGACCCTATACTCACTAACACTGACCTTACACTGGCTAGCAATGACCCTACACTCACTAACACTGACCTTACACTGGCTAGCAATGACCCTATACTCACTAACACTGACCTTACACTGGCTAGCAATGACCCTACACTCACTAACACTGACCTTACACTGGCTAGCAATGACCCTATACTCACTAACACTGACCTTACACTGGCTAGCAATGACCCTATACTCACTAACACTGACCTTACACTGGCTATCAATGACCCTATACTCACTAACACTGACCTTACACTGGCTAGCAATGACCCTATACTCACTAACACTGACCTTACACTGGCTATCAATGACCCTATACTCACTAACACTGACCTTACACTGGCTAGCAATGACCCTACACTCACTAACACTGACCTTACACTGGCTAGCAATGACCCTACACTCACTAACACTGACCTTACACTGGTACTAGATAGCAATGACCCTATACTCACTAACACTGACCTTACACTGGCTAGCAATGACCCTATACTCACTAACACTGACCTTACACTGGCTAGCAATGACCCTATACTCACTAACACTGACCATACACTGGGACTAGATAGTACTAGACAACCCCAACCCCAACCACACACCTCACCTTCTCCCAACCCCACACCCAGAGAGACAGAGCTACAGTCCTGCACTGAGAGAGACAGCCCAGAGGAACAGCCTAGACCGGACCAGCTGAGACCAGCAGAACTACTCTCCTCCGGTGAGAGAGACAGCCCAGAGGAACAGACTAGACCGGACCAGCTGAGACCAGCAGAACTACTCTCCTCCGGTGAGAGAGACAGCCCAGAGGAACAGACTAGACCGGACCAGCTGAGACCAGCAGAACTACTCTCCTCCAGTGAGAGAGACAGCCCAGAGGAACAGCCTAGACCGGACCAGCTGAGACCAGCAGAACTACTCTCCTCCAGTGAGAGAGACAGCCCAGAGGAACAGCCTAGACCGGACCAGCTGAGACCAGCAGAACTACTCTCCTCCAGTGAGAGAGACAGCCCAGAGGAACAGCCTAGACGGGACCAGCTGAGACCAGCAGAACTACTCTCCTCCAGTGAGAGAGACAGCCCAGAGGAACAGCCTAGAGTGGACCAGCTGAGACCAGCAGAACTACTCTCCTCCAGTGAGAGAGACAGCCCAGAGGAACAGCCTAGACCGTACCAGAGACCAGCAGAACTACTCTCCTCCATTGAGAGAAACAGCCCAGAGGAACAGCCTAGAGTGGACCAGCTGAGACCAGCAGAACTACTCTCCTCCAGTGAGAGAGACAGCCCAGAGGAACAGCCTAGACCGTACCAGCTGAGACCAGCAGAACTACTCTCCTCCATTGAGAGAAACAGCCCAGAGGAACAGCCTAGAGTGGACCAGCTGAGACCAGCAGAACTACTCTCCTCCAGTGAGAGAGACAGCCCAGAGGAACAGCCTAGACTGGACCAGCTGAGACCAGCAGAACTACTCTCCTCCAGTGAGAGAGACAGCCCAGAGGAACAGCCTAGAGTGGACCAGCTGAGACCAGCAGAACTACTCTCCACCAGTGAGAGAGAGCCCAGAGGAACAGCCTAGACCGACCAGCTGAGACCAGCAGAACTACTCTCCTCCAGTGAGAGAGACAGCCCAGAGGAACAGCCTAGACCGGACCAGCTGAGACCAGCAGAACTACTCTCCTCCAGTGAGAGAGACAGCCCAGAGGAACAGCCTAGAGTGGACCAGCTGAGACCAGCAGAACTACTCTCCTCCAGTGAGAGAGACAGCCCAGGGAACAGCCTAGACCGGACCAGCTGAGACCAGCAGAACTACTCTCCTCCAGTGAGAGAGACAGCCCAGAGGAACAGCCTAGACTGGACCAGCTGAGACCAGCAGAACTACTCTCCTCCAGTGAGAGAGACAGCCCAGAGGAACAGCCTAGAGTGGACCAGCTGAGACCAGCAGAACTACTCTCCACCAGTGAGAGAGAGCCCAGAGGAACAGCCTAGACCGGACCAGCTGAGGCCAGCAGAACTACTCTCCTCCAGTGAGAGAGACAGCCCAGAGGAACAGCCTAGACCGGACCAGCTGAGACCAGCAGAACTACTCTCCTCCAGTGAGAGAGACAGCCCAGAGGAACAGCCTAGAGTGGACCAGCTGAGACCAGCAGAACTACTCTCCTCCAGTGAGAGAGACAGCCCAGAGGAACAGCCTAGAAGACCGGACCAGCTGAGACCAGCAGAACTACTCTCCTCCAGTGAGAGAGACAGCCCAGAGGAACAGCCTAGACCGGACCAGCTGAGACCAGCAGAACTACTCTCCTCCAGTGAGAGAGACAGCCCAGAGGAACAGCCTAGACCGGACCAGCTGAGACCAGCAGAACTACCCTCCTCCAGTGAGAGAGACAGCCCAGAGGAACAGCCTAGACCGACCAGCTGAGACCAGCAGAACTACTCTCCTCCAGTGAGAGAGACAGCCCAGAGGAACAGCCTAGACCGGACCAGCTGAGACCATCAGAACTACTCTCCTCCAGTGAGAGAGACAGCCCAGAGGAACAGCCTAGACCGGACCAGCTGAGACCAGCAGAACTACTCTCCTCCAGTGAGAGAGACAGCCCAGAGGAACAGCCTAGACCGGACCAGCTGAGACCAGCAGAACTACTCTCCTCCAGTGAGAGAGACAGCCCAGAGGAACAGCCTAGACCGGACCAGCTGAGACCAGCAGAACTACTCTCCTCCAGTGAGAGAGACAGCCCAGAGGAACAGCCTAGACCGGGACCAGCTGAGACCAGCAGAACTACTCTCCTCCAGTGAGAGAGACAGCCAGAGGAACAGCCTAGACCGGACCAGCTGAGACCAGCAGAACTACTCTCCTCCAGTGAGAGAGACAGCCCAGAGGAACAGCCTAGACCGGACCAGCTGAGACCAGCAGAACTACTCTCCTCCAGTGAGAGAGACAGCCCAGAGGAACAGCCTAGACCGGACCAGCTGAGACCAGCAGAACTACTCTCCTCCAGTGAGAGAGACAGCCCAGAGGAACAGCCTAGACCGGACCAGCTGAGACCAGCAGAACTACTCTCCTCCAGTGAGAGAGACAGCCCAGAGGAACAGCCTAGACCGGACCAGCTGAGACCAGCAGAACTACTCTCCTCCAGTGAGAGAGACAGCCCAGAGGAACAGCCTAGACCGGACCAGCTGAGACCAGCAGAACTACTCTCCTCCAGTGAGAGAGACAGCCCAGAGGAACAGCCTAGACCGGACCAGCTGAGACCAGCAGAACTACTCTCCTCCAGTGAGAGAGACAGCCCAGAGGAACAGCCTAGACCGGACCAGCTGAGACCAGCAGAACTACTCTCCTCCAGTGAGAGAGACAGCCCAGAGGAACAGCCTAGACCGGACCAGCTGAGACCAGCAGAACTACTCTCCTCCAGTGAGAGAGACAGCCCAGAGGAACAGCCTAGACCGGACCAGCTGAGACCAGCAGAACTACTCTCCTCCAGTGAGAGAGACAGCCCAGAGGAACAGCCTAGACCGGACCAGCTGAGACCAGCAGAACTACTCTCCTCCAGTGAGAGAGACAGCCCAGAGGAACAGCCTAGACCGGACCAGCTGAGACCAGCAGCAGAACTACTCTCCTCCAGTGAGAGAGACAGCCCAGAGGAACAGCCTAGACCGGACCAGCTGAGACCAGTAGAACTACTCTCCTCCAGTGAGAGAGACAGCCCAGAGGAACAGCCTAGACTGGACCAGCTGAGACCAGCAGAACTACTCTCCTCCAGTGAGAGAGACAGCCCAGAGGAACAGCCTAGACCGGACCAGCTGAGACCAGCAGAACTACTCTCCTCCAGTGAGAGAGACAGCCCAGAGGAACAGCCTAGACCGGACCAGCTGAGACCAGCAGAACTACTCTCCTCCAGTGAGAGAGACAGCCCAGAGGAACAGCCTAGACCGGACCAGCTGAGACCAGCAGAACTACTCTCCTCCAGTGAGAGAGACAGCCCAGAGGAACAGCCTAGACTGGACCAGCTGAGACCAGCAGAACTACTCTCCTCCAGTGAGAGAGACAGCCCAGAGGAACAGCCTAGAGTGGACCAGTTGAGACCAGCAGAACTACTCTCCACCAGTGAAAGAGAGAGCCCAGAGGAACAGCCTAGACCGGACCAGCTGAGACCAGCAGAACTACTCTCCTCCAGTGAGAGAGACAGCCCAGAGGAACAGCCTAGACCGGACCAGCTGAGACCAGCAGAACTACTCTCCACCAGTGAGAGAGAGACAGCCCAGAGGAACAGCCTAGACCGGACCAGCTGAGACCAGCAGAACTACTCTCCTCCAGTGAGAGAGACAGCCCAGAGGAACAGCCTAGACCGGACCAGCTGAGACCATCAGAACTACTCTCCTCCAGTGAGAGAGGCAGCCCAGAGGAACAGCCTAGACCGGACCAGCTGAGACCAGCAGAACTACTCTCCTCCAGTGAGAGAGACAGCCCAGAGGAACAGCCTAGACCGGACCAGCTGAGACCAGCAGAACTACTCTCCTCCAGTGAGAGAGACAGCCCAGAGGAACAGCCTAGACCGACCAGCTGAGACCAGCAGAACTACTCTCCACCAGTGAGAGAGACAGCCCAGAGGAACAGCCTAGACAGAACCAGCTGAGACCAGCAGAACTACTCTCCACCAGTGAGAGAGACAGCCCAGAGGAACAGCCTAGACCAGACCAGCTGAGACCAGCAGAACTACTCTCCTCCAATGAGAGTGTTTTTTAGACGGTACAGATCAGAGTTGTGAATCTCTCTCCCCTCTCCTCCTCTTTCTCTCTCTCTCTCTCTCCCCTCCTCCCCCCTCTCCTCCTCTCTCTCTCTCCTCTCCTCTCCTCCTCTCTCTCTCTCCTCCCTCTCTCTCTCTCTCTCTCTCTCTCTCTCTCTCTCTCTCTCTCTCTCTCCTCTCCTCCTCCTCCCTCTCTCTCTCTCTCTCTCTTCTCTCTCCCCCTCCTCCCCTCTTCCCCTCTCTCTCTCTCTCTCTCTCTCTCCCTTTCCCCCCTCTCCCTCTATTTCTATCTCTCTCCTTCCCTCTCTCCCCTCCCCCTCTCTCCCTTCCAGACCCCCAGTAGGA
This sequence comes from Coregonus suidteri, assembly GCA_036851935.1. Taxonomy (NCBI): domain Eukaryota; kingdom Metazoa; phylum Chordata; class Actinopteri; order Salmoniformes; family Salmonidae; genus Coregonus; species Coregonus suidteri. The sequence continues at coordinate 52,675,552 of CM072232.1, read as the reverse complement.
GGACATCAGGACGGCCGGTCTCCCCCCCACAACCACCCCTTTGACATGCCACCAGGGGTCTTTTCACAGTCCCCAAATCCAGAACAAATTCCAGAAAGCGTACAGTATTACATAGAGCCATTATTGCTTGGAACTCCGTTCCATATCATATTGCTCAAATAAACAGCAAACCTGGTTTCAAAACCCAGATAAAGCAACACCTCACGGCACAACGCCTCTCCCCTATTTGACCTAGATAGTTTGTGTGTATGTATTGATATGTTGGCTACGTGTGCCTTTAAAAAAAAATGTATGTAGTTCTGTCCTTGAGCTGTTCTTGTCTATTAATGTTCTGTATTATGTCATGTTTCATGTTTTGTGTTGACCTCAGGAAGAGTAGCTGCTGCTTTTGCAACAGCTAATGGGGATCCTAATAAAATACCAAAATACCAAATACCTATTGCCAGAGCAGCACCCTCCTTCAGAACTGACCCTCGCCCCCCCAGGAGGAAGCCCCCCTCCCCCCTACCTGCCCTGGCACTCCGCCCCTTCTCACCCCTCTCACCTGAGGCCTGGGGGTGTTGGGGATGTTCAGGGAGAGGGGGAGGGAGGGGGAGGGAGGGGGGGAGGGGGGGGGGGGGGGGAGGGGGGGGATACGGTCTCTGCAGGTGGAGGTGGTGGCCCCTCCCCTCCTCTACCTGCCCTGGCACTCTGCCTGGGGGTGTGGGGATGTTCAGGGAGAGGGGGAGGGAGGGGGAGGGAGGGGGGGGGGAGGGGGGGGGGGGGGGATACGGTCTCTGCAGGTGGAGGTGGTGGCCCCTCCCCTCCTCTACCTGCCCTGGCACTCTGCCTGGGGGTGTGGGGATGTTCAGGGAGAGGGGGAGGGAGGGGATACGGTCTCTGTAGGTGGAGGTGGTGGCCCCTCCCCTCCTCTACCTCTACCCCTACCAGGGAGGAAGCAGGGGGAGGGGTCACCTGGCAGACAGAGCTCCTCCTACAGCGCCTCCGGCAGCACAGGACAGGGCCAGGACACACAGCCAGAGCAACGCCCAGACCCAGACCCAACTCCTGCCCTCCCACCCCTCCTCTCATCTCCAGCTCCATTCCTCCAACCAGTCCCCCTCCCAGCCACACACACACACACACACACACACACACACACACACACACACGTGCGCGCAGAAGGTGTAAATGAGTCTTCCCAGAGAGCCAGGAGTCTGGTGTTTACTGGGCTATGCTGCAGTGATGCTGGAATGGACCGACTGGAGATTAAAGCTCGTTATGGTGTCTCTTGTTTTGCCTCTGGTTGTCTGATGACGTTGTAAACAATGATGCCCGTGTGTTTAGACAGGAAAGGACCTGTAGACACTGTCCACTCCTGTAGCTGTTAAAACACAGACTGACACACTGATGACCTACATACAGGCAGAAAGACCCCTGACCCCTGACCTCTATGACACTATAGCAGGAACGACAGGAACGGGGGCTGTGGGGTGGACAAGGAGCCTAAGGGGCAGGACACACACACACACACACACACACACACACACACACACACACACACACACACACACACACACACACACACACACACACACACACACACACACACACACATACACAGAGTTGGAGTTAAAATCTACAGGAGGGTATCTCTCCAGGAACAGGGCTGTGGGGTGGACAAGGAGCCTAAGGGGCAGGACACACACACACACACACCACACACACACACACACACACACACACACACACACACACACACATACACAGGGTTGGAGTTAAAACCTACAGGAGGGTATCTCTCCAGGAACAGGGTTGGAGTTAAAACCTACAGGAGGGTATCTCTCCAGGAACAGGGTTGGAGTTAAAACCTACAGGAGGGTAGCTCTCCAGGAACAGGGTTGGAGTTAAAACCTACAGGAGGGTAGCTCTCCAGGAACAGGGTTGGAGTTAAAACCTACAGGAGGGTAGCTCTCCAGGAACAGGGTTGGAGTGAAAACCTACAGGAGGGTAGCTCTCCAGGAACAGGGTTGGAGTTAAAACCTACAGGAGGGTATCTCTCCAGGAACAGGGTTGGGGTTAAAACCTACAGGAGGGTAGCTCTCCAGGAACAGAGTTGGGCAACCCTGTTGTAGAATAATAGTGAAGACATCACAACTATGAAATAACACATATGGAATCATGAAGTAACCAAAAAAGTATTAAACAAATCAAAATATATTTTATATTTGAGATTCTTCAAATAGCCACCCTTTTGCCTTGATGACAGCTTTGCACACTCTTGGCATTCTCTCAACCAGCTTCACCTGGAATGCTTTTCCAACAGTCTTGAATGAGTTCCCACATATGCTGAGCACTTGTTGGCTGCTTTTCCTTCACTCTGCGGTCCGACTCATACCAAACCATCTCAATTTGGTTGAGGTCGGGGTATGGTGTTGGTGATGGGGAAACTGGAGACGTGGGGGGGTTATTTCTACATGTTCTCTATGGGCTGGCTAAACACCCCCCCCCCAGTCTCCAGTTGCCCCATCACCACCACCATCCCCCGACCTCAACCAAATTTTAGTAAAAGTATAGATACCTTAGTATAGAAAGTTACTCAAGTAAAAGTGAAAGTATGTGCCCTTGAGCAAGGCACTTAACCCTAATTGCTCCTGTAGTCGCTCTGGATAAGAGCGTCTGCTAAATGACTAAAATGTAATGTAAATGTAAAGTCACCCAGTAAAATACTACTTGAGT
>CM072232.1:52665334-52667834 GCA_036851935.1 Coregonus suidteri | reverse complement strand
TTGAGGGTGGGTGTAGTCTTGAGGGTGGGTGTAGTCTTGAGGGTGGTGTAGTCTTGAGGGTGGGTGTAGTCTTGAGGGTGGGTGTAGTCTTGAGGGTGTGTAGTGGGTGGGTGTAGTCTTGAGGGTGGGTGTAGTCTTGAGGGTGGGTGTAGTCTTGACCTGGGTGTGTAGTCTTGAGGGTGGGTGTAGTGAGGGTGGGTGTAGTCTTGAGGGTGGGTGTAGTCTTGAGGGTGTGTGTAGTCTTGAGGGTGTGTGTAGTCTTGAGGGTGGGTGTAGTCTTGAGGGTGGGTGTAGTCTTGAGGTGGTGTAGTCTTGAGGGTGGGTGGCCAGTCTGTCTGAGGTGAGTGTAGTCTTGAGGTGGGTGTAGTCTTGAGGGTGGGTGTAGTCTTGAGGGTGGGTGTAGTCTTGAGGGTGGGTGTAGTCTTGAGGGTGGGGTGTAGTGAGGGTGGGTGTAGTCCTTGTGTAGTCTTGAGGGTGGTAGTCTTGAGGGTGGGTGTAGTCTTGAGGGTGGGTGTAGTCTTGAGTAGTGTGTAGTCTTGAGGGTGGTGTGTAGTCTTGAGGGTGGGTGTAGTCTTGAGGGTGTGTAGTCTTGAGGGTGGGTGTAGTCTTGAGGGTGGGTGTAGTCTTGAGGGTGGTGTAGTCTTGAGGGTGGGTGTAGTCTTGAGGGTGTGTAGTCTTGAGGGTGGGTGTAGTCTTGAGGGTGGGTGTAGTCTTGAGGGTTGTAGTCTTGGGGTGGGTGTAGTCTTGAGGGTGGGTGTAGTCTTGAGGGTGGGTGTAGTCCTGAGGGTGGGTGTAGTCTTGAGGGTGGGTGTAGTCTTGAGGGTGTGTGTAGTCTTGAGGGTGGGTGTAGTCTTGAGGGTGGGTGTAGTCTTGAGGGTGGGTGTAGTCTTGAGGGTGGGTGTAGTCTTGAGGGTGGGTGTAGTCTTGAGGGTGGGTGTAGCGTTGAGGGTGGGTGTAGTCTTGAGGGTGGGTGTAGTCTTGAGGGTGGGTGTAGTCTTGAGGGTGTGTGTAGTCTTGAGGGTGGGTGTAGTCTTGAGGGTGGGTGGGTGTAGTCTTGAGGGTGGGTGTAGTCTTGAGGGTGGGTGTAGTCTTGAGGGTGGGTGTAGTCTTGAGGGTGGGTGTAGTCTTGAGGGTGGGTGTAGTCTTGAGGGTGGGTGTAGTCTTGAGGGTGAGTGTAGTCTTGAGGGTGGGTGTAGTCTTGAGGGTGGGTGTAGTCTTGAGGGTGGGTGTAGCCCTGAGGGTGGGTGTAGTCTTGAGGGGGTGGGTGTAGTCTTGAGGGTGGGTGTAGCCCTGAGGGTGGGTGTAGTCTTGAGGGTGGGTGTAGTCTTGAGGGTGGGTGTAGTCCTTGAGGGTGGGTGTAGCGTTGAGGGTGGGTGTAGCGTTGAGGTGGGTGTAGCGTTGAGGGTGGGTGTAGTCTTGAGGGTGGGTGTAGTCTTGAGGGTGTGTGTGTCCGTGTGCGCTAACAAACCACTGCCAACAAAAGCCCAGGCTTTGATGTCAGCCCAGGCCCATCTAAAGCCCTGACGAAATGTCACAACGTTCACTTGACATGAAAGACGAGAAGGTGGAGAAGCTTTTTGTTTTTTCCCACAGCCTCAACCTTACGCCACATGGGCTCATCACTGATGCCCCCCCCCCCCCAACCCCAACCCCCAACCCTAACGCAACTCAATATTAGGAAGGTGTTCATAATGTTTTGTACACTCAGTGGCTGTAGTTGTGAGGTACAGAATACATTATACACTGAACAAAAAATATAAACGCAACATGCAACAATTTCAAAGATTTTACTGAGTTACAGTTCATATAAGGAAATCAGTCTATGGAAATAAATTCATTAAGCCCTAATCTATGGATTTCACATGACTGGGAATAGAGATATGCATCTGTTGATCACAGATACCTTTTTAAAAAAAGGTAGGGGCGTGGATCAGAAAACCAGTCAGTATCTGGTGTGACCACCATTTTGCCTCACGCAGCGCGACACATCTCCTTCGCATAGAGTTGATCAGGCTGTTGATTATGGCCTGTGGAATGTTGTCCCACTCCTCTTCAATGGCTGTGCGTTGTTGCTGGATATTGGCGGGAACTGGAACATGCTGTCTTACACGTCGATCCAGAGCATCCCAAACATGTTCAATGGGTGACATGTCTGGTGAGTATGCAGGCCATGGAAGAACTGGGACATTTTCAGCTTCCAGGAATTGTGTACAGACCCTTGCAACATGGGGGCCGTCCATTATCAGGCTGAAACATGAGGTGATGGCGGCGGATGAATGGCACGACAATGGGCCTCAGGATCTCATCACGGTATCTCTGTGCATTCAAATTGCCATTGATAAAATGCAATTGTGTTCTAGTCTGTAACTTATGCCTGCCCATACCATAACCCCACCGCCACCATGGGGGATTCTGTTTAAAATGTTGACACCAGCAAACCGCTCGCAAACTCAACGCCATACACGTGGTCTGCGGTTGTGAGACTTGTTGGATGTACTGC
>CM072232.1:52612834-52662834 GCA_036851935.1 Coregonus suidteri | reverse complement strand
GGAAACCCATTTCCTGAAGCTCCCAACGAACAGTTCTTGTGCTGATGTTGCTTCCAGAGGCAGTTTGGAACTCGGTACTGAGTGTTGCAACCGAGGACAGAAGATTTTCAACACTCGGCGGTCCCGTTCTGTGAGCTTGGTGTGGCCTACCATTTCGCGGCTGAGCCGTTGTTGCTCCTAGACGTTTCCACTTCACAATAACAGCACTTACAGTTGACCGGGGCAGCTCTAGCAGGGCAGAAAGTTGATGAACTGACTGACATTTACATTTTAGTCATTTAGCAGACGCTCTTATCCAGAGCGACTTACAGTTTAGTGAGTGCATACATTTTTTTATACTGGTCCCCCGTGGGAAACGAACCCACAACCATGGCGTTGCAAGCGCCATGCTCTACCAACTGAGCTACACGGAACTTGTTGGAAAGGTGGCACGTTGAAAGTCACTGAGCTCTTCAGTAAGGGCCATTCTACTGCCAATGTTTGTCTATGGAGATTGCACGGCTGCGTGCTCAATTTTAAACACCTGTCAGCAACGGGAGTGGCTGAAATAGCCGAATCCACTCATTTGAAGGGGTGTCCACATACTGCTGGTCGTGTAATGTGTCATCATTATCATCACTTGGGCCGACAGTGTGGCTTGTGTTACCATGTTAGGAATGCTGTTGACGTGAGACCTGCTGCCACCTGCTGGATATCAGTGGTACTACGTCTCTGTCTAGGTCAGGTCAGGTCCACTAAGTCTGGAGATGGGGTCTGTCTCTGTCCAGGTCAGGTCCACTAAGTCTGGAGATGGGGTCTGTCTCTGTCCAGGTCAGGTCCACTAAGTCTGGAGATGGGGTCTGTCTCTGTCCAGGTCAGGTCCACTAAGTCTGGAGATGGGGTCTGTCTCTGTCCAGGTCAGGTCAGGTCCACTAAGTCTGGAGATGGGGTCTGTCTCTGTCTAGGTCAGGTCCACTAAGTCTGGAGATGGGGTCTGTCTCTGTCCAGGTCAGGTCCACTAAGTCTGGAGATGGGGTCTGTCTCTGTCCAGGTCAGGTCCACTAAGTCTGGAGATGGGGTCTGTCTCTGTCCAGGTCAGGTCCACTAAGTCTGGAGATGGGGTCTGTCTCTCTGTCCAGGTCAGGTCCACTAAGTCTGGAGATGGGGTCTGTCTCTGTCCAGGTCAGGTCCACTAAGTCTGGAGATGGGGTCTGTCTCTGTCTAGGTCAGGTCAGGTCCACTAAGTCTGGAGATGGGGTCTGTCTCTGTCTAGGTCAGGTCAGGTCCACTAAGTCTGGAGATGGGGTCTGTCTCTGTCCAGGTCAGGTCCACTAAGTCTGGAGATGGGGTCTGTCTCTGTCCAGGTCAGGTCCACTAAGTCTAGAGATGGGGTCTGTCTCTGTCCAGGTCAGGTCCACTAAGTCTGGAGATGGGGTCTGTCTCTGTCCAGGTCAGGTCCACTAAGTCTGGAGATGGGGTCTGTCTCTGGCCAGGTCAGGTCCACTAAGTCTGGAGATGGGGTCTGTCTCTGTCCAGGTCAGGTCCACTAAGTCTGGAGATGGGGTCTGTCTCTGGCCAGGTCAGGTCCACTAAGTCTGGAGATGGGGTCTGTCTCTGTCTAGGTCAGGTCCACTAAGTCTGGAGATGGGGTCTGTCTCTGTCTAGGTCAGGTCCACTAAGTCTGGAGATGGGGGTCTCTGTCTAGGTCAGGTCCACTAAGTCTGGAGATGGGGTCTGTCTCTGTCCAGGTCAGGTCCACTAAGTCTGGAGATGGGGGTCTGTCTCTGTCCAGGTCAGGTCAGGTCCACTAAGTCTGGAGAGATGGGGTCTGTCTCTGTCCAGGTCAGGTCCACTAAGTCTGGAGATGGGGTCTGTCTCTGTCCAGGTCAGGTCAGGTCCACTAAGTCTGGAGATGGGGTCTGTCTCTGTCCAGGTCAGGTCCACTAAGTCTGGAGATGGGGTCTGTCTCTGTCCAGGTCAGGTCAGGTCCACTAAGTCTGGAGATGGGGTCTGTCGTTAGCAGGAGCCTGGTTCTGGTTCTGAGACAAAGCATCACACTAACATCACACCACTTCACAATCACAAGAAAACTATCAAGTGGAAGATGTCTTTCCATTTCAGTTTATTTATTATTTATTTTTCATTCAGCGCAGAAAACACAATAAATACAAAAGCTTGTAACATTATCGTTGTAACATTATCATTGTAACATTATCATTGTTAGTACCATAACAAAGAGAGTGTGTGTGTTCAGTCATCCAGTCCTATGTGTCTGAACAGGCAGGAGATGCTCTCTCTGTGTCTGTTCAGTCATCCAGTCCTATGTGTCTGAACAGGCAGGAGATGCTCTCTCTGTGTGTGTGTGTTCAGTCATCCAGTCCTATGTGTCTGAACAGGCAGGAGATGCTCTCTCTGTGTGTGTTCAGTCATCCAGTCCTATGTGTCTGAACAGGCAGGAGATGCTCTCTCTGTGTGTGTTCAGTCATCCAGTCCTATGTGTCTGAACAGGCAGGAGATGCTCTCTCTGTGTGTGTTCAGTCATCCAGTCCTATGTGTCTGAACAGGCAGGAGATGCTCTCTCTGTGTGTGTTCAGTCATCCAGTCCTATGTGTCTGAACAGGCAGGAGATGCTCTCTCTGTGTGTGTTCAGTCATCCAGTCCTATGTGTCTGAACAGGCAGGAGATGCTCTCTCTGTGTGTGTTCAGTCATCCAGTCCTATGTGTCTGAACAGGCAGGAGATGCTCTCTCTGTGTGTGTTCAGTCATCCAGTCCTATGTGTCTGAACAGGCAGGAGATGCTCTCTCTGTGTGTGTTCAGTCATCCAGTCTATGTGTCTGAACAGGCAGGAGATGCTCTCTCTGTGTGTTCAGTCATCCAGTCCTATGTGTCTGAACAGGCAGGAGATGCTCTCTCTGTGTGTGTTCAGTCATCCAGTCCTATGTGTCTGAACAGGCAGGAGATGCTCTCTCTGTGTGTGTTCAGTCATCCAGTCCTATGTGTCTGAACAGGCAGGAGATGCTCTCTCTGTGTGTGTTCAGTCATCCAGTCCTATGTGTCTGAACAGGCAGGAGATGCTCTCTCTGTGTGTGTTCAGTCATCCACCTATGTGTCTGAACAGGCAGGAGATGCTCTCTCTGTGTGTGTTCAGTCATCCAGTCCTATGTGTCTGAACAGGCAGGAGATGCTCTCTCTGTGTGTGTTCAGTCATCCAGTCCTATGTGTCTGAACAGGCAGGAGATGCTCTCTCTGCTGTGGATGCGTCTGATGGCTTCGGAAAGGATCAGGCTGATATCCACCGTCTGGATCTTAGCACACTGCAGCTTCTGATGCTCGTGGGGAATGGTGTTGGTTACCACCACCTAGACACACACAGGGATCACACACACACACACACACACACACACACACACACACACACACAGGGATAACACACACACACACACACACAGGGATCACACACAGACACACACACACAGGGATAACACACACACCACACACACACACACACACACACACACACACACACACACACACACACACACACACACACACACACACACACACACACACACACACACACACACACACACACACACACACAGGGATACACACACAGGGATAAACACACACACGGTTAACACACACATACACACACACACACACACACACACACAGCGATACACACACACACACACACACACAGCGATCACACACACACACACACACACACACACACAGGGATAACACACAGATACACACACACAACACACACACACACACAGATACACACACACACACACAGCACACACACACACACGGTTAACACACACATATACACACACACAGCGATCACACACACACACACACATGGTTAACACACAGATACACACACATGGTTAACACACACACACACACACACACACACACACACACAGCGATCACACACACACACACAGTTAACACACAGATACACACACATGGTTAAACACACACACACACACACAGCGATCACACACACACACACACGGTTAACACACAGATACACACACATGGTTAACACACACACACACAGCGATCACACACACACACACACGGTTAACACACAGATACACACACATGGTTAACACACACACACACACACGGTTAACACACACACACGGTTAACACACAGATACACACACATGGTTAACACACACACACACACACACACAGCGATCACACACACACACACGGTTAACACACACACACAGGGTTAACACACAGATACACACACATGGTTAACACACACACACACAGTCTTGTACAACTAACCTTGTGGGACACACAATTCAGTCCCATTCAAAATCCTATTATCCTAACCCCTAAACCTTACCTTTACCCGTACTCTAACCCTAAACCTAATTCACCTTAACCCTAAACCCCCTAGAAATACGGTAACACACACACACACACACACACACACACACACACACAGTTAACACACACACACACACACACACACACACACACACACACACACACGGTTAACACACACACACACACACACACACGGTTAACACACACACACACGGTTAACACACACACACACACACACACACACACACACACACACACACGGGTTAACACACACACACACACACACAGTTAACACACACACACACACACCACACACACACACACACACACACACACACACACACACGGTTACACACACACACACAGGGTTAACCCAACACACACACATTACCTTGTCGTTGCCACACACAACACGGTGCACACACACACACACACATCTTGCACACACGCACACACAAACGTCTGTCCACATAAACACACACATCCTGGGGGCGGCACACACACACAGCAGCTTGTCACTGAGGACAACACACAACGGCACTTACAGGGGGTCAGGGTCTGTGTACACTGCCTGTGAGTGTGAGGACTGTGAGTGTGTGTCTGTGATGGTGAGTACAATGAGTTTCTGTCATCATGATGTGAGAGTTCTGTATGTCTGTGAGTTGTGAGCACACACACAACTGTCTGTGTGTGTGTCTGTGAGTGTGGGTAACTGTGAGTGTCTGTGTGTCCCTGAGTGACAGACACTGTGAGTGTCTGAGTGTGATGTCAGACGGCCTATGAGTGTCAGTGTCTGTGGTGTAACTCTGAGTGTGAGTACTGTGAGTGTCTGTGTGTCTCTGAGTGTGAGCACTGTGTGTGTGTCTGTGTGTGTGTGAGTGAGTGTCTGTGTGTCTCTGAGTGTAACTCTGAGTGTGGAGTACTGTGAGTGTCTGTGTGTCTCTGTGAGTGTGAGTGTCTGTGTGTGTGTGACCCACACACAGTGTCTGTGTGTGTGACTGTGAGTACTGTGAGTGTCTGTGTGTCTCTGAGTGTGAGCACTGTGTGTGTGTCTGTGTGTGTGTCTGTGAGTGTGAGTACTGTGTGTGTCTCTGAGTGTGAGTACTAAATGTATAATGAGCACTGTGAGTGTCTGTGTTGTCTCAGAGTGTGAGCACTTGTTGTGTCTCTGAGTGTGAGCACTGTGAGTGTCTGTGTGTGTCTGTGAGTGTGAGTACTGTGTGTGTCTGTGAGTGTGAGTACTGTGAGTGTGTCTCTGAGTGTGAGCACTGTGTGTGTCTGTGAGTGTGAGTACTGTGAGTGTGTGTGTCTGTGAGTGTGAGCACTGTGTGTGTCTGTGTGTGTCTGTGAGTGTGAGTACTGTGAGTGTCTGTGTGTCTCTGAGTGTGAGCACTGTGTGTGTCTGTGTGTGTCTGTGAGTGTCTGTGAGCACTGTGAGCACTGTGTGTGTCTGTGTGTGTCTGTGAGTGTGAGCACTGTGTGTGTCTGTGTGTCTCTGAGTGTGAGCACTGTGTGTGTCTGTGAGTGTCGGTGTGTGTCTGTGAGCGTGAGTACTGTGTGTGTCTGTGTGTGTCTGTGAGTGTGAGCACTGTGAGTGTCTGTGTGTCTCTGTGAGACTGTGTGTGTCTGTGAACTGTGTGTGTCTGTGTGTGTGTGTCGAGTGTGAGCACTGTGTGTGTCTGTGAGTGTCTGTGAGTGTGTGTCTGTGTGTGTGTGTGTGTGTCTGTGAGTGTGAGCACTGTGAGTGTCTGTGTGTGTGAGTACTGTGAGTACTGTGAGTGTCTGTGTGTGTGTGTCTGTGAGTACTGTGAGTGTCTGTGTGTCTGTGAGTGTGAGCACTGTGTGTGTCTGTGAGTGTGAGTACTGTGTGTGTCTGTGTGTGTCTGTGAGTGTGAGCACTGTGAGTGTCTGTGTGTCTCTGAGTGTGAGCACTGTGAGTGTCTGTGTGTGTCTGTGAGTGTGAGTACTGTGTGTCTGTGAGTGTGAGTACTGTGAGTTTTTTGTGTGTGTCTGTGAGTGTGAGTACTGTGAGTGTGTCTGTGTGTCTGTGAGAGTGTGAGCACTGTGAGTGTCTGTGTGTGTCTGTGAGTGTGAGTACTGTGTCTGTGTGTGAGTGTGAGCACTGTGTGTGTCTCTGAGTGTGAGCACTGTGTGTGTCTGTGTGTCTGTGTGTGTGTCTGTGTGTTGTGAGTACTGTGAGTGTCTGTGTGTCTCTGAGAGTGAGAACTGTGTGTGTCTGTGTGTATCTCTGAGTGTGAGTAATGTGAGTGTCTGTGTGTGTCTGTGAGTACTGTAGGTACTGTGAGTGTCTTTGTGTCTCTGAGTGTGAGCACTGTGTGTCTGTGTGTCTCTGAGTGTGAGTACTGTGAGTGTCTGTGTGTGTCTGTGATGTCTGTGTGTGTCTGTGTGTGTCTGAGTGTGAGCACTGTGTACTGTGAGTGTCTGTGTGTGTCTGTGAGTGTGAGTACTGTGAGTGTCTGTGTGTGTCTGTGAGTGTGAGTACTGTGTGTGTCTGTGAGTGTGAGTACTGTGAGTGTCTGTGTGTCTGTGAGTACTGTGTGTGTCTGTGTGTCTCTGAGTGTGAGTGTGTGTGGTCTGTGTGTGTGTGTGTGAGTACTGTGAGTGTCTGTGTGTCCTGTGAGTGTAAGTGTCTGTGAGTGTCTGTGTGTATCTGAGTGTGAGCTCTGTGTGTTTCTCTGAGTATGAGTACTGTGAGTGTCTGTGTGTCTCTGAGTGTGAGTACTGTGAGTGTCTGTGTGTGTGAGTACTGTGAGTGTGTGTGTGTCTGTGAGTGTGAGCACTGTGTGTGTCTGTGTGTCTGTGAGTGTGAGTGTCTGTGTGAGTACTGTGTGTGTGAGTACTGTGAGTGTCTGTGTAGCTCACCACGATGATAGCGATGCGGCCTCCTACGTCCCCTACCACCGTGATGGGAGGCTTCTCTTTGGGGATCAACGCTGGAACACACAACACACACACACAGAGCCCTTTAAAAAAAAACCACAACAGGTGTTTAAATCCTCCAAGATATGGAGCAGGCAGATGACTGTGTGTGTACCTGGGTCTGACAGTCTGAGGTCTAGGACTCTCCACTAGTCTTGGTCAGTAGGAGAGGGAGGGTTACCTGGGATCTCCAGTCTGAGGTCTAGGACTACACCACTAGTCTTGGCAGTAGGAGTCTGAGTGTGTGTTACCTGGGATCTCCAGTCTGAGGTCTAGGACTCCACTAGGTCTTGGCAGTAGGAGGGGTGTGGGATCTCCAGTCTGAGGTCTAGGACTCCACTAGTCTTGGCAGTAGGAGGAGGGGTGTGTGTTACCTGGGATCTCCAGTCTGAGGTCTAGGACTCCACTAGTCTTGGCAGTAGGAGGGGTTACCTGGGATCTCCAGTCTGAGGTCTAGGACTACTCCACTAGTCTTGGCAGTAGGAGGGGAGTGTGTTACCTGGGGATCTCCAGTCTGAGGTCTAGGACTCCACTAGTCTTGGCAGTAGGAGGGGAGTGTGTGTTACCTGGGATCTCCAGTCTGAGGTAGCAGGACTCCACTAGTCTTGGCAGTAGGAGGGGAGTGTGGTGTTACCTGGGATCTCCAGTCTGAGGTCTAGGACTCCACTCCAGTCTAGTCTTGGCAGTAGGAGGGGAGTGTGTTACCTGATCTCAGGGATCTCCAGTCTGAGGTCTAGGACTCCACTAGTCTTGGCAGTAGTAGCACTACAGTAGGAGGGGGAGTGTGTTACCTGGGATCTCCAGTCTGAGGTCTAGGACTCCACTAGTCTTGGCAGTAGGAGGGGGTTACCTGGGATCTCCAGTCTGAGGTCTAGGACTCCACTCCACTAGTCTTGGCAGTAGGACAGGGAGGGGAGTTACCTGGGATTCCCTGGGATCTCCACCAGTCTGAGGTCTAGGACTCCACTAGTCACTTGGCAGTAGGAGGGGAGTGTGTTACCTGGGATCTCCAGTCTGAGGTCTAGGACTCCACTAGTCTTGGCAGTAGGGAGGAGGGTTACCTGGGATCTCCAGTCTGAGGTCTAGGACTCCACTAGTCTTGGCAGTAGGAGGGGTTACCTGGGATCTCCAGTCTGAGGTCTAGGACTCCACTAGTCTTGGCAGTAGGCAGTAGGACAGGTGGTTACCTGGGATCTCCAGTCTGAGGTCTAGGACTCCACTAGTCTTGGCAGTAGGAGGGGAGTGTGTTACCTGGGATCTCCAGTCTGAGGTCTAGGACTCCACTAGTCTTGGCAGTAGGAGGGGAGTGTGTTACCTGGGATCTCCAGTCTGAGGTCTAGGACTCCACTAGTCTTGGCAGTAGCAGGAGGGGTTACCTGGGATCTCCAGTCTGAGGTCTAGGACTCCACTAGTCTTGGCAGTAGGAGGGGAGTGTGTTACCTGGGATCTCCAGTCTGAGGTCTAGGACTCCACTAGTCTTGGCAGTAGGAGGGGTTACCTGGGATCTCCAGTCTGAGGTCTAGGACTCCACTAGTCTTGGCAGTAGGAGGGGTTACCTGGGATCTCCAGTCTGAGGTCTAGGACTCCACTAGTCTTGGCAGTAGGAGGGGAGTGTCTTCCATCCACCAGGTCTGACTCAGCATCCTGGGCCTCTCCGTGGATCACTGCTATACCCAGACGCAACCGCTCTGCAAACGACTGGGCCCTGGACACAGACACACGGTACACATACACACAGTACACACACACACACACACACAGACACACACACACACACACACACACAGACACACACACACACACAGTCACACCAGACACACACACACACACACACAGACACAGACACACACACACACACCTCAGACACACACACACACACACACACACATACAGACACACACACACACACACACACACACACACACACACACACACACACACACACACACAGACACACAGACACATAGACTGTAGATAAAGATCAACAATACAGACAGTAGCAGCTACAGTCAACTATACAATACAGACAGTAGCAGCTACAGTCAACTATACAATACAGACAGTAGCAGCTACATACAGTCAACTATACAATACAGACAGTAGCAGCTACAGTCAACTATACAATACAGACAGTAGCAGCTACAGTCAACTATACAATACAGACAGTAGCAGCTACAGTCAACTATACAATACAGACAGTAGCAGCTACAGTCAACTATACAATACAGACAGTAGCAGCTACAGTCAACTATACAATACAGACAGTAGCAGCTACAATACAGGCAGTACAGTCAACTATACAATACAGACAGTAGCAGCTACAGTCAACTATACAATACAGACAGTAGCAGCTACAGTCAACTATACAATACAGACAGTAGCAGCTACATACAGTCAACTATACAATACAGACAGTAGCAGCTACAGTCAACTATACAATACAGACAGTAGCAGCTACAGTCAACTATACAATACAGACAGTAGCAGCTACAGTCAACTATACAATACAGACAGTAGCAGCTACAGTCAACTATACAATACAGACAGTAGCAGCTACATACAGTCAACTATACAATACAGACAGTAGCAGCTACATACAGTCAACTATACAATACAGACAGTAGCAGCTACATACAGTCAACTATACAATACAGACAGTAGCAGCTACAGTCAACTATACAATACAGACAGTAGCAGCTACAGTCAACTATACAATACAGACAGTAGCAGCTACAGTCAACTATACAATACAGACAGTAGCAGCTACAGTCAACTATACAATACAGACAGTAGCAGCTACAGTACAGTCAACTATACAATACAGACAGTAGCAGCTACAGTCAACTATACAAGACAGTAGCAGCTACAGTCAACTATACAATACAGACAGTAGCAGCTACAGTCAACTATACAATACAGACAGTAGCAGCTACAGTATACAATACAGCAGTAGCAGCTACAGTCAACTATACAATACAGACAGTAGCAGCTACAGTCAACTATACAATACAGACAGTAGCAGCTACAGTCAACTATACAATACAGACAGTAGCAGCTACATACAGTCAACTATACAATACAGACAGTAGCAGCTACAGTCAACTATACAATACAGACAGTAGCAGCTACATACAGTCAACTATACAATACAGACAGTAGCAGCTACAGTCAACTATACAATACAGACAGTAGCAGCTACAGTCAACTATACAATACAGACAGTAACAGCTACATACAGTCAAACTATACAATACAGACAGTACAGTACATAGTCAACTATACAATACAGACAGTAGCAGCTACATACAGTCAACTATACAATACAGACAGTAGCAGCTACAGTCAACTATACAATACAGACAGTAGCAGCTACAGTCAACTATACAATACAACAGTACATACAGTCAACACAGACAGTAGCAGCTACAGTCAACTATACAATACAGACAGTAGCAGCTACATACAGTCAACTATACAATACAGACAGTAGCAACTAGTACTATACACAGACAGTAACATACAATACTACAGTCAACTATACAATACAGACAGTAGCAGCTACATACAGTCAACTATACAATACAGACAGACAGTAGCAGCTACAGTCAACTATACAATACAGACAGTAGCAGCTACAGTCAACTATACAATACAGACAGTAGCAGTACAGTCAACAGCAGCTATACAATACAGACAGTAGCAGCTACAGTACAGTCAACTATACAATACAGACAGTAGCAGCTACATACAGTCAACTATACAATACAGACAGTAGCAGCTACAGTCAACAACTATACAATACAGACAGTAGCAGCTACAGTCAACTATACAATACAGACAGTAGCAGCTACAGTCAACTATACAATACAGACAGTAGCAGCTACAGTCAACTATACAATACAGACAGACAGCTACAGTCAACTATACAATACAGTCAACTACAGTCAACTATACAATACAGACAGTAGCAGCTACACACAGTCAACTATACAATACAGACAGTAGCAGCTACTACAGTCAACTATACAATACAGACAGTAGCAGCTACAGTCAACTATACAATACACAGTACAGCTAGACAACTATACAATACAGCAGTAGCAGCTACATACAGTCAACTATACAATACAGACAGTAGCAGCTACAGTCAACTATACAATACAGACAGTAGCAGCTACATACAGTCAACTATACAATACAGACAGTAGCAGCTACAGTCAGCTAAGTCTATACAATACAGACAGTAGCAGCAGCTACAGTCAACTATACAATACAGACAGTAGCAGCTACATACAGTCAACTATACAATACAGACAGTAGCAGCTACAGTCAACTATACAATACAGACAGTAGCAGCTACAGTCAACTATACAATACAGACAGTAGCAGCTACAGTCAACTATACAATACAGACAGTAGCAGCTAGCTACAGTCAACTATACAATACAGGCAGTAACAGCATACCTTTTGGCTGAGGCTGGAGATTTGGCCACTATCACTGCATTTCTATAGTCAGGAATCTGTAGAAGAAAACTACACATCAATGACACACATCACCTATTCCTGTATATTTTACAGTAGGAGGGGGTTGTGGGTAGTGTAGTTTTACCTCCTCCTGTATGTACTGGGGGGTTGTGGGTAGTGTAGTTTACCTCCTCCTGTATGTACTGGGGGGGGTTGTGGGTAGTGTAGTTGATCTCTTCCTCCTGTATGTACTGGGGGGTTGTGGGTAGTGTAGTTGACCCCTTTCCTGTATGGTACTGGGGGGGTTGTGGGTAGTGTAGTCTTACCTCCTCCTGTATGTACTGGGGGGGGTTGTGGGTAGTGTAGTCTTACCTCCTCCTGTATGTACTGGGGGGTTGTGGGTAGTGTAGTCTTACCTCCTCCTGTATGTCATGGGGGGTTGTGGGTAGTGTAGTCTTACCTCCTCCTGTATGTACTGGGGGGTTGTGGGTAGTGTAGTCTTACCTCCTCCTGTATGTACTGGGGGGTGTGGGTAGTGTAGTCTTACCTCCTCCTGTATGTACTGGGGGGTTGTGGGTAGTGTAGTCTTACCTCCTCCTGTATGTACTGGGGGGTTGTGGGTAGTGTAGTCTTACCTCCTCCTGTATGTACTGGGGGGTTGTGGGCAGTGTAGTCTTACCTCCTCCTGTATGTACTGGGGGGTTGTGGGTAGTGTAGTCTTACCTCCTCCTGTATGTACTGCAGTAGGAAGGGTGAAGCTCTCAGGTTGTCTACTGGGATGTTGAAGAAACCCTGAATCTCCTTCTGATGAAGATCCATAGTGATGAGATGGGTCAGACCTACAGACAGACAGACAGACAGACAGACGGGAAGAGACAGACAGACGGACAGACAGACGGACAGACAGACGGACCGAGACGGACAGACAGACGGACAGACAGACAGACGGACAGACAGACGGACGGACGGACGGACAGACAGACGGACGGACGGACAGACAGACAGACGGACGGACAGACAGACAGACAGACGGACACAGACAGACGGACAGACAGACGGACAGACAGAGGGACAGACAGAGGGACAGACAGACGGACGACACAGACGACACAGACAGGCGGACAGACAGATATTCAGACAGACGGACGGATGGACACATTCAGAACAAGGAGAGAACACTATGTTCAGTATGAGGGCCAGACTTTATCTCTGTGTGTCTCTGTGTGTCTCTGTGTATCTCTGTGTGTCTCTGTGTCTTTCTGTGTGTTCTGTGTGTCTCTGTGTCTTTCTGTGTGTCTGTGTGTCTGTGTGTCTCTGTGTGTCTTTCTGTGTGTCTCTGTGTGTCTTTCTGTGTGTCTCTGTGTGTGTCTGTTTCTGTGTGTCTCTGTGTGTGTGTCTTTCTGTGTGTCTCTGTGTGTGTCTGTGTCTTTCTGTGTGTCTTTCTGTGTGTCTCTCTGTGTGTCTTTCTGTGTGTGTGTGTCTCTGTGTCTCTGTGTGTCTTTCTGTGTGTCTCTGTGTGTTTCTGTGTGTCTCTGTGTGTCTTTTTGTGTGTCTCTGTGTGTCTTTCTGTGTCTTTCTGTGTGTCTCTGTGTGTCTTTCTGTGTGTCTCTGTGTGTCTTTCTGTGTGTTCTGTGTGTCTTTCTGTGTGTCTTTCTGTGTGTCTCTGTGTGTTTCTGTCTGTGTCTGTCTGTCTGTCTCTGTCTGTGTGTGTCTTTCTGTGTGTCTCTGTGTGTGTTTGTGTGTCTCTCTGTGTGTCTCTGTGTGTCTCTCTGTGTGTCTTTCTGTGTGTCTTCTGTGTGTCTTTGTGTGTCTCTGTGTGTCTTTCTGTGTGTGTCTGTGTGTTTTTCTCTGTGTGTCTCTGTGTGTGTCTGAGTCTTTCTGTGTGTCTCTGTGTGTGTGTCTGTGTGTTTCTGTGTGTCTTTCTGTGTCTTTCTGTGTGTCTCTGTGTGTCTCTGTGTGTGTGTTCTGTGTCTCTGTGTCTGTTGTGTGTGTCTTTCTGTGTGTCTTTCTGTGTGTCTTTCTGAGTGTGTGTCTTTCTCTGTGTGTCTTTCTGTGTGTCTGTGTGTCTTTCTGTGTGTCTCTGTGTCTTTCTGTGTCTGTCTCTGTTGTGTGTCTGTGTGTCTCTGTGTGAGTCTTTCTGTGTGTCTCTGTGTGTGTTTTTGTGTGTCTCTGTTCTCTGTGTGCTCTGTGTGTCTTTGTGTGTCTTTCTGTGTGTCTCTCTGTGTGTCTTCTCTGTGTGTCTCTGTGTGTCTTTCTGTGTCTCTGTGTGTCTCTGTGTCTCTGTGTGTCTCTGTGTGTGTTTCTGTGTCTTTGTGTCTGTGTTCTGTGTGTCTCTGTGTGTCTGTGTGTCTTTCTGTGTGTCTCTGTGAGTCTTTCTGTGTGTCTCTGTGTCTTTCTGTGTGTCTTTCTGTGTGTCTCTGTGTGTCTCTGTGTGTCTTTCTGTGTGTCTGTGTGTCTTTCTGTGTGTGTGTGTGTGTCTGTCTCTGTGTGTGTGTGTCCTCACCTGCTTTACACATCATGGAGGCCAGCAGCTTGGAGACAATGGAGCCTCTCTTCCTCATCTTACACTGTTTACTGTAGGGGAAGTAGGGTACCACCCCGGTGATGCTCCTGGCACAGGAAGTCCTGCACGCATACACCATGATCAGCAACTCCATGATGGTAGTGTTCACATCCCTGGAGACAGAGAGAGAGATACACCATGATCAGCAACTCCATGATGGTAGTGTTCACATCCCTGGAGACAGAGAGAGAGATGATACATGATGGTAGTGTCACATCCCTGGAGACAGGAGAGATTTCACCATGCAGCAACTCCATGATGGTAGTGTTCACATCCCTGGAGACAGAGAGAGAGATACACCATGATCAGCAACTCCATGATGGTAGTGTTCACATCCCTGGAGACAGAGAGAGAGAGATATACACCATGATCAGCAACTCCATGATGGTAGTGTTCACATCCCTGGAGACAGAGAGAGAGATATACACCATGATCAGCAACTCCATGATGGTAGTGTTCACATCCCTGGAGACAGAGAGAGAGATACACCATGATCAGCAACTCCATGATGGTAGTGTTCACATCCCTGGAGACAGAGAGAGAGAGAATACACCATGATCAGCAACTCCATGATGGTAGTGTTCACATCCCTGGAGACAGAGAGAGATCCATACACCATGATCAGCAACTCCATGATGGTAGTGTTCACATCCCTGGAGACAGAGAGAGAGATACACCATGATCAGCAACTCCATGATGGTAGTGTTCACATCCCTGGAGACAGAGAGAGATATACACCATGATCAGCAACTCCATGATGGTAGTGTTCACATCCCTGGAGACAGAGAGAGAGATACACCATGATCAGCAACTCCATGATGGTAGTGATCCCTGGAGACAGAGAGAGAGATAGACCAGTTTGATAGTAGTGTTCACATTGGAGACAGAGAGAGGATTTTGATAGAGGGTTTGATAGAGTGTTTGATAGAGGGTTTGATAGAGGGTTTGATAGAGGGTTTGATAGAGAGTTTGATAGAGGGTTTGATAGAGGGTTTGATAGAGGGTTTGATAGAGAGTTTGATAGAGGGTTTGATAGAGGGTTTGATAGAGGGTTTGATAGAGGGTTTGATAGAGGGTTTGATAGAGAGTTTGATAGAGGGTTTGATAGAGAGTTTGATAGAGGGTTTTTGGGCTCTGTTATAGCTAGTAGTGTGTGTCTGTGTTCGTACTTAGACACTGTCTGGATGATGAAGACATCTTTGCCTCGAACCGACTCCTGGATCTGCACACGCGTTTCTACACAAGAGAGAGAGAGAGAGGGGAGATAGGGAGTTTGGAGAGAAGAGAGAGAGAGAGAAGAGAGAGAGAGAGAGAGAGAGAGAGAGCTCAAAGATATTGACAGCATTTTAGACAAAAAGATAGATTTAGATGAAGACTTCGAGAGACAGACATACAGGAGCTACCCTCCACAACATAAGAGAGCTGAGAGAGAGAGACCTCCGAGAGGCTGAAAGTCCAGAGAGAGAGAAACGAGGGGGACTGAGAGAGACATCTGGCCTGAGGCTCCCCTACCTCTGAAAGAGGAGTTCCCGAGAGAGTCAAAACTGAGAGAGAGAGAGTGGGAAGAGAGAGAGGAGGAGAGAGAGAGACTCACCAGCTCAAAGACATTGCTCCTGCATTTTTCAGCATCCTTTTTACAAAAAAAAATATAGATTTAGAGTTAGATAAACTTTGACCTTTTTGGTCAGGGACATATACAGGATTCTACCCCCCACAACATAACCTTCATTCCAAACCAAAACTCCAAACCTACAACCTGATTTTGGACAGAATTACCTGGAATTCCCTGGAAGGCTTTCTACTACCAAGGATGACTATTCCCAAACTATACAGCAAATGCTCTGGCAAACAAACAGAAACCTGAAAACACCATCCAACCTGGAACTGAGTGAGTCATGTTTAGTATGAAGCTATTTTTGTACTTTCAAAAACCAAGAAGAAAAATACATTACAATGATATATTTTATTTTATAAGGACTGAATGCTAAGGCTACCAAGCTTGCTAGTACAAAGAGATACAACTTCAATTAGCACTGACGTGTGAAGTGAGAGGTGTCAAAGCCCTTGAGCCCAACAATGGCAGGAGAGTCGTACAGTCTACCCCAACCAAATGGAGAGGCCTTAGAAGCACCCCCCCCCGCTGTTCAGAGGTCATTAAAATACAGTACCCTCTGAATGTAAAGAATGATAAGACATGAAAAGAGTACAAAATGAAGCTCCTTATGGGAAATCAGGAGACACTTTTTGCTGACTTTATTAAAATGGGAACATAAGCAACTGAATGTTCCACAAAGACCATCCCCTGGCATGGCGCAGTGCTATACTAGCACACTACCCCTCTGTTAAGAGGAGGGGGTGTTAGCGATGGGTGGAAACTCAGGATACTAGACAACGAGGACTCTGAGTCATCTAATATAAATCTCTATAAATCTGGAACAGTATTGGTACAGGGCAACCCCAAACAGTTCCAGCTGGACTTTCACCTAATCAAAGAAATAGCTCAGCAGGAGAAGCTCTCCCTTGAGAAAGATACCCCCACCCCGAGCGGGTCAGACCAGACCTCTTCATTAAATATCCCCACAGACGAGCAACCCCAAGCAGAAAGTCAACTTCCCAGCACAGAGTACTACTCCCTCACTGAAATGAAGGATAAATTCACCCAGCTGGAGGTAAGGCAGGTGGAGCTGGAACAGCAGGTGAACACACTCCAGTCAGCACAGACCCAGACAACAGCCCAGCACAACAACACCCCCTTAACTAGACCTGGAGAGCTGGAGGTGGAGAGAGACATGTCTGCACTCTGGACTGTGGTGAGACAACATCAACAGGAGAAAGAGCAGGAGCAGGAGAAGGTGAGAGCACTAGAGGAGAGGATCAGAGTGCTGGAGGAGAAGGTGAGAACGATGACGGGTGACATTGAACAACCCATTAGAGAGCTGGCCACCCCCGCAGAGAAGCCAGCAGAACAGCCCACCTCAGATCCTGGCCAAAGTCTCGACACCGCAGCAGAACAGTACACCCTAGACCCTGACCATAGCCTCGACATCACAGCCAGACAAACAAATGAAGAACCCCAATCCCTGGGGACCCCAACCCCTCTGTCGGACACCCTGATAGCCCTCATGACGACCCCCCCACACCCACTGAGGACATACACAAGCCACAGATTGTACTCCTTATGGACTCAAGCGGGAAATACATATAAGAAAATAAACTTTTTCCCAAACACACAGTGTCTAAACTCTGGTGTCCAAACACCCAGCGCGCCCTTCTGTCTTAGGACCAACTAGGATCACCCAGCCACATAATAATACACACAGGCACAAACGACCTGAGAACACAGCAGGAAAGGGTGGCCACAGCACTCAAGGGAGTGATAGAAAAAGCTTCTTCTACTTTCCCCAACGCACAAGTGGTTATCTCAACCCTGTTACCACGAAAATACTTCCACCCTACTACCATACAGCAGGTAAACGCAAGTATTTCCTGTGACTGTGCATCAAAACCAAATGTCTACCTGGCCCACCACTCCACCCTGGACTGGAACAGCCTTTAGGACCAGATCCACCTATACAAGGCAGCAGTGCCCACCTTCGCCCGGACCCTAAAGGATATCGCCGTCAACCGCAGACCCAACACCTCACACAGAAGCAACAGATCAACAGACACCCCGCCCAGACCAGCGAGACACTCTCCCAGACCTGCGGGACCCCCCCCAGGACCTACACATAGAGGACCCCCGCAGAGAGGACCTACATCCAGACCACAGCACCATCAGCCACATCTACACTCCCACCCCCACCAATTAACACCCCCCCAAGTCAACCATGCCCACACCCCATTTAGGCCCCCTCAGATCAGACCTATGTCCCTCCTACCACCCCATGCCCCCCACTCCCGCAAAGAGGGCCTCAACATGAAAGTCACACGTACGCCCAGGCCGTGAGCAGGCAAACAGGCCCAACCCCCACTCTTACACTAGCCCAAGCCAATGGCATGTACCAGATGCTCAGCAGGCTCTGCTCACAATTACTGGCCTGAGGCCAAACCACACGACCAACAACATTAGACACTTTATGGAACACAAAGCCTTCACTATTTCATCCTGGAATATCCAAGGCCTGAGGTCATCTGCCTTTGGCCTAAAGAGCAGGAACCTGGACTTCACCAAAGAAATCAGAAATACAGACATTGTCATCCTACAAGAAACATGGTATAGAGGAGACGGACCCACTGGTTGCCCTCTAGGTTACAGAGAGCTGGTAGTCCCATCCACCAAACTACTAGGAGTAAAACAGGGAAGGGACTCAGGGGGTATGCTAATTTGGTATAGAGCAGACCTAACTCACTCTATTAAATTAATCAAAACAGGAACATTTTACATTTGGCTAGAAATTCCAAAGAAAATGATCTCAACAGAGAAAAATGTCCTCCTGTGTGCTACCTATATCCCCCCACTAGAATCCTCATACTTTAATGAAGACAGCATCTCCATCCTGGAGGGGGAAATCAATAATTTCCAGACCCAGGGACATGTACTAGTCTGTGGCAACCTAAATGCCAGAACTGGACAAGAACCTGACACCCTCAGCACACAGGGGGACAAACACCTACCTGGAGGTGACAGCATTCCCTCCCCCATATGCCCCCCTAGGCACAACTACGACAACATAACCAACAAAAACGGGTCACGACTCCTGCAGCTCTGTCGCACACTGGGTATGTACATAGTCAATGGTAGGCTTCGAGGAGACTCCTACGGTAGGTACACCTATAGCTCATCTCTTGGCAGTAGTACTGTAGACTACTTTATCACTGACCTCAACCCAGAGTCTCTCAGAGCGTTCACAGTCAGCCCACTGACACCCCTATCAGATCACAGCAAAATCACAGTCTATTTGAACAGAGCAATACTCAATCATGAGGCATCAAAGCCAAAGGAACTGAATAATATTAAGAAATGCTATATATGGAAGGAAAGTAGTGTCGAAACCTACCAAAAACAATTAGGCAACAACAAATTCAATCCCTTTTAGACACCTTCCTGGACAAAACGTTCCACTAGAACAGTCTGCAGCACCCGGCCTCACCCTACTAGAATCTGAAGTCAAATGTCTACTGTTTGCTGATGATCTGGTGCTTCTGTCCCCAACCAAGGAGGGCCTACAGCAGCACCTAGATCTTCTGCACAGATTCTGTCAGACCTGGGCCCTGACAGTAAATCTCAGTAAGACAAAAATAATGGTGTTCCAAAAAAGGTCCAGTTGCCAGGACCACAAATACAAATTCCATCTAGACACCGTTGCCCTAGAGCACACAAAAAACTATACATACCTCGGCCTAAACATCAGCGCCACAGGTAACTTCCACAAAGCTGTGAAAAATCTGAGAGACAAGGCAAGAAGGGCCTTCTATGCCATCAAAAGGAACATAAAATTGCATGCAGAGCAGAATTAGACCGATACCCGCTAATCCAGAAAAGAGCCGTTAAATTCTATAACCACTTAAAAGGAAGCGATTCCCAAACCTTCCATAACAAAGCCATCACCTACAGAGAGATGAACTTGGAGAAGAGTCCCCTAAGTAAGCTGGTCCTGGGGCTCTGTTCACAAACACAAACAGACCCCACAGAGCCCCAGGATAGCAACACAATTAGACCCAACCAAATCATGAGAAAACAAAAAGATAATTAATTACTTGACTCAGTGAGCATAGCCTTGCTATTGAGAAAGGCAGCCGTAGGCAGACCTGGCTCTCAAGAGAAGACAGGCTATGTGCACACTGCCCACAAAATGAGGTGGAAACTGAGCTGCACTTCCTAACCTCCTGCCAAATGTATGACCATATTAGAGACACATATTTCCCTCAGATTACACAGACCCACAAAGAATTCGAAAACAAACCCAATTTTGATAAACTCCCTTATCTACTGGTTGAAAAACCACAGTGTGCCATCACTGCAGCAAGATGTGTGACCTGTTGCCACAAGAAAAGGGCAACCAGTGAAGAACAAACACCATTGTAAATACAACCCATATTTATGTTGATTTATTTTCCCATTTGTACTTTAACTATTTGCACATTGTTACAAACACTGTATATAGACATAATGACATTTGATCCCAACATAACCATTAGCTACTCTCCCTCCCTCCCTCACACCCTCCTGCCTCAACACAATGACTGGCAGAACCATTAGCTACTCTCCCCCCCTCCCTCACACCCTCCTGCCTCAATACAATGACTGGCAGAACCATTTAGCTACTCTCCCTCCCTCCCTCACACCCCCTCCTGCCTCAATACAATGACTGGCAGAACCATTAGCTACTCTCCCCTCCCTCCCTCCCTCACACCCTCCTGCCTCAATACAATGACTGGCAGAACCATTAGCTACTCTCCCCTCCTCCCTCCCTCCTCACTCCCTCCTGCCTCAATACAATGACTGGCAGAACCATTAGCTACTCTCCCTCCCTCCCTCCCTCCACCCTCCTGCCTCAATACAATGACTGGCAGAACCATTAGCTACTCTCCTCCCTCCCTCACACACCCTCCTGCCTCAATACAATGACTGGCAGAACCATTAGCTACTCTCCCTCCCCCTCCCTCCCTCACCCTCCTGCCTCCTGACTCATTATACAATCTCCCTCCCTCACACCCTCCTGCCTCAATACAATGACTGCAGAACCATTAGCTACTACTCCCTCCCTCCCCCTCCCTCCCACCCTCCTGCCTCAATACAATGACTGGCAGAACCATTAGCTACTCTCTCCCTCCCTCCCTCCCTCCCTCACACCCTCCTGCCTCAATACAATGACTGGCAGAACCATTAGCTACTCTCCCTCCCTCCCTCCCTCCCTCTCCACCCTCCTGCCTCAATACAATGACTGGCAGAACCATTAGCTACTCTCCCTCCCTCCCTCCCTCACCCTCCTGCCTCAATACAATGACTGGCAGAACCATTAGCTACTCTCCCTCCCTCCCTCACACCCTCCTGCCTCAATACAATGACTGGCAGAACCATTAGCTACTCTCCCTCCCTCCCTCACACCCTCCTGCCTCAATACAATGACTGGCAGAACCATTAGCTACTCTCCCTCCCTCCCTCACACCCTCCTGCCTCAATACAATGACTGGCAGAACCATTAGCTACTCTCCCTCCCTCCCTCCCTCACACCCTCCTGCCTCAATACAATGACTGGCAGAACCATTAGCTACTCTCCCTCCCTCCCTCCCTCACACCCTCCTGCCTCAATACAATGACTGGCAGAACCATTAGCTACTCTCCCT
Source organism: Coregonus suidteri (assembly GCA_036851935.1). NCBI lineage: Eukaryota > Metazoa > Chordata > Actinopteri > Salmoniformes > Salmonidae > Coregonus > Coregonus suidteri. The sequence goes on along the minus strand of CM072232.1, from coordinate 52,641,244 downwards.
CCCTCCCTCCCTCACACCCTCCTGCCTCAATACAATGACTGGCAGAACCATTAGCTACTCTCCCTCCCTCCCTCCCTCTCACCCACCTGCCTCAATGCCTCAGATACAATAGCTACTGGCAGAACCATTACACCCTCCTGCCTCAATACTCTCTACTCTCCCTCCCTCCCTCCCTCACCCTCCTGCCTCAATACAATGACTGGCAGAACCATTAGCTAGGGGTTAGAGGCTAGGGGTTAGGAGTTAGGGTACTTGGGGCTAGGGGTTAGGAGTTAGGGTACTTGGGTTTAGGGGCTAGGGGTTAGGGGCTAGGGGTTAGCTGCAGTGTTTCTATCAGAGCTATTCACACAGGTCAGAAGTCAGGGGTCATCAGGGGTCAGATCCTCACCTCTGTTGTCTTCCTGGTACACCTGCACCATCCCAAGCTCCACCCCCAGACGCCTGCACAACGGAGACATAGCCAATGAAAAAAAGAGCAGAGGAAGGGACAGCGAATGAAAAGAGAAGCACAGGGAGAGCTGACCAATGAAAAGACAGAGTGTGTGTACTGACTCTCCGATTCTCTTGCTGAGCTCCCTGGAGGAGGGGTGTGAGTTGGCGCTGAAGATGACCAGGCCTCCCTTGGTGTGGTTCATAACCGGGGGGGACCGGCCACCCTGTTCCCCAGCATCAGACAGCCTATCCCTGGGCACCCACGCTGCACTCAGCCCTTCCTACGGAGGAAACAGGGACCCACACACACACAGTTAATCAATCAATCCAGCAATCAATAAATCCATCAATCAATCCCATCCATCAATCCATCCATCCATCAATCAATCAATCAATCAATCCATCCATCATTCAATCAATCTATTTGTCTGTAACAGTGTTACTACCAGTGACCTAGACTTCAGGAGGGTGTTAATCAGCTGACACGCTGTTACATTAGAGACACTGGTGGAGGGGTGTTAATCAGTTATGTTATGATCTCCCTCACTAACTTTAAGCATCAGTTGTCAGAGCAGCTTACCGATCACTGCACCTGTACACAGCCCATCTGTAATTAGCCCACCCAACTACCTCATCCCCATATTGTTATTTATTTTGCTCATTTGCACCCCAGTATCTCTATTTGCACATCATCTTCTGCACATCTATCACTCCAGTGTTAATACTAAATTGTAATTATTTTTGCACTATGGCCTATTTATTACCTTACCCTCCATAACTTACTACATTTGCACACACTGTATATAGATTTTCTATTGTGTTATTGACTGTACGTTTTTGTTTATATCCCATATGTAACTCTGTGTTGTTGTTGTTTTCATCGCACTGCTTTGCTTTATCTTGGCCAGGTCGCAGTTGTAAATGAGAACTTGTTCTCAACTGGCTTACCTGGTTAAATAAAGGTTAATATATATATATATATATATATATATATATATATATATATATTAAATAAGACATCATAACATAAAAACATTATAACACATCATTTTACATTTGACATTTTAGTCATTTAGCAGACGCTCTTATCCAGAGCGACTTACAGTTAGTGAATGCATATATTATATATATATTTTTTCATACCCCCCCGTGGGAATCATCATAACATAAGAAAACAGTACATAAAATGCGGTTCAGTATAAAAGCAATGAAGGAATTCTGATCATCCACATAGTAACCCAGTGTCGCTTGTAAACAGACCCATTACAAACAGTATTTATAGAAAAAAAAAGACTCGCTTTGCTTTCCTCTCCTGACTCCCGGATGCACTCATCGCGCCGTCTGCTGATGAGCGGACGGAAAATATTTGTTTTGCCGCTCAGTCTCGGTAAACACAACAAAATACAGCGTTTAAACCGCAGAAACACAACACTGAACACTGATGTACCCACCAGTTTGTGTTCGTAGTGTAACCGCTGTGTATCCCGTTCGTTGATTTTGCAGCTTGTAACGTCTCAACCTGTTCCTCCAGGCCCGGCCTACTGAGTCTGATGGACAGACGGCTCGGCCAATGACAGACCAGGATTCCCGACGAAAACTTCACCCAGCCGACGTGCTGTTCTTAGGGGAGACGTCATCACGTCTTCATCGATTTGAATTCGCCTTGCAGAGATGTTTCTAGATTCTGATTCTGAATAGTTATTACATTTTTTAAAAAACTATTTTGCCATGTGTTTGGTCGGGTGTGTTACAACCGGTCTTTAGAAGGCTAGCTACCAAGCTTATCCGATTTGTGGCGCTAATGGGGGTTAATGCAAAAATACGCATTGTAGAAAAAAAATTACTCCCGCACACACGACTATCTCTACACCTTTAATGTAGTCAACGTTTCGGTCCGAAAGCTTTTTCAAGACCTTTTCATATTATTTTTTTTGGGGGGGAAAAAGTCTACAGGTGACAAAAAGCCTTAGCCCTCAGCGCAGGAGAATCCAGACAGAGAGCATGCTCCTGGGTCGGTCACCAGAGGTCACTGCTGTCTCTGTTTTTACCAGACAGAACCGTCGAGTCCATTACACCTGGCGGATCTGAAGCGGTGCTGAACAGATATAACAGGAGACAGAGAGGGACAGGGCTGAACACTATTTAGCCTACCCTACACAACACTATCTCTACATTATGAGGTTAAATATCTAAGGAAGGACATCTAAGGAAGTCTCGAGGTTTTGCTCGCCTGAGGTAGAGTATCTCATGATAAGCTGTAGACCACACTATCTACCAAGAGAGTTTTCATCTATATTCTTCGTAGCTGTCTATTTACCACCACAAACCGATGCTGGCACTAAGACCGCACTCAATTAACCGTATACGGCCATAACCAAACAGGAAAATGCTCATCCAGAGGCGGCGCTCCTAGTGGCCGGGGACTTTAATGCAGGGAAACTTAAATCTGTTTTACCTCATTTCTACCAGACATATACATTTTAGTCATTTAGCAGACGCTCTTATCCAGAGCGACTTACAGTTAGTGAGTGCATACATTTTCATACTGGCCCCCCCATGGGAATCAAACCCACAACCCTGGCGTTGCAAGCGCCATGCTCTACCAACTGAGCTACACGGGACTAGCAGCATGTTAAATGTGCAACCAGAGGGGAAAAAAACTAGACCACCTTTACTCCACACACAGAGACGCATACAAAGCTCTCCCTCGCCCTCCATTTGGCAAATCTGACCATAATTCTATCCTCCTGACTCCTGCTTACAAGCAGAAACTAAAGCAGGAAACACCAGTGACTCGGTCAATGAAAAAGTGGTCAGATGAAGCAGATGCTAAGCTACAGGACTGTTTTGCTAGCACAGACTGGAATATGTTGCGGGATTCTTCCGATGGCATTGAGGAGTACATCACCTCAGTAACCGGCTTCATCAATAATAATAATAATATGCCATTTAGCAGACGCTTTTATCCAAAGCGACTTACAGTCATGTGTGCATACGGGTGGTCCCGGGGATCGAACCCACTACCCTGGCGTTACAAGCGCCATGCTTTACCAATTGAGCTACAGAGGACCACACAATAAGTGCATCGATGATGTCGACCCCATAGTGACTGTACGTACATACCCCAACCAGAAGCCATGGATTACAGGCAACATCCACACTGAGCAAAAGGGTAGAGCTGCCGCTTTCAAGGAGCGGGACTCTAACCCAGAAGCTTATAAGAAATCCCGCTATGCCCTCCGACGAACCATCAAACAGGCAAAGCGTCAATACAGGACTAAGATTGAATCCTACTACACCGGCTCCGACACTCGTCAGATGTGGCAGGGCTTGAAAACTATTACAGACTACAAAGGGAAGCACAGCCGCGAGCTGCCCAGTGACACAAGCCTACCAGACGAGCTAAATTACTTCTATGCTCTCTTCGAGGCAAGCAACACTGAAGCATGCATCAGAGCATCAGCTGTTCCGGACGGCTGTGTGATCACGCTCTCCGTAGCCGATGTGAGTAAGACCTTTAAACAGGTCAACATTCACAAGGCCGCAGGGCCAGACGGATTACCAGGACGTGTACGAGCATGTGCTGACCAACTGGCAAGTGTCTTTACTGACATTTTCAACCTCTCCCTGTCTGAGTGTGTAATACCAACATGTTTCAAGCAGACCACCATAGTTCCCCTTGCCCAAGGACACTAAGGTAACCTGCCTAAATGACTACCGACCCGTAGCACTCACGTCTGTAGCCATGAAGTGCTTTGAAAGGCTGGTCATGGCTCACATCAACACCATTATCCCAGAAACCCTAGACCCACTCCAATTTGCATACCGCCCCAACAGATCCACAGATGATGCAATCTCTATTGCGCTCCACACTGCCCTTTCACACCTGGACGAAAGGAACACCTGAGAATGCTATTCATTGACTACAGCTCAGCGTTCAACACCATAGTGCCCTCAAAGCTCATCACTAAGCTAAGGACCCTGGGACTAAACACCTCCCTCTGCAAATGGATCCTGGACTTCCTGACGGGCCGCCCCCAGGTGGTAAGGGTAGGTAACAACACATCCGCCTGTATATAGCCTCCCTACTGTTATTTTTACTGCTGCTCTTTAATTATTTGTTACTTTTAATTCGTATTATTTTATATTGTATTTTTTTGTGTATTTTTTTTGTGTATTCTTTATTAAAACTGCATTGTTGGTTAAGGGCTTGTAAGTAAGCATTTCAATGTAAGGTCTACACCTGTTGTATTCGGCGCATGTGACAAATAAAATGTGATTTGATTTGATTTAAATTCTATATAATGTGTTATTAACCATGGGGGATTACGTTGGAGGGAATTCAGGGACCTCTAGTCCAACTAGGCCTGTCTCTGTTTGTTGCGTCACCCTCCTGCTAATGTTGTCTCTCTCATTATGGTACAAGCTGTGCGCGTGTGTACGAGTGGGGGGTGTGTGTGTGTTGTGTGTGTATGAGTGGGTGGGGTGTGTGTGTGTGTGTGTTGTGTGTGTGTGTGTGTGTGTCACCTCTGTGTTGTGTACAGACACTGAGAGTGAAATCTATCAGAGACTGGGGCTTCATACCCGCTAATCTATCAGAGACTGGGCCTTCCTACCCACTAATCTAACAGAGACTGGGCCTTCCTACCCACTAATCTACAGAGACTGGGCCTTCCTACCCACTAATCTATCAGAGACTGGGCCTTCCTACCCACTAATCTAACAGAGACTGGGCCTTCCTACCCACTAATCTATCAGAGACTGGGCCTTCCTACCCACTAATCTAACAGAGACTGGCCTTCCTACCCACTAATCTAACAGAGACTGGGCCTTCCTACCCACTAATCTAACAGAGACTGGGCCTTCCTACCCACTAATCTAACAGAGACTGGGCTTCCTACCCACTAATCTAACAGAGACTGGGCCTTCCTACCCACTAATCTATCAGAGACTGGGCCTTCCTACCCACTAATCTAACAGAGACTGGGCCTTCCTACCCACTAATCTAACAGAGACTGGGCCTTCCTACCCACTAATCTAACAGAGACTGGGCCTTCCTACCCACTAATCTAACAGAGACTGGGCCTTCCTACCCACTAATCTAACAGAGACTGGGCCTTCCTACCCACTAATCTAACAGAGACTGGGCCTTCCTATCCACTAATCTATCAGAGACTGGGCCTTCCTATCCACTAATCTATCAGAGACTGGGCCTTCCTACCCACTAATCTAACAGAGAGACTGGGCCTTCCTACCCACTAATCTATCAGAGACTGGGCCTTCCTACCCACTAATCTATCAGAGACTGGGGCTTCATACCCGCTAATCTATCAGAGACTGGGCCTTCCTACCCACTAATCTAACAGAGACTGGGCCTTCCTACCCACTAATCTATCAGAGACTGGGCCTTCCTACCCACTAATCTAACAGAGACTGGGCCTTCCTATCCACTAATCTATCAGAGACTGGGCCACTAATTCCTACCCACTAATCTATCAGAGACTGGGCCTTCCTACCCCACTAATCTAACAGAGACTGGGCCTTCCTATCCACTAATCTATCAGAGACTGGGCCTTCCTACCCACTAATCTATCAGAGACTGGGCCTTCCTACCCACTAATCTAACAGAGACTGGGCCTTCCTACCCACTAATCTATCAGAGACTGGGCCTTCCTACCCACTAATCTATCAGAGACTGGGCCTTCCTACCCACTAATCTAACAGAGACTGGGCCTTCCTACCCACTAATCTAACAGAGACTGGGCCTTCCTATCCACTAAATCTATCAGAGACTGGGCCTTCCTACCCACTAATCTAACAGAGACTGGGCCTTTCCTACCCACTAATCTATCAGAGACTGGGCCTTCCTACCCACTAATCTATCAGAGACTGGGCCTTCCTACCCACTAATCTAACAGAGACTGGGCCTTCCTACCCACTAATCTATCAGAGACTGGGCCTTCCTACCCACTAATCTATCAGAGACTGGGCCTTCCTACCCACTAATCTAACAGAGACTGGGCCTTCCTATCCACTAATCTAACAGAGACTGGGCCTTCCTACCCGCTAATCTAACAGAGACTGGGCCTTCCTACCCTCTAATCTAACAGAGACTGGGCCTTCCTACCCACTAATCTATCAGAGACTGGGGCTTCATACCCACTAATCTATCAGAGACTGGGCCTTCCTACCCTCTAATCTAACAGAGACTGGGCCTTCCTACCCACTAATCTAACAGAGACTGGGCCTTCCTACCCACTAATCTATCAGAGACTGGGCCTTCCTACCCACTAATCTAACAGAGACTGGCCTTCCTACCCACTAATCTATCAGAGACTGGGCCTTCCTACCCACTAATCTAACAGAGACTGGGCCTTCCTACCCACTAATCTAACAGAGACTGGGCCTTCCTACCCTCTAATCTAACAGAGACTGGACCTTCCTACCCACTAATCTAACAGAGACTGGACCTTCCTACCCACTAATCTATCAGAGACTGGGCCTTCCTACCCTCTAATCTAACAGAGACTGGGCCTTCCTACCCTCTAATCTATCAGAGACTGGGCCTTCCTATCCACTAATCTAACAGAGACTGGGCCTTCCTACCCACTAATCTAACAGAGACTGGGCCTTCCTACCCACTAATCTAACAGAGACTGGGCCTTCCTACCCTCTAATCTAACAGAGACTGGGCCTTCCTACCCACTAATCTAACAGAGACTGGGCCTTCCTACCCTCTAATCTAACAGAGACTGGGCCTTCCTACCCTGCTAATCTATCAGAGACTGGGCCTTCCTACCCACTAATCTAACAGAGACTGGGCCTTCCTACCCTCTAATCTAACAGAGACTGGGCCTTCCTACCCACTAATCTAACAGAGACTGGGCCTTCCTACCCTCTAATCTAACAGAGACTGGGCCTTCCTACCTGCTAATCTATCAGAGACTGGGCCTGCCTACCCACTAAATCTAACAGAGACTGGGCCTTCCTACCCTCTAATCTAACAGAGACTGGGCCTTCCTACCCACTAATCTAACAGAGACTGGGCCTTCCTACCCTCTAATCTAACAGAGACTGGGCTTCCTACCCTCTAATCTAACAGAGACTGGGGCTTCCTACCCACTAATCTAACAGAGACTGGGCCTTCCTACCCACTAATCTAACAGAGACTGGGCCTTCCTACCCACTAATCTAACAGAGACTGGGCCTTCCTACCCACTAATCTAACAGAGACTGGGCCTTCCTACCCACTAATCTAACAGAGACTGGGCCTTCCTACCCACTAATCTATCAGAGACTGGGCCTTCCTACCCTCTAATCTAACAGAGACTGGGGCTTCCTACCCCTCTAATCTATCAGAGACTGGCCTTCCTACCCACTAATCTAACAGAGACTGGGCCTTCCTACCCACTAATCTATCAGAGACTGGACCTTCCTACCCACTAATCTATCAGAGACTGGGCCTTCCTACCCACTAATCTAACAGAGACTGGGCCTTCCTACCCACTAATCTAACAGAGACTGGGCCTTCCTACCCACTAATCTATCAGAGACTGGGCCTTCCTACCCACTAATCTATCAGAGACTGGGCCTTCCTACCCTCTAATCTAACAGAGACTGGGCCTTCCTACCCACTAATCTATCAGAGACTGGCCTTCCTACCCTCTAATCTAACAGAGACTGGGGCCTTCCTACCCACTAATCTATCAGAGACTGGGCCTTCCTACCCACTAATCTAACAGAGACTGGGCCTTCCTACCCACTAATCTATCAGAGACTGGGCCTGCCTACCCACTAATCTAACAGAGACTGGGCCTTCCTACCCACTAATCTAACAGAGACTGGGGCTTCCTACCCACTAATCTATCAGAGACTGGGCCTTCCTACCCACTAATCTATCAGAGACTGGCCTTCCTACCCTCTAATCTAACAGAGACTGGGCCTTCCTACCCACTAATCTATCAGAGACTGGGCCTTCCTACCCACTAATCTAACAGAGACTGGGCCTTCCTACCCGCTAATCTATCAGAGACTGGGCCTTCCTACCCACTAATCTAACAGAGACTGGGCCTTCCTACCCTCTAATCTATCAGAGACTGGGGCCTTCCTACCCACTAATCTAACAGAGACTGGGCCTTCCTACCCACTAATCTAACAGAGACTGGACTGGGCTTCCTACCCGCTAATCTAACAGAGACTGGGCCTTCCTACCTGCTAATCTAACAGAGACTGGGCCTTCCTACCCTCTAATCTAACAGAGACTGGGCCTTCCTACCCTCTAATCTATCAGAGACTGGGCCTTCCTACCCACTAATCTAACAGAGACTGGGCCTTCCTACCCTCTAATCTAACAGAGACTGGGCCTTCCTACCCACTAATCTAACAGAGACTGGGCCTTCCTACCCTCTAATCTATCAGAGACTGGGCCTTCCTACCCACTAATCTAACAGAGACTGGGCCTTCCTACCCTCTAATCTAACAGAGACTGGGCCTTCCTACCCACTAATCTAACAGAGACTGGGCCATCCTACCCACTAATCTAACAGAGACTGGGCCTTCCTACCCACTAATCTAACAGAGACTGGACCTTCCTACCCGCTAATCTAACAGAGACTGGGGCCTTCCTACCCTCTAATCTAACAGAGACTGGGCCTTCCTACCCACTAATCTAACAGAGACTGGGGCCATCCTACCCACTAATCTAACAGAGACTGGGCCTTCCTACCCACTAATCTAACAGAGACTGGGCCTTCCTACCCACTAATCTAACAGAGACTGGGCCTTCCTACCTGCTAATCTATCAGAGACTGGGCCTTCCTACCCACTAATCTAACAGAGACTGGGCCTTCCTACCCTCTAATCTATCAGAGACTGGGCCTTCCTACCCTCTAATCTAACAGAGACTGGGCCTTCCTACCCACTAATCTAACAGAGACTGGGCCTTCCTACCCACTAATCTAACAGAGACTGGGCCTTCCTACCCACTAATCTAACAGAGACTGGGCCTTCCTACCCTCTAATCTAACAGAGACTGGGCCTTCCTACCCACTAATCTATCAGAGACTGGGCCTTCCTACCCACTAATCTAACAGAGACTGGGCCTTCCTACCCACTAATCTAACAGAGACTGGGCCTTCCTACCCACTAATCTAACAGAGACTGGGGCTTCCTACCCACTAATCTAACAGAGACTGTGCCTTCCTACCCACTAATCTAACAGAGACTGGGCCTTCCTACCCACTAATCTAACAGAGACTGGGGCTTCCTACCCACTAATCTAACAGAGACTGGGCCTTCCTACCCACTAATCTAACAGAGACTGGGCCTTCCTACCCTCTAATCTAACAGAGACTGGCCTTCCTACCCTCTAATCTAACAGAGACTGGGCCTTCCTACCCACTAATCTAACAGAGACTGGGCCTTCCTACCCACTAATCTAACAGAGACTGGGCCTCCTACCCACTAATCTAACAGAGACTGGGCCTTCCTACCCTCTAATCTAACAGAGACTGGGCCTTCCTACCCTCTAATCTAACAGAGACTGGGCCTTCCTACCCACTAATCTAACAGAGACTGGGCCTTCCTACCCACTAATCTAACAGAGACTGGGCCTTCCTACCCACTAATCTAACAGAGACTGGGCCTTCCATTTGCTAATGCAACAAGCAGTGTTAGTTGATGCTAGCTAATCCTATATACCTAAATAGTTCACTAGCTAGTAGCTACCTACTTTAGCTGGCTAAAATGTGCCCAGTTTCGGAAGCTTTGTTAGCTAACTCAATCTAACTAAACTGACACGAGCTAACTTGTTAACAAGCTAGCTAACTAGTAGTTTCCCGAATCTGGGCACATTTTAGTCAGCTAACGTTAGTCTAGCCAAATACCTTTTCTCTAAACACCTGGTCAAGCTAACTAGCTAACTAATTTTTAGCTTTCGGGTGTAAATTAGCCATTTTATTCCTTGTGTTAGTTGATAAAGTTGTACTTACCTAGCTAATTACTGTAGACTTCAATTATTGACATAACCTACTAGCTAGATCAATTAACATAGTTTTTTCCTCATTGTAATATTAAATGGTGGTCACAAACTCTCACTTAACTAATGTTGTTTCTAGCTTTAGTATTTGGTGATGGTAGTTATGTTGCTAAGTAACAGTCTTTCTCTTTTCCTTCTTATTCTCTCTCTTCCTTCTTTCAGAGAAATGAATCAAATGTATTTATAAAGCAGATGTCACAAAGTGCTTATACAGAAACCCAGACTTAAGACCCCAAACAGCAAGCAATGCCGATGTAGAAGCGTGTACACCATCTTAAGAAGTATGGAGAACTGACGGCAAACACACTGAAGCGAAAACATGCCCCTAAAGACTCCCTCCACCATCAAGCGGAGCACATTACTGAAGACAGTGTCTCAAAAAAATCCATCGACAAAGCTGTGGTGAAGTATGTGGTCCATGGGGCTCCAAACGTTCCGCTGTTGTGGAACAAAAGAACCGTTCAGAGAGTTTGTCCAGGATCTGCAGCCTAACTCAAAGATCTTATCAAGGCCCACACTGTACATTTTGACACTTCATAGATTTTGAGAACCATCCATTCGGCATCCAGGCTCTGTCGTAGCCGGGCCGCGACCGGGAGACCCCATGGGGACGGCGCACAATTGGCCCAGCGTCGTCCAGGGTAGGGTAGGGGAGGGAATGGCCGGCAGGGGATGTAGCTCAGTTGGTAGAGCATGGCGTTTGCAACGCCAGGGTTGTGGGTTCGATTCCCACGGGGGGCCTGTATGTAAAAAATAATGTATGCACTCACTAACTGTAAGTCGCTCTGGATAAGAGCATCTGCTAAATGACGTAAATGTAAATGTAAACTACAATCCTGACTTTGTGGTTCAGTCCAATGGGTAGCCTACTTAGCCCTGTTGCTTTGTCTATATACAGTGTCTTGCAAAATTATTCATCCCCTTTGGCGTTTTTCCTATTTTGTTGCATTACAACCTGTAATTCAAATTGATTTTTATTTGGATTTCATGTAATGGACGTACACAAAATAGTCCAAATTGGTGAAGTGAAATGAAAAAAATAACTTGTTTAAAAAAATTCTAAAAAATAAATAACGGAAAAGTGGTGCGTGCATATGTATTCACCCCCTTTGCTATGAAGCCCCTAAATAAGATCTAGTGCAACCAATTACCTTCAGAAGTCACATAATTAGTTAAATAAAGTCCACCTGTGTGCAATCTAAGTGTCACATGATCTCAGTATATATACACACCTGTTCTGAAAGGCCCCAGAGTCTGCAACACCACTAAGCAAGGGGCACCACCAAGCAAGCGGCACCATGAAGACCAAGGAGCTCTCCAAACAGGTCAGGGACAAAGTTGTGGAGAAGTACAGATCAGGGTTGGGTTATAAAAAAATATCTGAAACTTTGAACATCCCACGGAGCACCATTAAATCTATTATTAAAAAATGGAAAGAACATGGCACCACAACAAAAAATTAATTTAAATGTTCCTTATATTATGAAATCCAGACGGCACCATTTTCTTGTTTTTTTTAATTTACGGATAGCCAGGGGGCACGCTCCAACACTCAGACATCATTTACAAACCAAGCATGTGTGTACATTCATTGTCAGATTCATCAACCAGCAGCGAGCACTCTGCCTTCTAGCACAAGCAAGGGGCATGTTGAGGTACATTTGCTAACCGCGACAGATCAGAGGCAGTGGGGATGACCAGGGATGTTCTCTGGATATGTGCATCCATTTGACCGTTCTCCTGTCCAGCTAAGCACTCAAAATGTAACGAGTACTTTATTATTATTAATTTCTGGGTGTTAGGCAAAATGTATGGAATAAAAAGTACATTATTTCCTTAAGGAATGTAGTGAAGTAAAAGTTTAAAAAATATATATAAATAGTAAAGTAAAGTACTGATACCCCCCACAAAAAACTACTTAAGTAGTACTTTAAAGTATTTTTTACTTAAGTACTTTACGCCACTTCTTCTTAATCCCCACTGATACGTATCAAAAGTGGTATGGTGGAGCTATACGCTGAATGTGGAGCAAACATAACAATGGTAATTTCTCCAAAAAGTACGATCTCTTTGTCCCCATGTGCAGTTGCAAAACCGTAGTCTGGCTTTTTTATGGCGGTTTTGGAACAGTGGCTTCTTCCTTGCTGAGCGGCCTTACAGGTTATGTCGATATAGGACTCATTTTACTGTGGATATAGATACTTTTGTACCTGTTTCCTCCAGCATCTTCACAAGGTCCTTTGCTATTGTTCTGGGATTGATTTGCACTTTTCGCACCAAAGTACATTCATCTCTAAGAGAAAGAACGCGCAGTCTCCTTCCTGAGCGGTGTGTGACGGGCTGCGTGGTCCCATGGTGTTTATACTTGCATACTATTGTTTGTACAGATGAACGTGGTACCTTCAGGCGTTTGGAAATTGCTCCCAAGGATGAACCAGACTTATGGAGGTCTACAATTTTTTTTCTGAGGTCTTGGTGGTTATAACCACCACCTGGCTGAATACTCCACTCTGATTAAGGTGTTATATAACCAGCACCTGGCTGAATACTCCACTCTGATTAAGGTGTTTTAACCAGCACCTGGCTGAATACTCCACTCTGATTAAGGTGTTATACCACCCCACCGCCTGGCTGAATACTCCACTCTGATTAAGGTGTTATAACCACCACCTGGCTGAATACTCCACTCTGATTAAGGTGTTATAACCACCACCTGGCTGAATACTCCACTCTGATTAAGGTGTTATAACCACCACCTGGCTGAATACTCCACTCTGATTAAGGTGTTATAACCACCACCTGGCTGAATACTCCACTCTGATTAAGGTGTTATAAACCCCCACCTGGCTGAATACTCCACTCTGATTAAGGTGTTATAACCACCACCTGGCTGAATACTCCACTCTGATTAAGGTGTTATAACCACCACCTGGCTGAATACTCCACTCTGATTAAGGTGTTATAACCACCACCTGGCTGAATACTCCACTCTGATTAAGGTGTTATAACCACCACCTGGCTGAATACTCCACTCTGATTAAGGTGTTATAACCACCCGCCTGGCTGAATACTCCACTCTGATTAAGGTGTTATACCACCGCACCGCCTGGCTGAATACTCCACTCTGATTAAGGTGTTATACTACCGCACCGCCTGGCTGAATACTCCACTCTGATTAAGGTGTTATAACCCACCGCCTGGCTGAATACTCCACTCTGATTAAGGTGTTATAACCACCACCTGGCTGAATACTCCACTCTGATTAAGGTGTTCCATATAACCACCACCTGGCTGAATACTCCACTCTGATTAAGGTGTTATAATAACCACCACCTGGCTGAATACTCCACTCTGATTAAGGTGTTATAAACCCACCACCTGGCTGAATACTCCACTCTGATTAAGGTGTTATAACCACCACCTGACTGAATACTCCACTCTGATTAAGGTGTTATAACCATCCCACCACCTGGCTGAATACTCCACTCTGATTAAGGTGTTTATACCCACCACCTGGCTGGCTGAATACTCCACTCTGATTAAGGTGTTATAACCACCACCTGGCTGAATACTCCACTCTGATTAAGGTGTTATAACCACCGCCTGGCTGAATACTCCACTCTGATTAAGGTGTTATAACCACCACCGCCTGGCTGAATACTCCACTCTGATTAAGGTGTTATAACCACCCCACCGCCTGGCTGAATACTCCACTCTGATTAAGGTGTTATAACCACCACCTGGCTGAATACTCCACTCTGATTAAGGTGTTATAACCACCACCTGGCTGAATACTCCACTCTGATTAAGGTGTTATAACCACCACCTGGCTGAATACTCCACTCTGATTAAGGTGTTATAACCATCCCACCACCTGGCTGAATACTCCACTCTGATTAAGGTGTTATAAAACCACCACCTGGCTGAATACTCCACTCTGATTAAGGTGTTATACCACCGCACCGCCTGGCTGAATACTCCACTCTGATTAAGGTGTTATACTACTGCACCGCCTGGCTGAATACTCCACTCTGATTAAGGTGTTATAACCACCACCTGGCTGAATACTCCACTCTGATTAAGGTGTTATAACCACCACCTGGCTGAATACTCCACTCTGATTAAGGTGTTATAACCACCACCTGACTGAATACTCCACTCTGATTAAGGTGTTATAACCACCACCTGGCTGAATACTCCACTCTGATTAAGGTGTTATAACCACCACCTGGCTGAATACTCCACTCTGATTAAGGTGTTATAACCACCACCTGGCTGAATACTCCACTCTGATTAAGGTGTTATAACCATCCCACCACCTGGCTGAATACTCCACTCTGATTAAGGTGTTATAAACCCCACCACCTGGCTGAATACTCCACTCTGATTAAGGTGTTATAACCACCACCTGGCTGAATACTCCACTCTGATTAAGGTGTCATTATAACCACCACCTGGCTGAATACTCCACTCTGATTAAGGTGTTATAACCACCCCACCACCTGGCTGAATACTCCACTCTGATTAAGGTGTTATAACCATCCCACCACCTGGCTGAATACTCCACTCTGATTAAGGTGTTATAACCACCACCTGGCTGAATACTCCACTCTGATTAAGGTGTTATAACCACACCCATCACCTGGCTGAATACTCCACTCTGATTAAGGTGTTATAACCATCCCACCACCTGGCTGAATACTCCACTCTGATTAAGGTGTTATAACCACCACCTGGCTGAATACTCCACTCTGATTAAGGTGTTATAACCATCCCACCACCTGGCTGAATACTCCACTCTGATTAAAGTGTTATAACCACCCCACCACCTGGCTGAATACTCCACTCTGATTAAGGTGTTATAACCACCACCTGGCTGAATACTCCACTCTGATTAAGGTGTTATAACCACCACCTGGCTGAATACTCCACTCTGATTAAGGTGTTATAACCACCCCACCACCTGGCTGAATACTCCACTCTGATTAAGGTGTTATAACCACCCCACCACCTGGCTGAATACTCCACTCTGATTAAGGTGTTATAACCACCCCACCACCTGGCTGAATACTCCACTCTGATTAAGGTGTTATAACCCATCCCACCACCTGGCTGAATACTCCACTCTGATTAAGGTGTTATATAACCCACCACCTGGCTGAATACTCCACTCTGATTAAGGTGTTATAACCATAACCACCACCTGGCTGAATACTCCACTCTGATTAAGGTGTTATAACCACCACCTGGCTGAATACTCCACTCTGATTAAGGTGTTATAAACCACCACCTGGCTGAATACTCAACTCTGATTAAGGTGTTATAACCATCACCTGGCTGAATACTCCACTCTGACTAAGGTGTTATAACCACCACCTGGCTGAATACTCCACTCTGATTAAGGTGTTATAACCACCCCCACCGCCTGACTGAATACTCCACTCTGATTAAGGTGTTTATAACCACCACCTGGCTGAATACTCCACTCTGATTAAGGTGTTATAACCACCACCACCACCTGACTGAATACTCCACTCTGATTAAGGTGTTATACCACCGCACCGCCTGGCTGAATACTCCACTCTGATTAAGGTGTTATACTACCCCACCGCATGGCTGAATACTCCACTCTGATTAAGGTGTTATAACCACCACCTGGCTGAATACTCCACTCTGATTAAGGTGTTATAACCACCACCTGGCTGAATACTCCACTCTGATTAAGGTGTTATAACCACCACCTGGCTGAATACTCCACTCTGATTAAGGTGTTATAACCACCATCTGGCTGAATACTCCACTCTGATTAAGGTGTTATAACCATCCCACCACCTGGCTGAATACTCCACTCTGATTAAGGTGTTATAACCACCCCACCACCTGGCTGAATACTCCACTCTGATTAAGGTGTTATAACCACCACCTGGCTGAATACTCCACTCTGATTAAGGTGTTATAACCACCACCTGGCTGAATACTCCACTCTGATTAAGGTGTTATAACCACCCCACCACCTAGCTGAATACTCCACTCTGATTAAGGTGTTATAACCATCCCACCACCTGGCTGAATACTCCACTCTGATTAAGGGTGTTATAAACCACCACCTGGCTGAATACTCCACTCTGATTAAGGTGTTATAACCACCCCATCACCTGGCTGAATACTCCACTCTGATTAAGGTGTTATAACCATCCCCACCACCTGGCTGAATACTCCACTCTGATTAAGGTGTTTATAACCACCACCTGGCTGAATACTCCACTCTGATTAAGGTGTTATAACCATCCCACCACCTGGCTGAATACTCCACTCTGATTAAGGTGTTATAACCATCCCACACCTGGCTGAATACTCCACTCTGATTAAGGTGTTATAACCACCACCTGGCTGAATACTCCACTCTGATTAAGGTGTTATAACCACCACCTGGCTGAATACTCCACTCTGATTAAGGTGTTATAACCACCACCTGGCTGAATACTCCACTCTGATTAAGGTGTTATAACCATCCCACCACCTGGCTGAATACTCCACTCTGATTAAGGTGTTATAACCATCCCACCACCTGGCTGAATACTCCACTCTGATTAAGGTGTTATAACCATCCCACCACCTGGCTGAATACTCCACTCTGATTAAGGTGTTATAACCACCACCTGGCTGAATACTCCACTCTGATTAAGGTGTTATGTGTGTATATGTGTGTGTGTGTGTCAAATCAAATCAAATGTTATTGGTCATATACACATACAGTGGGGAAAAAAAGTATTTAGTCAGCCACCAATTGTGCAAGTTCTCCCACTTAAAAAGATGAGAGAGGCCTGTAATTTTCATCATAGGTACACGTCAACTATGACAGACAAATTGAGAAAAAAAAATCCAGAAAATCACATTGTAGGATTTTTAATGAATTTATTTTGCAAATTATGGTGGAAAAATAAGTATTCGGTCACCTACAAACAAGCAAGATTTCTGGCTCTCACAGACCTGTAACTTCTTCTTTAAGAGGTTCCTCTGTCCTCCACTCGTTACCTGTATTAATGGCACCTGTTTGAACTTGTTATCAGTATAAAAGACACCTGTCCACAACCTCAAACAGTCACACTCCAAACTCCACTATGGCCAAGACCAAAGAGCTGTCAAAGGGACACCAGAATCAAAATTGTAGACCTGCACCAGGCTGGGGAAGACTGAATCTGCAATAGGTAAGCAGCTTGGTTTGAAGAAATCAACTGTGGGGAGCAATTATTAGGAAAATGGAAGACATACAAGACCACTGATAATCTCCCTCGATCTGGGGCTCCACGCAAGATCTCACCCCCGTGGGGTCAAAATGATCACAAGAAAATCCCAGAACCACACGGGGGGGGACCTAGTGAATGACCTGGAGAGAGCTGGAACCAAAGTAACAAAGCCTATCATCGGTAACACACTACGCCGCCAGGGACTCAAATCCTGCAGTGCCAGACGTGTCCCCCTGCTTAAGCCAGTACATGTCCAGGCCCGTCTGAAGTTTGCTAGAGTGCATTTGGATGATCCAGAAGAGGATTGGGAGAATGGCATATGGTCAGATGAAACCAAAATATAACTTTTTGGTAAAAAACTCAACTCGTCGTGTTTGGAGGACAAAGAATGCTGAGTTGCATCCAAAGAACACCATACCTACTGTGAAGCATGGGGGTGGAAACATCATGCTTTGGGGCTGTTTTTCTGAAAAGGGACCAGGACGACTGATCCGTGTAAAGGAAAGAATGAATGGGGCCATGTATCGTGAGATTTTGAGGTGAAAACCTCCTTCCATCAGCAAGGGCATTGAAGATGAAACGTGGCTGGGTCTTTCAGCATGACAATGATCCCAAACACACCGCCGGGCAACGAAGGAGTGGCTTCGTAAGAAGCATTTCAAGGTCTGGAGTGGCCTAGCCAGTCTCCAGATCTCAACCCCATAGAAAATCTTTGGAGGGAGTTGAAAGTCCGTGTTGCCCAGCGACAGCCCCCAAAACATCACTGCTCTAGAGGAGATCTGCATGGAGGAATGGGCCAAAATACCAGCAACAGTGTGTGAAAACTTGTGAAGACTTACAGAAAACGTTTTGACCTGTGTCTGTTATGGCTATGGTTCAACCCAGCACTCAGAGAAACCAACACGACAAAGGGAGTGGAAGACACAAAAATATTTTAATAAAAGTTCAAATTGTCTTAGTCCAGAAAAACAACTGAAGTAAAGGAACAGAGTGGGCTAGTCGGCTCCGGAGGAAGGAGAGGCTGAGGCAGGCAGGCAGGCAGGCAGGCAGGCAGGCAGGCAGACCGACAGGCAGGAAGGCAGGCAGGTTGGGAGGTATGTCTGAACTGAAGACAAAACAAACGACAGGTTAAGGAGAGTGGAGAGCCAGGCTGAAGACAAAGACAAAATAACTTTACTGGTGAGCCAAGTTACCGCTCTGGTAAGAACAACGATCTGGCGCCGGTGGAGAGCCATGCCCAGGAATAAGTAGTGCAGGTTGATGAGAGAATAGGATGCAGCTGCGTAGGCAGGAATCACTGGAAACAACCCGCAGCTGCACAGGAGAGGCAGATCCTGAGCACGCCCCCTGCTCCACTCCAGACACACCCACATAAAGGGGACAAAACACACATACAACAGAAAAAGAGGGGACAAAACAAGGAGGAAGGGAAACAGAAAAGGGAGAGACAAGCTGCCCACATAACAGTGTCATTGCCAACAAAGGGTATATAACAAAGTATTGAGAAACTTTTGTTATTGACCAAATACTTATTTTCCACCATCATTTGCAAATAAATTTATTAAAAATCCTACAATGTGATTTTCTGGATTTTTTTTTCTCATTTTGTCTGTCATAGTTGACGTGTACCTATGATGAAAATTACAGGCCTCTCTCATATTTTTAAGTGGGAGAACTTGCACAATTGGTGGCTGACTAAATACTTTTTCCCCCCACTGTATTTACCAGATGTTATTGCGGGTGTAGCGAAATACTTGTGTTCTTAGCTCCAACAGTGCAGTAATATCTAACAATTACACAACAATACACACAAATCTAAAAGTAAAAGAATGGAATTAAGAAATATATAAATATTAGGACGAACAATGTCGGAGTGGCATTGACTAAAATACAGTAGAATAGAATACAGTATATACATATGAGATGAGTAAAGCAGTATGTAAACATTATTAAAGTGATCAGTGATTCCATTATTAAAGTGACCAGTGATTCCATGTCTATGTACATAGGGCAGCAGCCTCTAAGGTACAGGGTTGAGTAATTGGGTGGTAGCCGGCTAGTGATGGCTATTTAACAGTCTGATGGCTTTGAAATAGAAGCAGTTTTTCAGTCTCTCTGTCCCAGCTTTGATGCACCTGTACTGACCTCGCATTCTGGATGATAGCGGGGTGAACAGGCCGTGGTTCGGGTCCTTGATGTCCTTTTGGCCTTACTGTGACATCGGGTGCTGTAGGTGTCCTGGAGGGCAGGCAGTGTGCCTCCGGTGATGCGTTGGGCAGACCGCACCACCCTCTGGAGAGCCCTGCGGTTGCGGGGCTGTGCAGTTGCCTTACCAGGTGGTCATACAGCCATACAATATACTCTCAATTGTGCATCTGTAAAAAATTGGTGAGGGTTTTAGGTGCCAAGACAAATTTCTTCAGCCTCCTGCTGTTGCTGTTGCCCTTCTTCACCACACTGTCTGCGTGGGTGGACCATTTCAGTTTGTCAGTGATGTGTACGCCGATGAACTTGAGGCTTTTCCACCTTCTCCACTGCGGCCCCGTCGATGTGGATAGGGGCGTGCTCCCTCTGCTGTTTCCTGAAGTCCACGATCAGCTCCTTCGTTTGTTGACGTTGAGTGAGAGGTTATTTTCCTGGCACCACACTCCCAGAGCCCTCACCTCCTCCCTGTAGGCTGTCTCGTCGTTGTTGGTAATCAAGCCTACTACTGTCGTGTCGTCTGCAAATTTGATGATTGAGTTGGAGGCGTGCTTGGCAATGCAGTCATGGGGGAACAGGGAGTACAGGAGGGGGCTGGGCACACACCCTTGTGGGGCCCCAGTGTTGAGGATCAGCGAAGTGGAGATGTTGTTTCCTACCTTCACCACTTGGGGGCGGCCCGTCAGGAAGTCCAGGACCCAGTTGCACAGGGCGGGGTTCAGACCCAGGGACCCGAGCTTAATGATGAGCTTGGAGGGTACTATGGTGTTGAAGGCTGAGCTGTAGTCAATGAACAGCATTATTAAATAGGTATTCCTCTTGTCCAGCTGGTCTGCGCATGCTCTGAGGACGCGGCTAGGGATCCTGTCTGGGCCGGCAGCTTTGAGAGGGTTAACACGCTTAAATGTCTTACTCACGTCGGCCACGGAGAACGAGAGCCCACAGTCCTTGGGAGCTGGCCACATCGGTGGCACTGTGTTATCCTCAAAGCGGGGTGAAGAAGGTGTTCAGCTTGTCCGAGGGAACCAAGACGTTGGTGTCCGCGACGTGGCTGGTTTTCCCTTTGTAGTCCGTGATTGTATACGTCTCGTGTCTGAGCCGTTGAATTATCTGTCTCTCTTTCTCTGTCTCTCTCTCTCTGTCCACTCTCTCTCTCTCTCTGTCTGTCTCTCTCTGTCTCTCTCGACTTTTTCTCTCTCTCTTTGTCTGTACTGACGTTTTGCCTGTTTGATTGCCTTACGGAGGGAATAACTACACTGTTTGTATTCTGCCATATTCCCAGTCACCTTGTCATGGTTGAATGCGGTGATTCGCGCTTTCAGTTTTTGCGCGAATGTTGCCGTCTATCCACGGTTTCTGGTTAGGGTAGGTTTTAATAGTCACAGTGGGCATAACATCACCTATACACTTCCTGATGAACTCAGTCACCGTGTCAGTGTATACGTGCCAGGAAGCTAATCCTGAAGACGCTGTACCATCATTGACAGTGGATCAGTGGATCAGTGGATCAGTGGATCTCGCCAGCGCAGTGCCACCATAATGTATCACAGTTTGATGAGTCTGACACGTGTGAAATATATGTGTGTGTGTGTGTGTGTGTGTGTGTCTGTGTGTGTATGTGTGTGTGTGTGTGTGTGTGTGTGTGTGTGTCTGTGTGTGTATGTGTGTGTGTCTGTGTGTGTGTGTGTGTGTGTGTGTGTGTCTGTGTACTGTGTCTGTGGTGTGTCTGATGTCTGTGTGTGTGTGTGTGTGTGTGTGTGTCTGTGTGTGTATGTGTGTGTGTCTGTGTGTGTGTGTGTGTCTGTGTGTGTGTGTGTCTGTGTGTGTGTGTGTGTGTGTAAT
Organism: Coregonus suidteri; assembly: GCA_036851935.1. Taxonomy (NCBI): domain Eukaryota; kingdom Metazoa; phylum Chordata; class Actinopteri; order Salmoniformes; family Salmonidae; genus Coregonus; species Coregonus suidteri. The sequence goes on along the minus strand of CM072232.1, from coordinate 52,619,485 downwards.
GTCTGAGTCTGTGTGTGTGTGTGTGATGCTGTGTGTGTCTGTGTCTGTGTCTGTGTCTGTGTCTGTGTGTGTGTGTTGTGTGTGTCTGTGTCTGTGTCTGTGTCTGTGTCTGTGTGTCTCTGTCTGTGTCTGTGTCTGTCTCTCTGTGTCTCCTCTGTGTCTCTCTGTCTGTGTCTGTGTCTGTGTGTGTGTGTGTCTGTGTGTGTCTCTCTCTGTGTGTCTCTGTGTGTGTGTGTGTGTGTGTGTGTGTCTCTGTCTGTGTGTCACTATGTGTGCATACATAGAGGATGGGTCACTGATTAATACTGCAGAGACTCAACTCTCTTTCTGAAGGCAGATCTCTGCTAAATCCCTGTCTTTGCCCTTTAGTCTTTGAAGATAGGAAAGTCTCTTCTTAAAGTAGAGTTGGTAAAAACATGACTCCATCGCTCCCCCCCCCCCCCCCCCCCCCCCACTCCTCTCTCTCCTCTCTCCCTCTCTCTCTCGGCTCTTAGTCTCTCCTCTCTCTCTCTCTCTCTAATCTCTCGAGCCTCTAATGTCCGTCTCTCTCTGTCTCTCTCTCTCTCTCTCTCTTCTCCTGTAAGTCTCTCTCTCTCTTCCCTCTGTTCTCTCTCTCTCCTCTCTCTTCCTCACCCTCTCTCCCTATTTATCTCTCTCCATCTCTCCCACAGACCTCTGCCTGCAAGCTGCAGACCCAGAGAGAGGGGGCGGTCGTGACTTCTGACACGCCCCCTGGATGCAGCAGCAGGGAACGTTTAGGAACGGGAGAGCGGCCAGCTGCTGTAGGGAAGCGCGGGCACGGGATACGGAGGGCACAGAGCGCATTTACTCAAAAGAGAGAGAGACAGAGAGAGAGAGAGAGAGAGAGAGAGAGAGAGAGAGAGAGAGAGAGAGAGAGAGAGAGAGAGAGAGAGAGAGAGAGAGAGAGAGAGAGAGAGAGAGAGAGAGAGAGAGAGAGAGAGAGAGAGAGAGAGAGAGAGAGAGAGAGAGAGAGAGAGAGAGAGAGAGAGAGAGAGAGAGAGAGAGAGAGAGAGAGAGAGACAGAGAGAGAGAGAGAGAGAGAGAGAGATGGCAAAAGCAGTGCAGCAGGATTGTGTTTACGACGTGCAGCACGAGACGAGCACATCCTCCGGACGACAACAGCTCGCGCGCTCACGATTCTAGCCGCGCGCGACTATTTACGGTGGAACGTTTATTAGCCTGCGGAGATCATCTTTATTGTCATCGCGCTTTATTTATTTATTTATTTATTTATTTAACGCTTTTCAGCGCGAGATACTCTCTGCTTTCTATCCGATGGCTCGATCTGTTAATGATGTTGTTGAGCAGCAACGAGAGGACGAGAGTAGAGGGGGGATGTTAATCAGACCCGCTGCAGTGCCTGGCCAGATGAGGAGATGAGAGGCAACCACGGAAACTGAACGAACAGGGAACCTGCACCCTCCAGAGATTATATTCTTATTCTTCTTGATCGGCGCGTTGATTCTGGAATAACAGAAAATACTCGTTAATCATCCCATCTTTCTGCGGAGCATTCCTCCCTCCCTCCCTCCCTCCCTCTCTCCTGACGGAAAGCCTCGACACCCGTACCTACATCCTCTCCGTATGCCCCTGGAGGCTCCACAGCTGTAGCGGAGGACGCTGTTAGGTCTGTCCGGGGTTGGGCGCTCGGTCCCCCGGGGTGTAAGCAGGCTAGAGTGACCGCTGAGTGGAGGATGGTGTGGGTGTGACGATGGGGAAGGACCAGGAACTACTGCAGGCAGTGAAGACGGAGGACTTGCTCACCGTTCAGAAGCTGCTGCAGAGGCCCGGGAAAGCAAGTAGGGACACACACACCTTAACGATCACACACCTTTACCCGATCACACACCCACACACCCACACACACAGTGGTACGCATGCATGCATGCACGACGCACACACACACACACACACTGGTACGCACGCACGCACACACACACACCTTACCGATCACACACAACAGGGGTTTCACTCTACCGGGCATCATGATTTAACAGTCGGCTGGCTGGGGGCGGGTAGGGATGCAGTTTGTGAGAGTGTTTGATCATTGATGGCCTTTTCGCGGGGAGTTTTTTCCCCCCCCCCCCCCTGTCCCTCAGCGCACTGCAGCAGAGAGATAGAGATGAGGAGGAGAGACAGAGAGAGGGTTTGATCCGAATGGTTTCTGATCAAGTCGTGCTTTTTACAGACAGACAGACAGACAGACAGACTGACACGCACACAGTGAAGCTGCTGGCCTTCTGGTTGTCAAGGTTCAGCGTCATCTAGTCAGTCAACACCCTGTTGACTGGGCTGTTCACACACACACACACACACACACACACACACACACACACACACACACACACACACACCTTGTGCACTTAGACTAGAGTCGTTTCTATTCTCCATGGAAGCAGGGAAAGCAGTAAAGCTATCTGTTCTATTCTATGGTGTTCTACTCTAGTCTGTTCTGTTTCTATTCTATGGTGTTCTACTCTAGTCTGTTCTGTTCTATGGTGTTCTACTCTAGTCTGTTCTGTTCTATGGTGTTCTACTCTAGTCTGTTCTGTTCTATTCTATGGTGTTCTACTCTAGTCTGTTCTGTTCTATGGTGTTCTACTCTAGTCTATTATATTCTATGGTGTTCTACTCTAGTCTGTTCTGTTTCTATTCTATGGTGTTCTACTCTAGTCTATTCTATTCTATGGTGTTCTACTCTAGTCTGTTCTGTTCTATGGTGTTCTACTCTAGTCTGTTCTATTCTATGGTGTTCTACTCTAGTCTGTTCTGTTCTATTCTATGGTGTTCTACTCTAGTCTGTTCTGTTCTATTCTATGGTGTTCTACTCTAGTCTGTTCTGTTCTGTTCTATGGTGTTCTACTCTAGTCTGTTCTGTTCTATTCTATGGTGTTCTACTCTAGTCTGTTCTGTTCTATTCTATGGTGTTCTACTCTAGTCTATTCTATTCTATGGTGTTCTACTCTAGTCTGTTCTGTTCTATTCTATGGTGTTCTACTCTAGTCTGTTCTATTCTATGGTGTTCTACTCTAGTCTGTTCTGTTCTATTCTATGGTGTTCTACTCTAGTCTGTTTCTGTTCTATTCTATGGTGTTCTACTCTAGTCTGTTCTATTCTATGGTGTTCTACTCTAGTCTGTTCTGTTCTGTGGTGTTCTACTCTAGTCTGTTCTGTTCTATTCTATGGTGTTTCTACTCTAGTCTGTTCTATTCTATGGTGTTCTACTCTAGTCTGTTCTGTTCTATGGGTGTTCTACTCTAGTCTGTTCTGTTCTATTCTATGGTGTTCTACTCTAGTCTATTCTATTCTATGGTGTTCTTCTACTCTAGTCTGTTCTATTCTATGGTGTTCTACTCTAGTCTGTTCTGTTCTATTCTATGGTGTTCTACTCTAGTCTATTCTATTCTATGGTGTTCTACTCTAGTCTGTGTTCTATTCTATGGTGTTCTACTCTAGTCTGTTCTGTTCTATTCTATGGTGTTCTACTCTAGTCTGTTCTGTTCTATTCTATGGTGTTCTACTCTAGTCTGTTCTGTTCTATTCTATGGTGTTCTACTCTAGTCTGTTCTATTCTATGGTGTTCTACTCTAGTCTGTTCTGTTCTATGGTGTTCTACTCTAGTCTGTTCTGTTCTATGGTGTTCTACTCTAGTCTGTTCTGTTCTATTCTATGGTGTTCTACTCTAGTCTGTTCTGTTCTATTCTATGGTGTTCTACTCTAGTCTGTTCTGTTCTATTCTATGGTGTTCTACTCTAGTCTGTTCTGTTCTATTCTATGGTGTTCTACTCTAGTCTGTTCTGTTCTATTCTATGGTGTTCTACTCTAGTCTGTTCTGTTCTATGGTGTTCTACTCTAGTCTGTTCTGTTCTATGGTGTTCTACTCTAGTCTGTTCTGTTCTATTCTATGGTGTTCTACTCTAGTCTGTTCTGTTCTATGGTGTTCTACTCTAGTCTGTTCTGTTCTATGGTGTTCTACTCTAGTCTGTCTGTTCTATTCTATGGTGTTCTACTCTAGTCTGTTCTGTTCTGTTCTATGGTGTTCTACTCTAGTCTGTTCTGTTCTATTCTATGGTGTTCTACTCTAGTCTGTTCTGTTCTATTCTATGGTGTTCTACTCTAGTCTGTTCTGTTCTATGGTGTTCTACTCTAGTCTGTTCTATTCTATGGTGTTCTACTCTAGTCTGTTCTGTTCTATTCTATGGTGTTCTACTCTAGTCTATTCTATTCTATGGTGTTCTACTCTAGTCTGTTATTCTATTCTATGGTGTTCTACTCTAGTCTGTTCTATTCTATGGGTGTTCTACTCTAGTCTGTTCTGTTCTATGGTTTTCTACTCTAGTCTATTCTATTCTATGGTGTTCTACTCTAGTCTGTTCTATTCTATGGTGTTCTACTCTAGTCTGTTCTGTTCTATTCTATGGTGTTCTACTCTAGTCCTGTTTCTATTCTATTCTATGGTGTTCTACTCTAGTCTGTTCTGTTCTGTTCTATGGTGTTCTACTCTAGTCTGTTCTGTTCTATGGTGTTCTACTCTAGTCTGTTCTATTCTATGGTGTTCTACTCTAGTCTGTTCTGTTCTATTCTATGGTGTTCTACTCTAGTCTGTTCTGTTCTATTCTATGGTGTTCTACTCTAGTCTGTTCTGTTCTATTCTATGGTGTTCTACTCTAGTCTGTTCTGTTCTATTCTATGGTGTTCTACTCTAGTTCTATTCTATTCTATGGTGTTCTACTCTAGTCTGTTCTGTTCTGTTCTATGGTGTTCTACTCTAGTCTGTTCTGTTCTATGGTGTTCTACTCTAGTCTGTTCTGTTCTATTCTATGGTGTTCTACTCTAGTCTGTTCTGTTCTATTCTATGGTGTTCTACTCTAGTCTGTTCTGTTCTGTTCTATTCTATGGTGTTCTACTCTAGTCTGTTCTGTTCTATTCTATGGTGTTCTACTCTAGTCTGTTCTGTTCTATGGTGTTCTACTCTAGTCTGTTCTGTTCTGTTCTATGGTGTTCTACTCTAGTCTGTTCTGTTCTATTCTATGGTGTTCTACTCTAGTCTGTTCTGTTCTATTCTATGGTGTTCTACTCTAGTCTGTTCTGTTCTATTCTATGTGGTTCTACTCTAGTCTGTTCTGTTCTATGGTGTTCTACTCTAGTCTGTCTGTTCTGTTCATTCTATGGTGTTCTACTCTAGTCTGTTCTGTTCTATGGTGTTCTACTCTAGTCTGTTCTGTTCTATTCTATGGTGTTCTACTCTAGTCTGTTCTGTTCTATTCTATGGTGTTCTACTCTAGTCTGTTCTGTTTCTATGGTGTTCTACTCTAGTCTGTTCTGTTCTGGTTTGGTTCTACTCTAGTCTGTTCTGTTCTATGGTGTTCTACTCTAGTCTGTTCTGTTCTATGTTCTATGGTGTTCTACTCTAGTCTGTTCTTTCTATTCTATGGTGTTCTACTCTAGTCTGTTCTGTTCTGTTTGGTTCTACTCTAGTCTGTTCTGTTCTATGGTGTTCTACTCTAGTCTGTTCTGTTTCTATTCTATGGTGTTCTACTCTAGTCTGTTAGTTCTGTTTCTGTTCTATTCTATGGTGTTCTACTCTAGTCTGTTCTGTTCTATTCTATGGTGTTCTACTCTAGTCTGTTCTGTTCTGTTCTATTGGTGTTCTACTCTAGTCTGTTCTGTTCTATTCTATGGTGTTCTACTCTAGTCTGTTCTGTTGTTCTATGTTTGGTTCTACTCTAGTCTGTTCTGTTCTGTTCTGTTTGGTTCTACTCTAGTCTGTTCTGTTCTGTTCTGTTTGGTTCTACTCTAGTCTGTTCTGTTCTGTTCTGTTTTGTTCTACTCTAGTCTGTTCTGTGTCTGTTCTGTTTGGTTCTACTCTAGTCTGTTCTGTTCTGTTTGGTTCTACTCTAGTCTGTTCTGTTCTGTTTGGTTCTACTCTAGTCTGTTCTGTTCTGTTCTGTTCTGTTTTCTTCTCGGTTTAATGAAGGATCTGAACATCACGTTCCATCTACACTATATATATTCAAAAGTATGTGAACACCCTTTCAAATGAGTGGATTCGGCTATTTTCAGCCACATCCGTTGCTGACAGGTGTATAAAATTGAGCACGCAGCCATGCAATCTCCATAGACAAACATTGGCAGTAGAATGGCCCGTACTGAAGAGCTCAGTGACTTTCAACGTGGCACCGTCATAGGATGCCACCTTTCCAACAAGTCAGTTCGTCAACTTTCTGCCCTGCTAGAGCTGCCCCGGTCAACTGTAAGTGCTGTTATTGTGAAGTGGAAACGTCTAGGAGCAACAACGGCTCAGCTGCGAAGTGGTAGGCCACACAAGCTCACAGAATGGGACCGCCGAGTGCTGAAAATCTTCTGTCCTCGGTTGCAACACTCACAACCAAGTTCCAAATTGCCTCTGGAAGAAACGTCAGCACAACGACTGTTCGTCAGGAACTTCACAAAATGGGTTTCCATGGCCGAGCAGCCGCACACAAGCCTAAGATCACCATGCGCAATGCCAAGCGTCGGCTGGAGTGGTGTAAAGCTCGCCGCCATTGGACTCTGGAGCAGTGGAAACGTGTTCTCTGGAGTGATGAATCACTCTTCACAAACTGGCAGGCCGACGGACAAATCTGGGTT
>CM072232.1:52597834-52607834 GCA_036851935.1 Coregonus suidteri | reverse complement strand
GTTATTATATAGCTAGCTAGCACCTGATGCTATAACAGGCTAGTGGGTTACAATACAGTTAGCTAGCACCTGATGTAATGACAGGCTAGTGGGTTATAATACAGCTAGCACCTGATGCTACGACAGGCTAGTGGGTTATAATACAGCTAGCACCTGATGCTACGACAGGCTAGTGGGTTATAATACAGCTAGCACCTGATGTAATGACAGGCTAGTGGGTTATAATACAGCTAGCACCTGATGCTACGACAGGCTAGTGGGTTATAATACAGCTAGCACCTGATGCTACTGGACAGGCTAGTGGGTTATAATACAGCTAGCACCTGATGCTACGACAGGCTAGTGGGTTATAATACAGCTAGCACCTGATGCTACGACAGGCTAGTGGGTTTATAATACAGCTAGCACCTGATGCTACGACAGGCTAGTGGGTTATAATACAGCTAGCACCTGATGCTACGACAGGCTAGTGGGTTATAATACAGCTAGCACCTGATGCTACGACAGGCTAGTGGGTTATAATACAGCTAGCACCTGATGCTACGACAGGCTAGTGGGTTATAAGGCTTCAGCAGGCTAAGGCTAAAGTGCTAAATGCAGTAATGGCTTTATGTGAGATGCTAGTTGAAGCTAATTAGAACAGAAAGGAATCTCAGTCTGTTTACTGTTTTCTGTAATTCATCCAACAATCAAATCAAATCTTATTTGTTACATGCGCCGAATACAACTGGTGTAGACTTTACAGTGAAATGCTTGTTTACGAGCCCTTCCCAACGATGCAGAGTTTAAAAATAATAAAAAAAATAAAATAGTAAAACGAGCAATAAAATAAAATACACGAAAATGGAGCTATATACAGGGAGTACCAGTATGAGGTATGAGATATTTGAGGTAGATATGTACATGAAGGCAGGGTAAAGTGACTAGGCCTCAGGATAGATAATAGTAAGGTATTTGAGGTAGGTATTCATCCCCCTTGGCGTTTTTCCTATTTTGTTGCATTGCAACCTGTAATTTAAATGGATTTTTATTTGGATTTCATGTAATGGACATACACAAAATAGTCCAAATTGGTGAAGTGAAATGAAAAAATTCAAAAGAATAAATAACTGAAAAGTGGTGTGTGCATATGTATTCACCCCCCTAAATAAGATCTGGTGCAACCAATTACCTTCAGAAGTCACATAATTAGTTAAATAAAGTCCACCTGTGTGCAATCCAAGTGTCACATGATCTGTCACATGATCTCAGTATATATATAACACCTGTGTTCTGAAAGGCCCCAGAGTCGGCAACACCACTAAGCAAGGGGCACCACCAAGCAAGCGGCACCATGAAGACCAAGGAGCTCTCCAAACAGGTCAGGGACAAAGTTGTGGAGAAGTACAGATCAGGGTTGGGTTATAAAAAAATATAAAAATACTTTGAACATCCCACAGAGCACCATTAAATCCATTATTAAAAAATTGAAAGAATATGGCACCACTTCAAACCTGCCAAGAGAAGGCCGCCCACCAAAACTCACGGGCCAGGCAAGGAGGTATTTAATCAGAGAGGCAACAAAGAGACCAAAGATAACCACAGCGGAGATTGGAGTATCTGTCCATATGACCACTTTAAGGCGTACACTCCACAGAGCTGGGCTTTGCAGAAGGGTGGCCAGAAAAAAGCCATTGCTTAAAGAAAAAAATAAGCAAACACGTTTGGTGTTCGCCAAAAGGCATGTGGGAGACTCCCCAAACAAATGGAAGAAGATACTCTGGTCAGATGAGACTAAAATTGAGCTTTTTTGGCCATCAAGGAAAAACGCTATGTCTGGCGCAAACCCAAACACCTCTCATCACCCCGAGAACACACCATCCCCACAGTGAAGCATGGTAGCAGCATCATGCTGTGGGGATGTTTTTCATTGGCAGGGAATGGGAAACTGGTCAGAATGGAAGGAATAATGGATGGCGCTAAATACAGGGAAATTCTTGAGGGAAACCGGTTTCAGTCTTCCAGAGATTTGAGACTGGGACGGAGGTTCACCTTCCAGCAGGACCCAATGACCCTAAGCATACTGCTAAAGCAACACTCGAGTGGTTTTAAGGGGAAACATTTAAATGTCTTGGAATGGCCTAGTCAAAGCCCTGACCTCAATCCAATGGAGAAATCTGTGGTATGACTTAAAGATTGCTGTACACCAGCGGAAACCCCATCCAACTTCAAGGAGCTGGAGCAGTTTTGCCTTGAAGAATGGGCAGAAATCCCAGTGGCTAGATGTGCCAAGCTTATAGAGACATACCCAAGAGACTTGCTCTCTGTAAAATCTCCCCCCCCTCTCTCTCTCTCTCTCGCTCTCTTTTCTCTCTCTCGTCTCTCGTCTCGCTCTCTTATCTCTCTCTCTTCTCTGTCTCTCTCTCTCTCTCTCTCTCTCTCTCTCTCTCTCTTTATCTCTCTCTTTATCCTCTCTCTCGCTCTTAGCTCTCTCTCTTCTCTCTCTCTCTCTATCGCTCTTCTCTGTCTTGATTCTCTCTTTATCTCTGAGTCTATCTCTTCTCTCATCTCTCTGATCTCTCTCTCGTCTCTCTCTCTATCACTCTCCCCTCACACTCTCTCTCTTCCCCCCCCTCTTCTCTCTCTCTCTCTCTCTCTCTCTCTCTCTCTGCGTCTCTCTCTCTTCCTCTCTTGACTCTCTCTCTCTCTATCTCTCTCTTCTCTCTCTGTCTCTCTCTCTCTCTCTCTCTCTCTCTCTCTCTCTCTCTCTCTCTCTCTCTCTCTCTCTCTCTCTGCTCTCTCTCTCTCCCCCTCACCCCCCCCTTCCCCCCCTCTCTCTCTCTCTCTCTTTATCTCTCTCTCTCTCTCTCTCTTATCTCTCTCTCTCTTCTCTCTCTCTCTCTCTCTTTATCTCTCTATCTCTCTCTTTATCTCTCCTCTCTCTCTATTCTGCCTCCTGTCTCTCTCTCTTCTTGATTGATTCCTTCCAATCCTCTGTGTCTAGAATATTATCATAACTCATGTCTACACACACACACACACATTCACACACACCACACACAGTCTGCTCTAGCTGTAGCTGTGAACTTCTCTTTCTACTGCAGTGTGTGTGTGTGTGTGCCATTCTCCATAAGGCTGTTACGTTTCCTCCTCTCTCTTATTCTCCTCTCTCCTCCTTCCTCTCTCATCTCTCTCCCCTCTCTCTCTCTCCATTCTCCCTCTCTCCCTCTCTCCTCTCTCTGTTCTCACTCTCTTCCCCTCTCTCTCCTTCTCCTTCTCCTCCTCTCCCTCTGTTCTCCTCTCTCTCAATCCATGTCTTCTCCTTCCCTCTCTCCTCTCTCTCTGTTCTCCTCTCTCTCTCCTCTCCCTCTCTCTGTTTCCTCCTCTCTCTGTTTCTCTCCTCTCCTTCCTCTCCTCTCCTCTCTCTCTCTCTCTGTTCCCCTCTCTCTCCATTCTCCTCCTTCCCTCTCTCCTCTCTCTCTGTTCCCCTCTCTCTCCATTCTCCTCCTTCCCTCTCTCCTCTCTCTCTGTTCTCTCTCTCTCTCTATTCTCCTCCTCCCTATCTCCTCTATCTCTCTCCTCTCTTCTCTGTTATCTCTCTCTCTGTTCTCCTCTCTCTCTGTTTCCCTCTCTCTCTATCTCCTCCTTCCTCTCTCATCTCTCTCTCTGTTCTCCTCTCTCTGTTCTCCTCTCTCTCCATTCTCCTCCTTCCCTCTCTCCTCTCTCTCTGTTCTCCTCTCTCTCCATTCTCCTCCTTCCCTCTCTCCTCTCTCTCTGTTCTCCTCTCTCTCTCCATTCTCCTCTTTCCCTCTCTCTTCTCTCTCTGTTCCCTCTCTCTCTATTCTCTCCTTCCCTCTCTCCTCTCTCTATGTTCTCCTCCTCTCCTCTCTCCTCTCTCTCTGTTCTCCTCTTCCCTGTTCTCCTCTCTCTCTGTTCCCCTCTCTCTCCATTCTCCCCTCCCCTCTCTCCTCTCTCTCTGTTCTCCTCTCTCTCTGTTCTCCTCCTCGGTTCTCTCTCTTTCTCCTCTCTCTTCTTCTCTCTCTCTCCATTCTCCTCCTTCCCTCTCTCCTCTCTCTCTGTTCTCCTCTCTCTCCATTCTCCTCCTTCCCTCTCTCCTCTCTCTCTGTTCCCCTCTCTCCATTCTCCTCCTTCCCTCTCATCTCTCCCCTCTCTCGTTCCCCTCTCTCTCCATTCTCTCCTTCCTCTCTCTGTTCCCCTCTCCTCTCTCCATTCTCCTCCTTCCATTCTCTCTCCTCTCTCTCTGTTTCCTCTCTCTCATTCTCCTTCTTCCCTCTCTCCTCTCTCTCTGTCCTCCTCTCTCTCTCCATTCTCTCCTTCCCTCTCTCTCTCCATTCTCCTCTGTTCTCCTCTCTCCTATATCCTCCTTCCTCTCTCCTCTCTCTCATTCTCCTCCTCTCTGTCTCTCCTTCTATCTCTCTCCTCTCCTCTATATCTCTCTCTCCATTCTCCTCCTTCCCTCTCTCCTCTCTCTCTGTTCTCCTCTCTCTCTGTTCTCCTCTCTCTCTGTTCTCCTCTCTCTCCATTCTCCTCCTTCCCTCTCTCCTCTCTCTCTGTTCCCCTCTCTCTCCATTCTCCTCCTTCCCTCTCTCCTCTCTCTCTGTTCTCCTCTCTCTCCATTCTCCTCCTTCCCTCTCTCCTCTCTCTCTGTTCTCCTCTCTCTCTGTTCTCCTCTCTCTCCATTCTCCTCCTTCCCTCTCTCCTCTCTCTCTGTTCCCCTCTCTCTCTCATTCTCCTCTCTCTCTCCATTCTCCTCTCTCTCTGTTCCCCTCTCTCTCCATTCTCCTCCTTCCCTCTCTCCTCTCTCTCTGTTCTCCTCTCTCTCTCCATTCTCCTCCTTCCCTCTCTCCTCTCTCTCTGTTCCCCTCTCTCTCTGTTCTCCTTCCCTCTCTCCTCTCTCTCTCTCTCTCTCTCTCTCCATTCTCCTCCTTCCCTCTCTCCTCTCTCTCTGTTCTCCTCTCTCTCTCCATTCTCCTCTCTCTCCTCTCACACATGGAAATTCCCCTTCCTGAATCCATCACCGTGGTAACGGGCAGGAAGGAAGCTGGACAATCGTTCTGCCTCCACACTCCACATTGGGAATAACTCCAAACACTACCTGTGACAGCAGGTCACAGATTAGAGGTCAGAGGTCAGATTACCCTGGTGGTATCATCCTCCTCTCATCCTCCTCTCCCCCCTCTCCACTCCTCCCTCCACCCTCCTTCACCAGTCTGTATCGCTACTGGTACCAGGGCTGAGTGCCAGGACAGGGGGCACAGAGGAAGGAGAGGGGAGGAGAGGAGAGGATCAGGACCAACAGGAACTCCAGACCAGCAGTTACAGACCCCTCTCTCCACTCCCCTGTATTCTCTCTCTCTCTCTCTCTCTCTCTCTCTCTCTCTCTCTCTCTCTCTCTCTCTCTCTCTCTCTCTCTTCTCCCCCTCCTTCTCCTGTGTGTGTGTGTGTGTGTGTGTGTGAGTGTGTGTGTGTGTATTGTGCTAGGCGGTGGAAGGTTTCTGATTGTAAATCTCTCTCTGCTGTTCTGTACTGTACTATACGGTACTATACTGTACTATACTGTACTATACTGTACTATACTGTACTATACTATACTATACTATACTATACTATACTGTACTGTACTGTACTGTACTATACTATACTATACTGTACTGTACTGTACTATACTAGCCTGTGTTCCCAGCAGTTAGACTGTTATATAGACTGTGTTCCCAGCAGACAGTAATAGCAGTAAGACAGTAATAGACTGTGTTCCCAGCAGTAAGACAGTAATAGCAGTAAGACAGTAATAGCCTGTGTTCCCAGCAGTAAGACAGTATAGTAGTACAGTAAGTAATAGCCTGTGTTCCCAGCAGTAAGACAGTAATAGCAGTAAGACAGTAATAGCCTGTGTTCCCAGCAGTAAGACAGTAATAGCCTGTGTTCCCAGCAGTAAGACAGTAATAGTAGTAAGACAGTAATAGCCTGTGTTCCCAGCAGTAAGACAGTAATAGCCTGTGTTCCCAGCAGTAAGACAGTAATAGCAGTAAGACAGTAATAGCCTGTGTTCCCAGCAGTAAGACAGTAATAGCCTGTGTACCAGCAGTAAGACAGTAATAGCAGTACAGTACAGTAATAGCCTGTGTTCCCAGCAGTAAGACAGTAATAGCCTGTGTTCCCAGCAGTAAGACAGTAATAGCAGTAAGACAGTAATAGCCTGTGTTGTTCCCAGCAGTAAGACAGTAATAGCAGTAAGACAGTAATAGCCTTGTGTTCCCAGCAGTAAGACAGTAATAGCCTGTGTTCCCAGTAGTAAGACAGTAATAGACTGTGTTTCCAGCAGTAAGACAGTAATAGCAGTAAGACAGTAATAGACTGTGTTCCCAGCAGTAAGACAGTAATAGCCTGTGTTCCCAGCAGTAAGACAGTAATAGACTGTGTTCCCAGCAGTAATAGCCTGTGTAATAGCAGTAAGACAGTAATAGACTGTGTTCCCAGCAGTAAGACAGTAATAGCCTGTGTTCCCAGCAGTAAGACAGTAATAGCCTGTGTTCCCAGCAGTAAGACAGTAATAGCAGTAAGACAGTAATAGACTGTGTTCCCAGCAGTAAGACAGTAATAGCAGTAAGACAGTAATAGCCTGTGTTCCCAGCAGTAAGACAGTAATAGCAGTAAGACAGTAATAGCCTGTGTTCCCAGCAGTAAGACAGTAATAGCCTGTGTTCCCAGCAGTAAGACAGTAATAGTAGTAAGACAGTAATAGCCTGTGTTCCCAGCAGTAAGACAGTAATAGCCTGTGTTCCCAGCAGTAAGACAGTAATAGCAGTAAGACAGTAATAGCCTGTGTTCCCAGCAGTAAGACAGTAATAGCCTGTGTTCCCAGCAGTAAGACAGTAATAGCAGTAAGACAGTAATAGCCTGTGTTCCCAGCAGTAAGACAGTAATAGCCTGTGTTCCCAGCAGTAAGACAGTAATAGCAGTAAGACAGTAATAGCCTGTGTTCCCAGCAGTAAGACAGTAATAGCAGTAAGACAGTAATAGCCTGTGTTCCCAGCAGTAAGACAGTAATAGCCTGTGTTCCCAGCAGTAAGACAGTAATAGCCTGTGTTCCCAGCAGTAAGACAGTAATAGCCAGCAGTAAGACAGTAATAGACTGTGTTCCCAGCAGTAAGACAGTAATAGCCTGTGTTCCCAGCAGTAAGACAGTAATAGCCTGTGTTCCCAGCAGTAAGACAGTAATAGACTGTGTTCCCAGCAGTAAGACAGTAATAGCAGTTAAGACAGTAAGAATAGACTGTGTTCCCAGCAGTAAAGACAGTAATAGCCTGTGTTTCCAGCAGTAAGACTGTAATAGACTGTGTTCCCAGCAATAAGACAGTAATAGCCAGTAAGTAAGACAGTAATAGCAGTAAGACAGTAATAGCCTGTGTTTCCAGCAGTAAGACAGTAATAGCAGTAAGACAGTAATAGCCTGTGTTCCCAGCAGTAAGACAGTAATAGCCTGTGTTCCCAGCAGTAAGACAGTAATAGCAGTAAGACAGTAATAGCCTGTGTTCCCAGCAGTAAGACAGTAATAGCCTGTGTTCCCAGCAGTAAGACAGTAATAGCAGTAAGACAGTAATAGCCTGTGTTCCCAGCAGTAAGACAGTAATAGCAGTAAGACAGTAATAGCCTGTGTTCCCAGCAGTAAGACAGTAATAGCAGTAAGACAGTAATAGACTGTGTTCCCAGCAGTAAGACAGTAATAGACTGTGTTCCCAGCAGTAAGACAGTAATAGCCTGTGTTCCCAGCAGTAAGACAGTAATAGCAGTAAGACAGTAATAGCCTGTGTTCCCAGCAGTAAGACAGTAATAGCCTGTGTTCCCAGCAGTAAGACAGTAATAGCCTGTGTTCCCAGCAGTAAGACAGTAATAGCCTGTGTTCCCAGCAGTAAGACAGTAATAGCAGTAAGACAGTAATAGCCTGTGTTCCCAGCAGTAAGACAGTAATAGCAGTAAGACAGTAATAAGACTGTGTTCCCAGCAGTAAGACAGTAATAGCAGTAAGACAGTAATAGACTGTGTTCCCAGCAGTAAGACAGTAATAGCCTGTGTTCCCAGCAGTAAGACAGTAATAGCAGTAAGACAGTAAATAATAGCCTGTGTTTCCCAGCAGTAAGACAGTTATAGCCTGTGTTCCCAGCAGTAAGACTGTAATAGCCTGTGTTCCCAGCAGTAAGACAGTAATAGCAGTAAGACAGTAATAGCCTGTGTTCCCAGCAGTAAGACAGTAATAGCAGTAAGACAGTAATAGCCTGTGTTCCCAGCAGTAAGACAGTAATAGCAGTAAGACAGTAATAGACTGTGTTCCCAGCAGTAAGACAGTAATAGCAGTAAGACAGTAATAGCCTGTGTTCCCAGCAGTAAGACAGTAATAGACTGTGTTCCCAGCAGTAAGACAGTAATAGCCTGTGTTCCCAGCAGTAAGACAGTAATAGCCTGTGTTCCCAGCAGTAAGACAGTAATAGCAGTAAGACAGTAATAGCCTGTGTTCCCAGCAGTGACCTGGAATAGACCCACAGTGTGTGTGTGTGTGTGTGTGTGTGTGTGTGTGTGTGTGTGTGTGTGTGTGTGTGTGTGTGTGTGTGTGTGTGTGTGTGTGTGTGTGTGTGTGTGTGTGTGTGTGTGTGTGTGTGTGTGTGTGTGTGTGTGTGTGTGTGTGTGTGTGTGTGTGTGTGTGTGTGTGTGTGTGTGTGTGTGTGTGCCAACCAGTTAGTGAAAGTTATATTCTATCAGGCCGTTGCTATTCGGAAGCTGTAGCAGGGTGTTGCTAAGCACCACACACTTTAATTACAATGTATATCAGGAAGTTAAACCATCCCTTATTAGATCAATGTAATGCTTTAATTACCAAATACACACTCATACACACTCACACACACACACAGATGCACATGTACACATACACAAACACACACACGCACACACACACACACACACACACACACAGTTTTATACAGCTGACCTTGTGGGGACACACAATTCATTCCTATTCAAAATCCTATTTTTCCCTAACACCTAAACCTTAAACCTAACCCTACCCCTAACCCTAACCTTAACCCTAACCCTAACCTTAACCCTAACCAAAGAACCTAACCTTAACCATAACCCTAAACCTAACCCTAGCTACTAACCCTAACCTTAAAACTAACCCTAGCTCCTAACCCTAACCCTTAACGTAATTCCAACCCTAACACTAATTCTAACCTTAACCCTAAACCCCCTAAAAATAGCATTTGACCTTGTGGGGACTAATAAAATGTCTAATTTGTGTTGTTTACTGTTCTAGCATAATTAAACAGGTCCATCACTGCTGCTGTTGAGGTAGTGAGGTCCATCACCTGCTGTTGCTGTGTTGAGGTGGTGTTGAGGTAGTGAGGTCCATCACTGCTGCTGTTGAGGTAGTGAGGTCCATCACTGCTGTTGCTGTGTTGAGGTGGTGTTGAGGTAGTGAGGTCCATCACTGCTGTTGTTGAGGTAGTGAGGTCCATCACTGCTGTTGCTGTGTTGAGGTGGTGTTGAGGTAGTGAGGTCCATCACCGCTGTTGCTGTGTTGAGGTGGTGTTGAGGTAGTGAGGTCCATCACTGCTGCTGCTGTGTTGAGGTGGTGTTGAGGTAGTGAGGTCCATCACTGCTGCTGCTGTGTTGAGGTGGTGTTGAGGTAGTGAGGTCCATCACTGCTGCTGCTGTGTTGAGGTGTAGTGAGGTCCATCACCGCTGTTGCTGTGTTGAGGTGGTGTTGAGGTAGTGAGGTCCATCACTGCTGTTGCTGTGTTGAGGTGGTGTTGAGGTAGTGAGGTCCATCACTGCTGTTGCTGTGTTGAGGTGGTGTTGAGGTAGTGAGGTCCATCACCTGCTGTTGCTGTGTTGAGGTGGGTGTTGAGGTAGTGAGGTCCATCACCGCTGTTGCTGTGTTGAGGTGGTGTTGAGGTAGTGAGGTCCATCACCGCTGCTGCTGTGTTGAGGTGGTGTTGAGGTAGTG
>CM072232.1:52575334-52592834 GCA_036851935.1 Coregonus suidteri | reverse complement strand
TAGATCTGACCCCATACTATCCTGCTATAGATCTGACCCCATACTATCCTGCTATAGATCTGACCCCATACTATCCTGCTATAGATCTGACCCCATACTATCCTGCTATAGATCTGACCCCATACTATCCTGCTATAGATCTGACCCCATACTATCCTGCTATAGATCTGACCCCTATAGATCTACTATCCTGCTATAGATCTGACCCCCGTACTATCCTGCTATAGATCTATGATCCCCCATACTATCCTGCTATAGATCTGACCCCATACTATCCTGCTATAGATCTGACCCCCATACTATATATCTGACCCCTATAGATCTATAGTATTCACCCTATTCTATAGTATTCTATATTATTGTATCTACATCTGTAGTATTCAGGGTTGTGTGTTCTCTAACTATTCTATAGTATTGTATAGTATTGTAACTACAGCTGTAGTATTCAGGGTTAGTGTTCTCTAAGTATTCTATAGTATTCTATAGTATTGTAACTACAGCTGTAGTATTTCAGGGTTAGTGTTCTCTAAGTATTGTATTAGTATTCTATAGTATTGTATAGTATTATAGTAGTATATTCTATAGTATTGTATAGTATTGTAACTACAGCTGTAGTATTCAGGGTTAGTGTTCTCTAAGTATTCTATAGTATTCTATAGTATTGTATAGTATTGTAACTACAGCTGTAGTATTCAGGGTTAGTGTTCTCTAAGTATTGTATAGTATTCTATAGTATTGTATTGTAGTATTGTATAGTATTGTATAGTATTGTATAGTATTGTAACTACAGCTGTAGTATTCAGGGTTAGTGTTCTCTAAGTATTCTATAGTATTGTATAGTATTGTATAGTATTGTATAGTATTGTATAGTATTGTATAGTATTGTATAGTATTGTATAGTATTGTATAGTATTGTATAGTATTGTATAGTATTGTAACTACAGCTGTAGTATTCAGGGTTAGTGTTCTCTAAGTATTCTATAGTATTGTATAGTATTGTATAGTATTGTAACTACAGCTGTAGTATTCAGGGTTAGTGTTCTCTAAGTATTCTATAGTATTGTATAGTATTGTATAGTATTGTATAGTATTATATAGTATTGTATAGTATTCTATAGTATTGTATAGTATTGTAACTACAGCTGTAGTATTCAGGGTTAGTGTTCTCTAAGTATTCTATAGTATTGTATAGTATTGTATGTATTGTATAGTATTGTATATTATTGTATATAGTATTGTATAGTATCTCTAAGTATAGTATTGTATAGTATTGTAACTACAGCTGTAGTATTCAGGGTTAGTGTTCTCTAAGTATTCTATAGTATTGTATAGTATTGTATAGTATTCTATAGTATTGTATAGTATTCTAACTACAGCTGTAGTATTCAGGGTTAGTGATCTGTTGCTGCTCCTCTCTCCAGTGCTGTTAGGCAGATGTTCAGAAACAGATGTTGGAGAAGTAGAGGGTGTGTGTGTGTGTGTGTGTGTGTGTGTGTGTGTGTGTGTGTGTGTGTGTGTGTGTGTGTGTGTGTGTGTGTGTGTGTGTGTGTGTGTGTGTGTGTGTGTGTGTGTGTGTGTGTGTGTGTGTGTTACCGGGCCATACTGTTATGCAGTCCTGTGTTTGACAGAGTTTGGCGCTGGGCAATTGTTGGCAGTCAACATGGGATACTGTAGCTGTCAATCAGGTGGTCTGGCCAATGGCATCGCTGCCTTGCTCTGATTGATTGACAGGTGTGAGGAGAGAGACAGGGGGAGACAGAGGGGAGACAGAGGGGAGACAGAGGGAGACATGGGGAGACAGAAGGAGACAGAGGGGAGACAGAGGGAGACAGAGGGAGACAGAGGGAGACAGAGGGGAGACAGAGGGGAGACAGAGGAAGACAGAGGGGAGACAGAGGGAGACAGAGGGGAGACAGAGGGAGACAGAGGGGAGACAGAGGGGAGACAGAGGGAGACAGAGGGGAGACAGAGGGAGACAGAGGGAGACAGAGGGAGACAGAGGGGAGACAGAGGGAGACAGAGGGAAACAGAGGGGAGACAGAGGGAGACAGAGGGAGACAGAGGGGAGACAGAGGGAGACAGAGGGAGACAGAGGGAGACGAAGGGTAGATAGAGGGGAGACAGAGGGAGACAGAGGAGAGACAGAGGGGAGACAGAGGGGAGACAGAGGGGGAGACAGAGGGGAGACAGAGGAGACAGAGGGGAGACAGAGGGGAGACTGAGGATAGCCAGGGGGAGACAGAGGGGAGACGAAGGTAGTAGAGGGGAGACAGAGGGAGACAGAGGGAGACAGAGGGGAGACAGATGATAGCCAGGGGGAGACAGAGGGGAGACAGAGGGGAGACAGAGGATAGCCAGGGGAGACAGACAGAGAGAGACAGAGGGAGACAGAGGGAGACTGAGGATAGCCAGGGGGGAGACAGAGGGAGACGAAGGGTAGATAGAGGGGAGACAGAGAGCGACAGGGGGGAGACAGAGGGAGACGAGGGGTAGATAGAGGGGAGACAGAGGGGAGACAGAGGGGAGACAGAGGGGAGAAAGGAGGAAACAGAGGGGAGAGAGGGGAGACAGAGGGGAGACAGGGTAGACTAGTGTGAGGGGTTATGGCAGGGGAGACAGTGTTACAGCCTTACTGCCATAACCCCTCACACTAGACTACTGCCATAACCCCTCACACTAGACTACTGCCATAACCCCTCACACTAGACTACTGCCATAACCGCTCACACTAGACTACTGCCATAACCCCCCACACTAGACTACTGCCATAACCCCTCACACTAGACTACTGCCATAAGACACTAGACTACTGACATAACCCCTCACACTAGACTACTGCCATAACCCCTCACACTAGACTACTGCCATAACCCCTCACACTAGACTACTGCCATAACCCCTCACACTAGACTACTGCCAGGGACCCATCAGGGGAGACTACTGCCATAACCCCTCCCACTAGACTACTGCCATAACCCCTCACACTAGACTACTGCCATAACCCCTCACACTAGACTACTGCCATAACCCCTCCCACTAGACTACTGCCATAACCCCTCACACTAGACTACTGCCATAACCCCTCACACTAGACTACTGACATAACCCCTCACACTAGACTACTGCCATAACCCCTCACACTAGACTACTGCCATAACCCCTCACACTAGACTACTGCCATAACCCCTCACACTAGACTACTGCCATAACCCCTCCCACTAGACTACTGCCATAACCCCTCACACTAGACTACTGCCATAACCCCTCAGACTAGACTACTGCCATAACCCCTCACAGGGAGACTACTGACATAACCCCTCACACTAGACTACTGCCATAACCCCTCACACTAGACTACTGCCATAACCCCCACACTAGACTACTGCCATAAACCCTCACACTAGACTACTGCCATAACCCCTCACACTAGACTACTGCCATAACCCCTCACACTAGACTACTGCCATAAACCCCTCACACTAGACTACTGCCATAAACCCCTCACACTAGACTACTGCCATAACCCCCTCACACTAGACTACTGCCATAACCCCTCACACTAGACTACTGCCATAACCCCTCACACAGAGACTACTGCCATAACCCCTCCCACTAGACTACTGCCATAACCCCTCACACTAGACTACTGCCATAACCCCTCACACTAGACTACTGCCATAACCCCTCACACTAGACTACTGCCATAACCCCTCACACTAGACTACTGCCATAACCCCTCACACTAGACTACTGCCATAACCCATCACACTAGACTACTGCCATAACCCCTCACACTAGACTACTGCCATAACCCATCACACTAGACTACTGCCATAACCCCTCACACTAGACTACTGGGGTTACCCCTCACACTAGACTACTGCCATAACCCCTCACACTAGACTACTGCCATAACCCCTCCCACTAGACTACTGCCATAACCCCTCACTACTAGACTACTGCCATAACCCCTCACACTAGACTACTGCCATAACCCTCACACTACACTAGACTACTGCCATAACCCCTCACACTAGACTACTGACATAACCCCTCACACTAGACTACTGCCATAACCCCTCACACTAGACTACTGCCATAACCCCTCACACTAGACTAGACTACTGCCATAACCCCTCACACTAGACTACTGCCATAACCCATCACACTAGACTACTGCCATAACCCCTCCCACTAGGACTACTGCCATAACCCCTCACACTAGACTACTGCCATAACCCCCTCACACTAGACTACTGCCATAACCCCTCCCACTAGACTACTGCCATAACCCCTCACACTAGACTACTGCCATAACCCCTCACACTAGACTACTGCCATAACCCCTCACACTAGACTACTGCCATAACCCCTCACACTAGACTACTGCCATAACCCCTCCCACTAGACTACTGCCATAACCCCCTCACACTAGACTACTGCCATAAACCCCTCACACTAGACTACTGCCATAACCCCTCACACTAGACTACTGCCATAACCCCTCACACTAGACTACTGCCATAACCCCTCACACTAGACTACTGCCATAACCCCTCACACTAGACTACGCACAGACACTCCAAAATACAGTTTTAGTTCAGATGATTGGTTTGCAATATGTGATCTATAGGCTAGGATAGCTTCATATGCCAAATGTGAAAAACACACCATAAACCTCTCCCCTCCCTCTACCTCCCTTTCCTTTTCCCTCTATCTCTCCCTCTCCCTCCCTCTCCCTCCCTCTCCCTGTATCTCTCCCTCTATCTCTCCCCCCCTCCCTATCCTCTCCCTCCCTCCCTCCCCTTCCCTTATCTCTCCCTGTATCTCTCCCTCTATCTCTCCCCTCCCTCTATCTCTCCCTCTATCTCTCCCTCCCTCTCTCTCTCCCTCTATCTCTCCCTCTATCTCTCCTTCCCTCTCTCCCTCCCTCTATCTCTCCCTCCCTCTCCCATATATCTTCCTCCATATACAATGCCGTGGCCCCCTCCAGTGTGTCTCTATATATGACTGTGTTGATATAGACCAGTGTTACCATGCCGTGGCCCCCTCCAGTGTGTCTCTATATATGACTGTGTTGATATAGACCAGTGTTACCATGCCGTGGCCCCCTCCAGTGTGTCTCTATATATGACTGTGTTGATATAGACCAGTGTTACCATGCCGTGGCCCCCTCCAGTGTGTCTCTATATATGACTGTGTTGATATAGACCAGTGTTACCATGCCGTGGTCCCCTCCAGTGTGTCTCTATATATGACTGTGTTGATATAGACCAGTGTTACCATGCCGTGGTCAGTGTGTCTCTATATATGACTGTGTTGATATAGACCAGTGTTACCATGCCGTGGTCAGTGTGTCTCTATATATGACTGTGTTGATATAGACCAGTGTTACCATGCCGTGGCCCCCTCCAGTGTGTCTCTATATATGACTGTGTTGATATAGACCAGTGTTACCATGCCGTGGTCCCCTCCAGTGTGTCTCTATATATGACTGTGTTGATATAGACCAGTGTTACCATGCCGTGGCCCCCTCCAGTGTGTCTCTATATATGACTGTGTTGATATAGACCAGTGTTACCATGCCGTGGTCAGTGTGTCTCTATATATGACTGTGTTGATATAGACCAGTGTTACCATGCCGTGGTCAGTGTGTCTCTATATATGACTGTGTTGATATAGACCAGTGTTACCATGCCGTGGCCCCCTCCAGTGTGTCTCTATATATGACTGTGTTGATATAGACCAGTGTTACCATGCCGTGGCCCCCTCCAGTGTGTCTCTATATATGACTGTGTTGATATAGACCAGTGTTACCATGCCGTGGCCCCCTCCAGTGTGTCTCTATATATGACTGTGTTGATATAGACCAGTGTTACCATGCCGTGGCCCCCTCCAGTGTGTCTCTATATATGACTGTGTTGATATAGACCAGTGTTACCATGCCGTGGTCCCCTCCAGTGTGTCTCTATATATGACTGTGTTGATATAGACCAGTGTTACCATGCCGTGGCCCCCTCCAGTGTGTCTCTATATATGACTGTGTTGATATAGACCAGTGTTACCATGCCGTGGCCCCCTCCAGTGTGTCTCTATATATGACTGTGTTGATATAGACCAGTGTTACCATGCCGTGGTCAGTGTGTCTCTATATATGACTGTGTTGATATAGACCAGTGTTACCATGCCGTGGCCCCCTCCAGTGTGTCTCTATATATGACTGTGTTGATATAGACCAGTGTTACCATGCCGTGGTCAGTGTGTCTCTATATATGACTGTGTTGATATAGACCAGTGTTACCATGCCGTGGTCAGTGTGTCTCTATATATGACTGTGTTGATATAGACCAGTGTTACCATGCCGTGGTCAGTGTGTCTCTATATATGACTGTGTTGATATAGACCAGTGTTACCATGCCGTGGCCCCCTCCAGTGTGTCTCTATATATGACTGTGTTGATATAGACCAGTGTTACCATGCCGTGGCCCCCTCCAGTGTGTCTCTATATATGACTGTGTTGATATAGACCAGTGTTACCATGCCGTGGTCAGTGTGTCTCTATATATGACTGTGTTGATATAGACCAGTGTTACCATGCCGTGGCCCCCTCCAGTGTGTCTCTATATATGACTGTGTTGATATAGACCAGTGTTACCATGCCGTGGCCCCCTCCAGTGTGTCTCTATATATGACTGTGTTGATATAGACCAGTGTTACCATGCCGTGGCCCCCTCCAGTGTGTCTCTATATATGACTGTGTTGATATAGACCAGTGTTACCATGCCGTGGCCCCCTCCAGTGTGTCTCTATATATGACTGTGTTGATATAGACCAGTGTTACCATGCCGTGGCCCCCTCCAGTGTGTCTCTATATATGACTGTGTTGATATAGACCAGTGTTACCATGCCGTGGCCCCCTCCAGTGTGTCTCTATATATGACTGTGTTGATATAGACCAGTGTTACCATGCCGTGGCCCCCTCCAGTGTGTCTCTATATATGACTGTGTTGATATAGACCAGTGTTACCATGCCGTGGCCCCCTCCAGTGTGTCTCTATATATGACTGTGTTGATATAGACCAGTGTTACCATGCCGTGGTCCCCCCTCCAGTGTGTCTCTATATATGACTGTGTTGATATAGACCAGTGTTTACCATGCCGTGGTCAGTGTGTCTCTATATATGACTGTGTTGATATAGACCAGTGTTACCATGCCGTGGTCAGTGTGTCTCTATATATGACTGTGTTGATATAGACCCAGTGTTACCATGCCGTGGTCAGTGTGTCTCTATATATGACTGTGTTGATATAGACCAGTGTTACCATGCCGTGGCCCCCTCCAGTGTGTCTCTATATATGACTGTGTTGATATAGACCAGTGTTACCATGCCGTGGTCAGTGTGTCTCTATATATGACTGTGTTGATATAGACCAGTGTTACCATGCCGTGGGTCCCTCCAGTGTGTCTCTATATATGACTGTGTTGATATAGACCAGTGTTACCATGCCGTGGTCAGTGTGTCTCTATATATGACTGTGTTGATATAGACCAGTGTTACCATGCCGTGGCCCCCTCCAGTGTGTCTCTATATATGACTGTGTTGATATAGACCAGTGTTACCATGCCGTGGCCCCCTCCAGTGTGTCTCTATATATGACTGTGTTGATATAGACCAGTGTTACCATGCCGTGGTCAGTGTGTCTCTATATATGACTGTGTTGATATAGACCAGTGTTACCATGCCGTGGCCCCCTCCAGTGTGTCTCTATATATGACTGTGTTGATATAGACCAGTGTTACCATGCCGTGGGCCCCCCTCCAGTGTTACCATGCCGTGTGCCCCCTCCAGTGTGTCTCTATATATGACTGTGTTGATATAGACCAGTGTTACCATGCCGTGGCCCCCTCCAGTGTGTCTCTATATATGACTGTGTTGATATAGACCAGTGTTACCATGCCGTGGCCCCCTCCAGTGTGTCTCTATATATGACTGTGTTGATATAGACCAGTGTTACCATGCCGTGGTCAGTGTGTCTCTATATATGACTGTGTTTGATATAGACCAGTGTTACCATGCCCGTGGCCCCCTCCAGTGTGTCTCTATATATGACTGTGTTGATATAGACCAGTGTTACCATGCCGTGGCCCCCTCCAGTGTGTCTCTATATATGACTGTGTTGATATAGACCAGTGTTACCATGCCGTGGCCCCCTCCAGTGTGTCTCTATATATGACTGTGTTGATATAGACCAGTGTTACCATGCCGTGGTCCCCTCCAGTGTGTCTCTATATATGACTGTGTTGATATAGACCAGTGTTACCATGCTGTGGCCCCCTCCAGTGTGTCTCTATATATGACTGTGTTGATATAGACCAGTGTTACCATGCCGTGGTCAGTGTGTCTCTATATATGACTGTGTTGATATAGACCAGTGTTACCATGCCGTGGTCAGTGTGTCTCTATATATGACTGTGTTGATATAGACCAGTGTTACCATGCCGTGGCCCCCTCCAGTGTGTCTCTATATATGACTGTGTTGATATAGACCAGTGTTACCATGCCGTGGTCAGTGTGTCTCTATATATGACTGTGTTGATATAGACCAGTGTTACCATGCCGTGGCCCCCTCCAGTGTGTCTCTATATATGACTGTGTTGATATAGACCAGTGTTACCATGCTGTGGTCAGTGTGTCTCTATATATGACTGTGTTGATATAGACCAGTGTTACCATGCCGTGGCCCCCTCCAGTGTGTCTCTATATATGACTGTGTTGATATAGACCAGTGTTACCATGCCGTGGTCAGTGTGTCTCTATATATGACTGTGTTGATATAGACCAGTGTTACCATGCCGTGGCCCCCTCCAGTGTGTCTCTATATATGACTGTGTTGATATAGACCAGTGTTACCATGCCGTGGCCCCCTCCAGTGTGTCTCTATATATGACTGTGTTGATATAGACCAGTGTTACCATGCCGTGGCCCCCTCCAGTGTGTCTCTATATATGACTGTGTTGATATAGACCAGTGTTACCATGCCGTGGTCCCCCTCCAGTGTGTCTCTATATATGACTGTGTTGATATAGACCAGTGTTACCATGCCGTGGCCCCCTCCAGTGTGTCTCTATATATGACTGTGTTGATATAGACCAGTGTTACCATGCCGTGGCCCCCTCCAGTGTGTCTCTATATATGACTGTGTTGATATAGTCCAGTGTTACCATGCCGTGGTCCCCCCTCCAGTGTGTCTCTATATATGACTGTGTTGATATAGACCAGTGTTACCATGCCGTGGCCCCCTCCAGTGTGTCTCTATATATGACTGTGTTGATATAGACCAGTGTTACCATGCCGTGGCCCCCTCCAGTGTGTCTCTATATATGACTGTGTTGATATAGACCAGTGTTACCATGCCGTGGTCCCCCTCCAGTGTGTCTCTATATATGACTGTGTTGATATAGACCAGTGTTACCATGCGTGGTGGCCCCCTCCAGTGTGTCTCTATATATGACTGTGTTGATATAGACCAGTGTTACCATGCCGTGGTCAGTGTGTCTCTATATATGACTGTGTTGATATAGACCAGTGTTACCATGCCGTGGTCAGTGTGTCTCTATATATGACTGTGTTGATATAGACCAGTGTTACCATGCCGTCCCCCTCCAGTGTGTCTCTATATATGACTGTGTTGATATAGACCAGTGTTACCATGCCGTGGGCCCCCTCCAGTGTGTCTCTATATATGACTGTGTTGATATAGACCAGTGTTACCATGCCGTGGCCCCCTCCAGTGTGTCTCTATATATGACTGTGTTGATATAGACCAGTGTTACCATGCCGTGGCCCCCTCCAGTGTGTCTCTATATATGACTGTGTTGATATAGACCAGTGTTACCATGCCGTGGCCCCCTCCAGTGTGTCTCTATATATGACTGTGTTGATATAGACCAGTGTTACCATGCCGTGGTCCCCTCCAGTGTGTCTCTATATATGACTGTGTTGATATAGACCAGTGTTACCATGCCGTGGCCCCCTCCAGTGTGTCTCTATATATGACTGTGTTGATATAGACCAGTGTTACCATGCCGTGGTCAGTGTGTCTCTATATATGACTGTGTTGATATAGACCAGTGTTACCATGCCGTGGCCCCCTCCAGTGTGTCTCTGTGGAGGAGGAGGCTGATGCGGCTGCTGAGTGGAGATAGCTGGTGGTTACATCATCCACTCTCAGTAGTAACACACTGGGTTTTTCTGATGTGTGGGTGGCACCGTGTGGGCTCTGGACTCACACGCTGTATATATATGTGTGTGTGTGTGTGTGTGTGTGTGTGTGTGTGTGTGTGTGTGTGTGTGTGTGTGTGTGTGTGTGTGTGTGTGTGTGCTATATGTGTAGGAAGAACTGCAGGATGCTTGTTGCTTAGCAACCCCCCTCTCTCCGCGGCCCTGCTCTCCTGAATGTGGAGGTAGAATTACGCTGCGCTAGAACAGCCTCCCCGACGACCTGATTGGTCCACAGCTGTCCCTGACGACCTGATTGGTCCACAGCTGTCCCCGACGACCTGATTGGTCCACAGCTGTCCCTGACGACCTGATTGGTCCACAGCTGTCCCCGACGACCTGATTAGTTCACAACCATCCCTGACGACCTGATTAGTCCACAGCTGTCCCCGACGACCTGATTAGTCCACAGCTGTCCCCGACGACCTGATTAGTTCACAACCATCCCTGACGACCTGATTGGTCCACAGCTGTCCCCGACGACCTGATTAGTTCACAACCATCCCTGACGACCATCCCTGACGACCTGATTGGTCCACAGCTGTCCCCGACGACCTGATTGGTCCACAGCTGTCCCCGACGACCTGATTATTTCACAACCATCCCTGACGACCTGATTGGTTCACAGCTGTCCCCGACGACCTGATTGGTTCACAGCTGTCCCCTTATTACCTGATTGGTCCACAGTAGCCTAGTCACTGAGGACGTTATACAGTCAGGACCATCCGCAAAAAACAAAACAAAAGCTTACAGGTTTCATTTAGGGTCATAGTGTGTGTGTGTGTTTGTGCTACCTGGTCAGAAATCCCTTCACAGGAAGTTCTGAGTTGGAGGTAGGAAGCCGTGATGACGATCAAACAGCCGGCAACACACCGCCCTTACACACACACACACACACACACACACACACACACACACACACACACACACACACACACACACACAAGCCTTTGAAGCCTTTATACCAGAACTCACTCTCTCTATCTCTCACTCTCTCTTTCTCCTATATCTCTCAATTGCCTCTCTCTTTCTCTCTCTCTCTCTCTCTCTCTCCTCCCTCCCTCTCTCTCTCTCTTTCTGTCTCTCCTCCCCCTCTTCTCTCTCTCTCTCTCTCTGGCAGTGAGTGTGTGATGTTGGCAGTTGGCAGTCCTCCCACTCCCTCTCAGCAACTCTGTCTTTTTATGATGACAACAAATGAATACAGAGACACACACACACGCATGCACACACGCACGCACACGCACACACACATGCACACAAATATACAAAGAATTGTCCTCATATCCCCTCAAAAAGTTAGCCTAGGAAATACAAGAAGGGACCAGAGAGAGAGAGAGAGAGAAGGATGGAGAGAGAGAGAGAGATACAGCTAAAATAGAGAGAGAGAAAGAGAGAGAGAGAGAAAATAGAGAGAGAGAAAGAGAGAGAGAGATAAAATAGAGAGAGAGAGAGAGAGAGAGAGAGAGAGAGAGAGAGAGAGAGAGAGAGAGAGAGAGAGAGAGAGAGAGAGAGAGAGAGAGAGAAAATAGAGGGAGAGAGAGAGAGAAAGAGGGAGAGAGAGAGAGAGAGAGAGCTCAATACTTAAACTCTTTAACATCATCCTTAGCTCTGGCATCTTACTCAATACTGATCACCACAATCCACAAAAGTGGAGACAAATTTGACCCCAATAACTATCGTGGGATATGCGTCAACAGCAACCTTGGGAAAATCCTCTGCATTATCATTAACAGCAGACTAGTTCATTTCCTCAGTGAAAACAATGTACTGAGCAAATGTCAAATTGGCTTTTTACCAAATTACTGTACGACAGACCACGTATTCACCCTGCACACCCTAATTGACAAACAAACAAAACAAAACAAAGGCAAAGTCTTCTCATGCTTTGTTGATTTCAAAAAAGCTTTTGACTCAATTTGGCATGAGGGTCTGCTATACAAATTGATGGAAAGTGGGGTTGGGGAAAAAACATACGACATTATAAAATCCATGTACACAAACAACAAGTGTGCGGTTAGAATTGGCAAAAAACACACACATTTCTTTCCACAGGGCTATGGGGTGAGACAGGGATGGAGCTTAAGCCCCACCCTCTTCAACATATATATCAATGAATTGGCGAGGGCACTAGAACAGTCAGCAGCTCCCGGCCTCACCCTACTAGAATCTGAAGTCAAATGTTTGCTGATGATCTGGTGCTTCTGTCCCCAAACAAGGAGGGCCTACAGCAGCACCTAGATCTTCTGCACAGATTCTGTCAGACCTGGGCCCTGACAGTAAATCTCAGTAAGACAAAAATAATGGTGTTCCAAAAAAGGTCCAGTTGCCAGGACCACAAATACAAATTCCATCTGGACACCATTGCCCTAGAGCACACAAAAAACTATACATACCTCGGCCTAAACATCAGCGCCACAGGTAACTTCCACAAAGCTGTGAAAAATCTGAGAGACAAGGCAAGAAGGGCCTTCTATGCCATCAAAAGGAACATAAAATTCGACATACCAATTAGGATCTGGCTAAAAATACTTGAATCAGTTATAGAACCCATTGCCCTTCATGGTTGTGAGGTCTGGGGTCCGCTCACCAACCAAGAATTCGCAAAATGGGACAAACACCAAATTGAGACTCTGCATGCAGAATTCTGCAAAAATATCCTCTGTGTACAACGAAAAACACCAAATAATGCATGCAGAGCAGAATTAGGCCGATACCCGCTAATTATCAAAATCCAGGAAAGAGCAGTTAAATTCTATAACCACTTAAAAGGAAGCGATTCCCAAACCTTCCATAACAAAGCCATCACCTACAAAGAGATGAACTTGGAGAAGAGTCCCCTAAGTAAGCTGGTCCTGGGCCTCTGTTCACAAACACAAACAGACCCCACAGAGCCCCAGGATAGCAACACAATTAGACCCAACCAAATCATGAGAAAGCAAAAAGAGAATTACTTGACACATTGGAAAGAATTAACAAAAAAACAGAGCAAACTGGAATGCTATTTGGCCCTAAACAGAGAGTACACAGTGGCAGAATACCTGACCACTGTGACTGACCAAAACTTAAGGAAAGCTTTGACTAAGTACAGACTTAGTGAGCATAGCCTTGCTATTGAGAAAGGCCGCCGTAGGCAGACCTGGCTCTCAAGAGAAGACAGGCTATGTGCACACTGCCCACAAAATGAGGTGGAAACTGAGCTGCACTTCCTAACCTCCTGCCAAATGTATGACCATATTAGAGACACATATTTCCCTCAGATTACACAGATCCACAAAGAATTCAAAAACAAATCCAATTTTGATAAACTCCCATATCTACTGGGTGAAACATCACAGTGTGCCATCACAGCTGCAAGATTTGTGACCTGTTGCCACAAGAAAAGGGCAACCAGTGAAGAACAAACACCACTGTAAATACAACCCATATTTATGTTTATTTATTTTACCTTTTGTACTTTAACTATTTGCACATCATTACAACACTGTATATAGACATAATATGACATTTGAAATGTCTTTATTCTTTTGGAACTTCTGAGTGTAATGTTTACTGTTAATATTTATTTTTTATTTCACTTTTGTTTAATATCTACTTCACTTGCTTTGGCAGTGTTAACATACGTTTCCCATGCCAATAAAGGCCTTAAATTGAAATTGAAATTGAAATTGAATTGAGAGAGAGAGAGAGTGAGAGACAGCGAGAGAGTGAGAGCAGAGAGAGAGAGAGAGAGAGAAAAAAGAGAGAGAGACAGCTAAAATAGAGAGAGAGACAGCTAAAAAAGAGAGCGAGAGAGAGAGAGAGAGAGAGAGAGAGAGAGAGAGAGAGAGAGAGAGAAAGAGAGAGAGAGAGAGAGAGAGAGAGAGAGAGAGAGACAGAGAGAGAGAGAGAGAGAGAGAGAGATAAAGTATATATATACAGTACCAGTCGAAGGTTTGGACACACCTACCCATTCAAGGGTTTTTCTTTATTTTTACATTGTAGAATATTAGTGAAGACATCAAAACTATAAAATAACACATATGGAATCATGTAGTAACCAAAAAAGTGTTAAACAAATCAAAATATATTTTATATTTGAGATTCTTCAAATAGCCACCCTTTGCCTTGATGACAGCTTTGCACACACTTGGCATTCTCTCAACCAGCTTCATGAGGTAGTCACATGGAATGCATTTCAATTAACAGGTGTGCCTTCTTAAAAGTTAATTTCTGGAATTGCTTTCCTTCTTAATGCATTTGAGCCAATCAGTTGTGTTGTAACAAGGTAGGGGCGGTATACAGAAGATAGCCCTATTGGGTAAAAGACCAAGTCCATATTATGGCAAGAACAGCTCAAATAAGCAATGAGAAACGACAGTCCATCATTACTTTAAGACATGAAGGTCAGTCAAGGCTATTTGACCAAGAAGGAGAGTGATGGAGTGCTGCATCAGATGACCTGGCCTCCACAATTCCCCGACCTCAACCAATATATTTAGATTTGTTTAACACTTTTTTGGTTACTACATGATTCCATATGTGTTATTTCATAGTTTTGATGTCTTCACTATTATTCTACAATGTAGAAAATAGTACAAATAAAGAAAAACCCTTGAATGAGTAGGTGTTTTAAATCTTTTGACCAGTAGTGTATGTAAATGTCATATTTCAGTTTTTTATTTTAAATAAATTAGCAAACATTTCTACAAACTTTTGCTTTGTCATTATGGGCTATTGTGTGTAGATTGATGAGGAAAACTAACTAACTTATTTAATTCATTTTAGAATAAGGCTGTAACGTAACAAAATGTGGAAAAAAGTCAAGGGGTCTGAATACTTTCCGAATACATATATCCAGTGAAACGTGTAGACTGCTGGGCATGAGTCATGACATACACGCATGAACACACGCATGAATACACGACAACACGCATGAATACACGACAACACGCATGAACACACGACCACACGCATGAACACACGACAACACGCATGAACACACGACACACCACACGCATGAACACACGACAACACGCATGAACACACGACAACACGCATGAACACACGACAACACGCATGAATACACGACAACACGCATGAATACACGACAACACGCATGAACACACGACCACACGCATGAATACACGACCACACGCATGAACACACACTAATGTAGTTTTGTGGGCTTAAGCTTGTAGTTTAAGGGAGAGCTACAAGATGAGTTCAATGGAAAAGTATGACAGTCTAGAAAATTGAAACATTATTTTTTAAATTTAATAGACAGGAAGTTGTGTCGTCTGGATTTGTTAGCAGGGTTCTGTTGATAGACAGATGGCTAATGACTGGCAAACTCTATTCAACAGGCTCTGTCTGTCCTGTCTCATACTCTCCGTCTGTTAGACTGGCTCTATTCAACAGGCTCTGTCTGTCCTGTCTCATACTCTCCATCTGTTAGACTGGCTCTATTCAACAGGCTCTGTCTGTCCTGTCTCATACTCTCCATCTGTTAGACTGGCTCTATTCAACAGGCTGTGTCTGTCCTGTCTCATACTCTCCATCTGTTAGACTGGCTCTATTCAACAGGCTGTGCTCTGTCCTGTCTCATACTCTCCTCCGTCTGTTAGACTGGCTCTATTCAACAGGCTCTGTCTGTCCTGTCTCATACTCTCCATCTGTTAGACTGGCTCTATTCAACAGGCTCTGTCTGTCCTGTCTCATACTCTCCGTCTGTTAGACTGGCTCTATTCAACAGGCTCTGTCTGTCCTGTCTCATACTCTCCGTCTGTTAGACTGGCTCTATTCAACAGGCTCTGTCTGTCCTGTCTCATACTCTCCATCTGTTAGACTGGCTCTATTCAACAGGCTCTGTCTGTCCTGTCTGTGTGTGTGTGCAGCCAGTGTCTCTCTGTTCCTCTGTTTCTCCGTAAACGTATTGGTTCCACTCTGTTGTCTGAGCTGCTGGCCCCGTGGTGGTACCAGGCTTCCTTTCCCTAAGACGGGAAGCCTGGGGAAGTTCCAAATGGCAGACATCAGCTAAAGGGAAGGGGGGGTCGGAAACCTGGAGGAAATCAGTGACGCCTCGCAAACGCGTCTAAACCAATCAAATACCACGAATTGGGCGGAGCTGAGCAGACGAGCTGGATCTGCAGCGAGAGGGGAGAAATGGTGGCCTACAAAGCCGACATTATTCAATATGTTAAATGTTGATGTTTCTGAAGTGTTATTTGGCTGTAAAGGCTAGCATGAGGGACAAGATGTAGCTCGCCACAATGACTTTCGTTTTAAGAAAACCTTGTAAGCTACCTAGGTATAACTAACTAACTAACTAGCTAGGCATAACTAATTAGCTACCTAGGTATAACTAATTAGCTACCTAGGTATAACTAACTAGCTAGCTAGGTATAACTAATTAGCTACCTAGGTATAACTAACTAGCTACCTAGGTATAACTAACTAGCTACCTAGGTATAACTAACTAACTAGCTAGGCATAACTAATTAGCTACCTAGGTATAACTAATTAGCTACCTAGGTATAACTAGGTAACTAGCTACCTAGGTATAACTAACTAGCTACCTAGGTATAACTAACTAGCTACCTAGGTATAACTAACTAACTAGCTAGGCATAACTAATTAGCTACCTAGGTATAACTAACTAGCTAGCTAACTAGACTAGGTATAACTAACTAGCTACCTAGGTATAACTAACTAGCTACATAGGTATAACTAACTAGCTACCTAGGTTTAACTAACTAGCTAGCTAGCTAAGCCAGTTACATTTCTCTCACGATTAGAAAGCCTTTAACAGCCTATTATTATTGACCTACAAGGTTAGCTGTGTTAGCCCAGTCACTAGCTGATCCAGGGTCAGAGATACATGGAGCAACCATGTACTGTCTGTCTATGGGAACTAATGCAATCATTTTGCTAGCAACGTTGCTAAAATGAAATGTTACCTGTAAGGCTCATCTCCTGTAGCCCTAACTGTCATCTCCTGTAGCCCTAACTGTCATCTCCTGTAGCCTAAACTGTCATCTCCTGTAGCCTAACTGTCATCTCCTGTAGCCTAACTGTCATCTCCTGTTGCCTAACTGTCATCTCCTGTTGCCTAACTGTCATCTCCTGTTGCCTAACTGTCATCTCCTGTAGCCTAACTGTCATCTCCTGTAGCCTAACTGTCATCTCCTCCTGTTGCCTAACTGTCATCTCCTGTAGCCTAACTGTCATCTCCTGTAGCCTAA
>CM072232.1:52565334-52567834 GCA_036851935.1 Coregonus suidteri | reverse complement strand
CCACTGTAGAGTACCAGTCGCTTTGGAGATGCTAAAGCCCTGAGCCATCCAGAACCAGCCTAGACAGAGGAAGCCACTGTAGAGTATTGAGATGCAGGCACTTATCCCTGAGCCATCCAGAACCAGCCTAGATGACAGAGGAAGCCCTGTAGATGTGTTATAAATATTAAATACCAGGGATCCCTACTTAGCCATCCAGAACAAGCCTAGACAGAGGAGGCCACTGTTACTGTCACATATTACCCAGAGATGCTCTCCCCCCTGATCATCCAGAACCAGCCTAGACAGAGGAAGCCACTGTAGAGTATTGAGATGCAGCCCTGAGCCATCCAGAACCAGCCTAGACAGAGGAAGCCACTGTAGAGTATTGAGATGCAGCCCTGAGCCATCCAGAACCAGCCTAGACAGAGGAGGCCACTGTAGAGTATTGAGATGCAGCCCTGAGCCATCCAGAACCAGCCTAGACAGAGGAAGCCACTGTAGAGTATTGAGATGCAGCCCTGAGCCATCCAGAACCAGCCTAGACAGAGGAAGCCCTGATCCATCCAGAACCAGCCTAGATGAGAGGAAGCCCTGAGATGCCTGATCCATCCAGAACCAGCCTAGACAGAGGAAGCCCTGATCCATCCAGAACCAGCCTAGACAGAGGAAGCCCTGATCCATCCAGAACCAGCCTAGACAGAGGAAGCCCTGATCCATCCAGAACCAGCCTAGACAGAGGAAGCCCTGATCCATCCAGAACCAGCCTAGACAGAGGAAGCACTGATCCTACAGCATTGCCCTTAGCCCCCTACATCCTAGGGGAACAAGGCCCTTATTAGAGGGGACTAGGCCTATTCTGTATTGTGCACTATACAACGTATGTAGTTAGTTCCCTGACATCCTGAAGTTAGCTACAGACAAGTGCTGTAGTTAGCTACTGAGGTAACGTGCTGTAGTTAGTTTACAGGGCAGACGTGCTGTTTTTAGCTAGAGGGCAACGTGCTGTAGTTTAGCTACAGGGCAACGTGCTGTAGAGCTACAGGGCAACGTGCTGTAGTTAGCTACAGGGCAAACGTGCTGTAGTTAGCTACAGGGCAACGTGCTGTAGTTAGTTACAGGGCAACGTGCTGTAGTTAGTTACAGGGCAAAACGTGCTGTAGTTAGCTACAGGGAACGTGCTGTAGTTAGTTACAGGGACGTGCCTGTAGTTTTTGTTCCAGGCAACGTGCTTAGTTAGTTAAAAGGGGCGTCGTGCTGTAGTTATACAGGGCAACGTGCTGTAGTTACTAGAGGGCAAGTGCTGTAGTTTAGTTTACAGGGCAACTTAGTTACAGGGCAACGTGCTGTAGTTAGCTACATCCAAAACGTGCTGTAGTTAGTTACAGGGCAACGTGCTGTAGTTAGCTACAGGGCAACGTGCTGTAGTTAGTTTACAGGGCACACGTGCTGTAGTTAGCTACAGGGCAACGTGCTGTAGTTAGCTACAGGGCAACGTGCTGTAGTTAGTTACAGGGCAACGTGCTGTAGTTCTCAGGGCAACGTGCTGTAGTTAGTTACAGGGCAACGTGCTGTAGTTAGTTACAGGGGCAACGTCTGAGTTAGCTACAGGGCAACGTGCTGTAGTTAGTTACAGGGCAACGTGCTGTAGACAGTTACAGGG
This sequence comes from Coregonus suidteri, assembly GCA_036851935.1. Taxonomy (NCBI): domain Eukaryota; kingdom Metazoa; phylum Chordata; class Actinopteri; order Salmoniformes; family Salmonidae; genus Coregonus; species Coregonus suidteri. The sequence goes on along the minus strand of CM072232.1, from coordinate 52,566,192 downwards.
CAACGTGCTGTAGTTCCTTACAGGGCAACCTGCTGTAGTTAGTTACAGGGCAACTCTGCTCTGGAAGCCACTGTCTCTATTGAGATGTCCCTGATCCATCCAGAACCAGCCTAGACAGAGGAGGCCACTGTAGAGTATTGAGATCATCCAGCCCTGAGCCATCCAGAACCAGCCTAGACAGAGGAAGCCACTGTAGAGTATTGAGATGCAGCCCTGAGCCATCCAGAACAAGCCTAGACAGAGGAAGCCCTGATCCATCCAGAACCAGCCTAGATAGAGGAAGCCCTGATCCATCCAGAACCAGCCTAGACAGAGGAAGCCCTGATCCATCCAGAACCAGCCTAGACAGAGGAAGCCCTGATCCATCCAGAACCAGCCTAGACAGAGGAAGCCCTGATCCATCCAGAACCAGCCTAGACAGAGGAAGCCCTGATCCATCCCAGAACCAGCCTAGACAGAGGAAGCCCTGATCCATCCAGAACCAGCCTAGACAGAGGAAGCCCTGATCCATCCAGAACCAGCCTAGACAGAGGAAGCCCTGATCCTCTCCAGAACCAGCCTAGACAGAGGAAGCCCTGATCCTTCCAGAACCAGCCTAGACAGAGGAAGCCCTGATCCATCCAGAACCAGCCTAGACAGAGGAAGCCCTGATCCATCCAGAACCAGCCTAGACAGAGGAAGCCCTGATCCATCCAGAACCAGCCTAGACAGAGGAAGCCCTGATCCTTCCAGAACCAGCCTAGACAGAGGAAGCCCTGATCCATCCAGAACCAGCCTAGACAGAGGAAGCCCTGATCCTTCCAGAACCAGCCTAGACAGAGGAAGCCCTGATCCATCCAGAACCAGCCTAGACAGAGG
>CM072232.1:52555334-52562834 GCA_036851935.1 Coregonus suidteri | reverse complement strand
AACACTTTACATGTTGCGTTTATATTTTTGTTCAGTGTAAATATTAAACTTAAAAAAAAAATATATATATATTATTTACAACAGATGAAACACGTTTTGGCCAAGGGATCTGAGGAATGAGTTTGGAGGGTGTAATACAATACAATGTAATATTATTAATCTACAATATTCTGTTCTTAACCCTGGGCAACATTACATTTAAATTTTTAGTCATTTTAGCAGACGCTCTTATCCAGAACGACTTACAGGAGCAATTAGGGTTAAGTGCCTTGCTCAAGGGACACATCGACAGATTTTTTCACCTAGTCGGCTCGGGGGGATTAGAACCAGCGACCTTTCGGTTACTGGTCACAACGCTCTTAACCACTAAGCCACCTGCCGCAACATGGGCCTTAGAGGCTCACAGGGATAATGGTATCCACAGTACACCGCCAATTACCCATCAACTCAATACTTCTTCTATTTTCCCAGAATAAATGCATAAATGTGCTGTAATTTAAGAAATACAACTGCAACATTTTCTTTTCTGCCTCATGGCAATAATATGTAGAATTGCAGTATATTAGCTTGAAAACGGCAACATTTTCTCCCCCGATGCCAAGAGGCGGGGCTTTTAAAATGTTCCTTCCCAGGGACCAAGACTTGTTTGATACGGCCGTGCACTGCTGAAGTCCTAGCGGTAACTCCTTGGTTTGTCTCTGGCCCATGCACTGCTGAAGTCCTAGCAGAGAACTCCTTGGTTTGTCTCTGGCCCATGCACTGCTGAAGTCCTAGCAGTAACTCCTTGGTTTGTCTCTGGCCCATGCACTGCTGAAGTCCTAGCGGTAACTCCTTGGTTTGTCTCTGGCCCATGCACTGCTGAAGTCCTAGCGGTAACTCCTTGGTTTGTCTCTGGCCCATGCACTGCTGAAGTCCTAGCAGAGAACTCCTTGGTTTGTCTCTGGCCCATGCACTGCTGAAGTCCTAGCGGTAACTCCTTGGTTTGTCTCTGGCCCATGCACTGCTGAAGTCCTAGCGGTAACTCCTTGGTTTGTCTCTGGCCCATGCACTGCTGAAGTCCTAGCACTGAGAAACTCCTTGGTTTGTCTCTGGTCCCATGCACTGCTGAAGTCCTAGCAGAGTAACTCCTTGGTTTGTCTCTGGCCCATGCACTGCTGAAGTCCTAGCAGAGAACTCCTTGGTTTGTCTCTGGCCCATGCACTGCTGAAGTCCTAGCGGTAACTCCTTGGTTTGTCTCTGGCCCATGCACTGCTGAAGTCCTAGCAGAGAACTCCTTGGTTTGTCTCTGGCCCATGCACTGCTGAAGTCCTAGCGGTAACTCCTTGGTTTGTCTCTGGCCCATGCACTGCTGAAGTCCTAGCGGTAACTCCTTGGTTTGTCTCTGGCCCATGCACTGCTGAAGTCCTAGCGGTCCTAGCAGAGAACTCCTTGGTTTGTCTCTGGGCCATGCACTGCTGAAGTCCTAGCGGTAACTCCTTGGTTTGTCTCTGGCCCATGCACTGCTGAAGTCCTAGCGGTAACTCCTTGGTTTGTCTCTGGCCCATGCACTGCTGAAGTCCTAGCGGGTAACTCCTTGTTTTTGTCTCTGGCCCATGCACTGCTGAAGTCCTAGCGGTAACTCCTTGGTTTGTCTCTGGCCCATGCACTGCTGAAGTCCTAGCGGTAACTCCTTGGTTTGTCTCTGGCCCATGCACTGCTGAAGTCCTAGCGTAACTCCTTGGTTTGTCTCTGGCCCATGCACTGCTGAAGTCCTAGCGGTAACTCCTTGGTTTGTCTCTGGCCCATGCACTGCTGAAGTCCTAGCGGTAACTCCTTGGTTTGTCTCTGGCCCATGCACTGCTGAAGTCCTAGCGGTAACTCCTTGGTTTGTCTCTGGCCCATGCACTGCTGAAGTCCTAGCGGTAACTCCTTGGTTTGTCTCTGGCCCATGCACTGCTGAAGTCCTAGCGGTAACTCCTTGGTTTGTCTCTGGCCCATGCACTGCTGAAGTCCTAGCGGTAACTCCTTGGTTTGTCTCTGGCCCATGCACTGCTGAAGTCCTAGCGGTAACTCCTTGGTTTGTCTCTGGCCCATGCACTGCTGAAGTCCTAGCGGTAACTCCTTGGTTTGTCTCTGGCCCATGCACTGCTGAAGTTTTTAAAAATCTCATTTGAGTTCTGATTATGAGGGGGTCCCTGATAAATGACAAAAGGGGGCCCCGGCTCCAAAAAGTTTGAGAACCCTTGCCCTAAATAACTTAAATAATATGTGTGTGTGTGTCTGTGTGTGTGTGTGTGTGTGTGTGTGTGTGTGTGTGTATAGGTTTGCTCCGCTGCACCATGCTTCTCTCAGTGGGAACCTGGAGCTCATCTCTCTACTGCTGGAGTCTCAGGCGCGTGTGGTTTGTCAGGGACCATGTGTGTGAGACTCACACCACACACACACACACAACACACACTCACACACACACACACACACCCACACCCACACACTGTGTGTGTGTGTTCACACACACACACACACACACTCACACTCACAGCACACACACACACACACTCTCACACACATGAGCACACTCACACACTACACACACACACGTACACAGTGGACTGGCACACACACACACTCACACTCACACAACACACACACTCACACACACACACACACACACACTCACACACACACACACACACACTCACACACACACACACACTCACACACACCACACACTCACACTCACACACACACACACTCACACACACACACACACACACACACACACACACACACACACACACACACACACACACACACACTCACACTCACACACACACACACACACACATTCACACACACACACACACACACTCACACACACACTCACACTCACACTCACACACACACTGCCGGTCGTAGTCTGATTCTGTGTGTCCCTCTGTGGTTGCCGTAGGGATGCGTCCACTGCACTACGCGGCGTGGCAGGGGAAGGCGGAGCCTATGAAGATGCTGCTGAAGTCTGGTTCGTCAGTCAACGGCCAATCAGATGAGGGACAGATCCCCCTGCACCTGTCAGCGCAGCACGGACACTACGACGTGGTGAGTGAGTCACGTTACCTGTCGTTAGCTACGGCTACTGGGAGAGTTTCTGCTGTCCAATCCTAGACGCCACCTCCTGTCGTTGTGCCCCTGGAGCAAGGCACTTCACCCCCTAAACTGCTCCAGGGGCCACTGTGCTATGGCTGGCTGTGTCCCCACTCGCTCCAACCTGTGTGTGTATCTTGGGAGGGGTTGGGATGAAGCAGAACACTGATCTCCCTGTGTCAAAGTCTCCTCTGTAGCTCAGCTGGTAAAGCGTGGGCGCTTGTAACGACCAGGGTAGTGGGTTCGATTCCCCGGGACCACCCATACGTAAAAATGTATGCGCACGTGACTGTAAATCGCTTTGGATAAAAGCTGTCTGCTAAATGGCTTCTTCTTCTTCTCTTCATCTCTCTTCATCTTCTTCTTCTTCTTCTTCTTCTTCTTCTTCTTCTTCTTCATCTTCTTCTTCTTCATCTTCTTCTTCATCTTCTTCTTCATCTTCTTCTTCTTCTTCTTCTTCTTCTTCTTCTTCATCATCTTCTTCATCTTCTTCATCTTCATCTTCTTCTTCTTCTTCTTCATCTTCTTCTTCTTCTTCTTCTCATCTTCATCTTCTTCATCTTCTTCTTCATCTTCATCTTCATCATCTTCTTCTTCTTCTTCTTCTCTTCTTCTTCATCTTCTTCTTCATCTTCATCTTCACTTTCATCACTTCTTCTTCTTCTTCTTCTTCTTCTTCTTCTTCTTCTTCTCCTCCTCCCCAGTCTGAGATGTTGCTCCAGCACCAGTCCAACCCCTGTATAGGGGATAATGCAGGAAAGACTCCCCTGGATCTGGCCTGTGAGTTCGGCAGGGTCGGGGTGAGTAACTAACTACCTTTTTCAACTTCATCAGCTTTTACTTTTTGCAGTTTTGTTGGTGTTGGATGGGATTTTGGGCACTGACTGGACTAGCAGGCACAGGTTAAACCTACAGTGAGGGAAAAAACACATTTGATCCCCTGCTGATTTTGTACGTTTGCCACACTTAACAAACACAAATGACAGTCACATAATTTTAATGGCAGGTTTACACAACAGTGACAGACAGAAAAACACACACAAACATCCAGAAAAACACATTTCACAAAATGTTATAAATTGACAAACACACACACCACACACAAATAAGTTTTGACCCCCTCACACACACAAAGATTTCACACTCACACACACACAGGTAACGACACTCAGATTAGGAGCACACTCACAAAGGAGGGTGTCCTCAATCTCAGCTTGTTACCTGTATACACACACCTCACACAGAAGCAATCAACAATCAGATTTCAAAACTATCCACCAAGGCCACACCAAAGAGCCTCTCACAAGGATGTCAGGGACAAGATTGTAGACACTACACTCACAGGCTGGAATGGGCTACAAGACCACACACCACAGCACACTTGGTGACAAGGCACCAACAGTTGATGCGATTATTCGCAAACACACAGACACACACAAATAACCACACAATCTCCTCACACACACTCCACACAAGATCACACACCACACACACATGCAATGATCCATGTGAATCGTGTGGGACTCACACACCAGAACACTACACCGTTAGGGATCCCAGCCACATGCACCACAACACACCGTGGGACCATGGTCACACACACTTCACACTGTCACGGTAACACACTACACTCTTGGACACACACTGAAATTCACACAATCACATACACACGGCCACCCGTCTGTCACACCACAACGAACACACGACGCGGAACACTCAGACACACTCACCTGGTGTGAAAGTGGTGGCAGGGACACCAAAAATCGACTCTTTGGCACCCAACACAACACGCCGTGTTTGCAGGAGGACACACATTGCAACGACTATGACCCCACACCAGAACACCACACCTAACGCATCAAACACTGTGACCTCAAACACTCAAACTGCACACTGTTTCTGCTAAGGGGTGGGACACAGTTCACACCATCACAGGGACAAATGAACACTCCCATGTACTGTCAAATCTTGGGTTGGAGAACAACCATTTCCCACACACACCAGGGCATTGAAAATGGTCCCTCTGGGTTATCCAGCATGCTCAAATGGCACACAAAACACACGTGACAGCAACACAAGGACGTGGACCAAGAAGATGACACATTAAGTCTTCCGTCCGTCTTCAGTGGCCTCATCTTCAGTCTCTAGACTCTAATTTTCTTTTCTCCCATAGAACATCTTGGAGGGAGCTGAAGGTTTGATCTTCCCAAACGTCAGTCTGCGAAACCTCGTCGTCTAAAGGAAATCTGCAATCATCTGTGGAACAAAATCCTTCTTCATCTGTGCACATCCGGGGTCCAACTATCTCTTGAGTCTTCGACCTCCGTGTATTGCCTTCAAGGGGTTTTGCCTCCAAGTCCTTCTCATCTTCTGCATTCCTTTCTCTTCTTCTTGTTCCTTCTTCAAGGCAAATCCTTCTTCTGTTCTTCATCTTTTTCTTGGATCTTGCTGTTCTTACGGTCTCTCACTGTTCAAATAAAACCTACCATTAACATTGTGACTGATCATCTTCTTCTTCATGGGGCGCAAACTTACAAAATCAGGACCAGAGTCAAAGATGTTGCTCCCTCACCGGTAAAGCCCTAGCAGTATAGGGATAAAAACTAAGACGCCCTGGATCTGGCTGTGAGTTCGGCTTAAAACTCGGGAGTGGACTACGTAAGGCTACAACTTCATCACGTGACTTAATAGCCTTTGGACTAGCAGGAGGTTCTGACTGGGCTAATAGGCTTTTCACTCTTGGGCTAGGTTAAAACTAATAGCCTGAGCTTCTTAGCAGGCTAGGTTAAAACTAATAGCCCTTGGACTAGAGGTAGGTTAAACTCTTAGCTTCTTGACTAGCAGGCTAGGTTAAACACTAATAGCCTTGGACTAGCATCTTACCTAGGTTAAAACTTAATAGCCTTGGGACTAGCAGGACCTAGGTTATCTTCTTATCATCTTAGCCTTGTACTAATCGGCTTCTTTAAAACTAATAGCCTTGGACTAGCAGGCTAGGTTAAAACTAATAGCCTTGGACTAGCAGGCTAGGTTAAAACTAATAGCCTTGGACTAGCAGGCTAGGTTAAAACTAATAGCCTTGGACTAGCAGGCTAGGTTAAAACTAATAGCCTTGGACTAGCAGGCTAGGTTAAAACTAATAGCCTTGGACTAGCAGGCTAGGTTAAAACTAATAGCCTTGGACTAGCAGGCTAGGTTAAAACTAATAGCCTTGGACTAGCGCTAGGTTAAACTAATATAGCCCTTGACTAATGGGCTAGGATTTTAAAACTAAAAAGCCTTGGGCTAGCAGGCTAGGTTAAAAACTAATAGCCTTGGACTAGCATGGGTAGGTTAAAACTAATAGCCTTGAGCTAACGGGTTAGGTTAAAACTACTAGCCTTGGACTAGCAGGCTAGGTTAAAACTAATAGCCTTGGACTAGCAGGCTAGGTTAAAACTAATAGCCTTGGACTAACGGGCTAGGTTAAAACTAATAGCCTTGGACTAGCAGGCTAGGTTAAAACTAATAGCCTTGGACTAATGGGCTAGGTTAAAACTAATAGCCTTGAGCTAACGGGTTAGGTTAAAACTAATAGCCTTGGACTAGCAGGCTAGGTTAAAACTAATAGCCTTGGACTAGCAGGCTAGGTTAAAACTACTAGCCTTGGACTAACGGGCTAGGTTAAACTAATAGCCTTGGACTAGCAGGCTAGGTTAAAAAAATAGCCTTGGACTTAACGGGTAGGTTAAAACTACTAGCCTTGAGCTAGCAGGCTAGGTTAAAAACTACTAGCCTTGGACTAGCAGGCTAGGTTAAAAAGCTCCTTGGACTCACCGGGCTATGTTAAAACGAATAGCCTTGGCTGTGGGCTAGGTTAAAACTAATAGCCTTGGACTAGCAGGCTAGGTTAAAACTAATAGCCTTGGACTAGCAGGCTAGGTTAATTTAAAAAGGCCAGTACCAGAAAATGTTACCTTATGATGGCCGGTGTGGGTGTGGCTTAATGTGTGTGTGTGTGTGTGTGTGTAGGTGGTTCAGCTCCTTCTCAACAGTAACATGTGTGTGTGGTGTGTGTGTGTGTGTGTGTGTGTGTGTGTGTGTGTGTATAGGTGGTTCAACTCCTTCTCAACAGTAACATGTGTGTGGCGCTGCTGGAGGTCAAACCAGGAGATTCTACTGACCCCAATGGGACCTCTCCTCTACACCTGGCAGCCAAGAACGGACACATAGACATCATCAGGTACACAGACACACACACACACACACACACACACACATATGCACGCACTCTCTCTGTCCACTTCTCTCTCTCTCTCTCACTCATCTCTCTCTCACTCTCTCTGTCTCTTCCTTCCCTCTCTCTCTCTCTCTCTCTCTCTCTCTATCTCTCTCTCTCTC
>CM072232.1:52535334-52547834 GCA_036851935.1 Coregonus suidteri | reverse complement strand
TAACCCTAACCCTAACCCTGGTTAGATAAACCCCCTAACCCCAACCCTAACCCTAACCCTGGTTAGATAACCCCCCTAACCCCAACCCTAACCCTAACCCTGGTTAGATAACCCCCTAACCCCAACCCTAACCCTAACCCTGGTAGATAACCCCCCTAACCCCAACCCTAACCCTAACCCTGGTTAGATAAAAACCCCCTAACCCCAACCCTAACCCTAACCCTGGTTAGATAAACCCCCCTAACCCTAACCCAAACCCTAACCCTGGTTAGATAAACCCCCCTAACCCCAACCCTAACCCTAACCCTGGTTAGATAAACCCCCTAACCCCAACCCCTAACCCTAACCCTGGTTAGATAAACCCCCTAACCCCAACCTAACCCTAACCCTGGTTAGATAAACCACCCTAACCCTAACCCTAACCCTAAACCTGGTTAGATAACCCCCTGCCAACCCCAACCCTAACCCTAACCCTGGTTAGAAACCCCCCTAACCCCAACCCTAACCCTAAACCCTGGTTAGATAAACCCCCCTAACCCTAACCCTAACCCTGGTTAGATAAACCCCCTAACCCCAACCCTAACCCTAACCCTGGTTAGATAAACCCCCTAACCCTAACCCTAACCCTAACCTGGTTAGATAACCCCCCTAACCCCATAACCCTAACCCCTAACCCTGGTAGATAACCCCCTAACCCTAACCCTAACCCTAACCCTGGTTAGATAACCCCCCTAACCCAAACCCTAACCCTAACCCTGGTTAGATATAAACCCCTAACCCTAACCCCTACCCCTAACCCTGGTTAGATAAACCCCCCTAACCCTAAACCCTAACCCTAACCCTGTTAGATAAACCCCCCTAACCCCAACCCTAACCCTAACCCTGGTTAGATAAAACCCCCTAACCCCAACACCTAACCCTAACCCTGGTTAGAAAACCCCCTAACCCAAACCTAACCCTAACCCTGGTTAGATAAAACCCCCCTAACCCTAACCCTAAACCCTAACCCTGCGTTAGATAAACCCCCTAACCCTAACCCTAACCCTGGTTAGATAAAACCCCTAACCCTAACCCTAACCCTGGTTAGATAAAAAACCCCCTAACCCTAACCCTAACCCTAACCCTAACCCTGGTTAGATAAACCCCCTAACCCTAACCCTAACCCTAACCCTAACCATAAACCCTGGTTAGAAAACCCCCCTAACCCCAACCCTAACCCTAACCCTGGTTAGATAAACCCCCCTAACCCTAACCCTAACCCTAACCCTGGTTAGATAAACCCCCCTAACGCTAAACCCTAACCCTAACCCTAACCCTGGTTAGATAAACCCCCCTAACCCTAACCCCTAACCCTAAAACCCTAACCCTAACCCTAACCCTAACCCTGGTTAGATAAACACCCTAACCCTAACCCTAACCCTAACCCTGGTTAGATAAACCCCCCAACCCCAACCTAACCCTAACCTGGTTAGATAAACCCCCTAATCCCCAACCCTAACCTAACCCTGGTTAGATAACCCCCCTAACCCCAACCCTAACCCTAAACCTGGTTAGAAAACCCCCCTAACCCTAACCCTAACCCTAACCCTGGTTAGATAAACCCCCCTAACCCCAACCCTAACCCTAACCCTGGTTAGATAAACACCCCTGACCCCAACCCTAACCCTAACCCTGGTTAGATAAACCCCTAACCCCAACCCTAACCCTAACCCTGGTTAGATAAACCCCCTAACCCAACCCTAACCCTAACCCTGGTTAGATAAACCCCCTAACCCCAACCCTAACCCTAACCCTGGTTAGATAAGGCCCCCCTAAACCCCAACCCTAACCTAACCCTGGGGTTAGATAACCCCCCTAACCCCAACCCAACCCTAACCCTGGTTAGATAACCCCCCAACCCCAACCCTAAACCTAACCATGGTTAGATAAACCCCCCTAAACCCAACCCTAACCTAACCCTAACCCTGGTTAGATAAACCCCCTAACCCTAACCCTAACCCTAACCCTGGTTAGATAAACCCCCTAACCCCAACCCTAAACCTAACCCTTGGTTAGATAACCCCCCTAACCCCAAACCTAACCCTAACCCTGGTTAGATAAACCCCCCTAACCCCAACCCTAACCCTAACCCTGGTTAGATAAACCCCCCTAACCCTAACCCTAACCCTAACCCTGGTTAGATAACCCCCCTAACCCCAACCCTAAACCTAACCCTGGTTAGAAACCCCCCTAACCCTAACCCTAACCCCTAACCCTGGTTAGATAAAACCCCCCTAACCCCAACCCTAACCCTAACCCATGGTTAGATAAACCCCCTGACCCCAACCCTAACCCTAACCCTGGTTAGATAACCCCCCTAACCCCCAACCCTAACCAAACCCTGGTTAGATAAACCCCCTAACCCTAGAAAACCCCTAACCCTAACCCTGGTTAGATAAACCCCCTAACCCCAACCCTAACCCTAACCCTGGTTAGATAACCCCCCTAACCCCAACCCTAACCCTAACCCTGGTTAGATAACCCCCCTAACCCCAACCCTAACCCTAACCCTGGTTAGATAAACCCCTGTTAGATAAAACCCCTAACCCTAACCCTAACCCTGGTTAGATAAACCCCCTAACCCCAACCCTAACCCTAACCCTAACCCTGGTTAGATTAAACCCCCCTAACCCCAACCCTAACCCTAACCCTGGTTAGATAAACCCCCCTAACCCCAACCCTAACCCTAACCCTGGTTAGATAAACCCCCCTAACCCTTTAAACCCTAACCCTAACCCTGGTTAGATAACCCAACCCCCCTAACCCCAACCCTAACCCTAACCCTGGTTAGATAACCACCCTAACCCTAACCCTAACCCTAACCCTGGTTAGATAAACCCCCTAACCCTAAACCCCAACCCTAACCCTAACCCTGGTTAGAAACCCCCCTAACCCAACCCTAACCCAACCCTGGTTAGATAAACCCCTAACCCTAACCCTAGACCCTAACCCTGGTTAGATAACCCCCCCTAACCCGAAACCCCAACCCTAACCCTAACCCTGGTTAGATAAACCAACCCCCTAACCCTAACCCTAACCCTAACCCTGGTTAGATAACCCCCCTAACCCCAACCCTAACCCTAACCTGGTTAGATAACCCCCCCTACCCTAACCCTAACCCCTAACCCTGGTTAGATAACCCCCTAACCCCAACCCTAACCCTAACCCTGGTAGATAAAAACCCCCTAACCCTAACCCTAACCCTAACCCTGGTTAGATAAACCCCACTAACCCTAACCCTAACCCTAACCCTGGTTAGATAAAACCCCCCTAACCCCAACCCTATAACCCTAACCCTGGTTAGATAAACCCCCCTAACCCCAACCCTAACCCTAACCCTGGTTAGAAAACCCCCCTAACCCCAACCCTAACCCTAACCCTGGTTAGATAAACCCCCTAACCCTAACCCTAACCCTAAACCCTGGTTAGATAAAACCCCCTAAACCCCCTAACCCTAACCCTGGTTAGATTAAACCCCCTTAACCCTAACCCTAACCCTGGTTAGATAAACCCCCTAACCCTAACCCTAACCCCTACCCCCCTAACTATAACCTAACCCTGGTTAGATAAACCCCCTAACCCTAACCCTTTTAGAACCCTAACCCTAACCCTAACCATGGTTAGAAAAACCCCCCTAACCCAACCCTAACCCTAACCCCTGGTTAGAATAAACCCCCCTAACCCTAACCCTAACCCTTTTAGATAAACCCCCCTAACGCTAACCCTAACCTAACCCTAACCCTGGTTAGATAAACCCCCCTAACCCTAACCCTAACCCTAACCCTAACCCCAACAACCCTAACCCGGTTAGATAAACCCCCTAACCCTAACCCTAACCCAAACCTAACCCTGGTTAGGATAACCCCCCAACCCCAACCTAACCCTAACCCTGGTTAGATAAAACCCAACCCTAACCCCCCAACCCTAACCCTACCTTACCCTGGTTAGATAACCCCCCTAACCCCAACCCTAACCCTAACCCTGGTTAGAAACCCCCCTAACCCTAACCCTAACCCTAACCCTGGTTAGATAAACCCCCCTAACCCCCTGGTTAGATAACCCTAACCCTAACCCTGGTTAGATAAACCCCCTGACCCCAACCCTAACCCTAACCCTGGTTAGATAACCCCCCTAACCCCAAACCCTAAAACCCTAACCCTGGTTAGAGAAACCCCCTAACCCCAACCCTAACCCTAAACCCTGGTTAGATAAACCCCCCTAACCCAACCCTAACCCTAACCCTGGTTAGATAACGCCCCTAACCCCAACCCTAACCCTAACCCTGGTTAGATAACCCCCCCTAACCCTGTAAATAAAACCCTAAACCCTAACCCTGGTTAGATAAACCCCCTAACCCCAACCCTAACCCTAACACTGGTAGATAAACCCCCTAACCCCAACCCCTAACCTAACCCTGGTTAGATAAACCCCCCTAACCATAACCCTAACCCTAACCTGGTTAGACCCTTGGAGGAAAAAACCCCCCTAACCCCAACCCTAACCCTAACCCTGGTTAGATAACCCCCCCTAACCCCAACCCTAAACCCTAACCCTGGTTAGATAACCCCCCTAACCCTAACCTGTGCCCCCAACCCTAACCCTAACTTAAACCTAACCCTAGCTAAGATAACCCCCTAACCCTAACCCTAACCCTAACCCTGGGATTAGATAACCCCCCTAACCCCAACCCTAACCCTAACCCTGGTTAGATTAAACCCCCTAACCCCAACCCTAACCCTAACCCTGGTTAGATAAACCCCCCTAACCTAACCCTAACCCTAACCCTGGTTAGATAACCCCCCCCTAACCCCAACCCTAACCCCTAACCCTGGTTAGATAAACCCCTAAACACTAACCCTAACCCTAAACCCTGGTTAGATAACCCCCCTAACCCCAACCCTAACCCTAACCCCTGGTTAGATAACCCCCCTAACCCTAAAACCTATAACCCTAACCCTGGTTAGATAAACCCCCCTAACCCCAACCCTAACCCCTAACCCTGGTTAGATAAACCCCCTAACCCTAACCCTAACCCTAACCCTGGTTAGATAACCCCCCCTAAACCCAACCCTAACCCTAACCCTAACCCTGGTTAGATAAAACCCCCTAACCCCAACCCTAACCCTAACCCTGGTTAGATAAAAACCCCCCTAACCCCAACCCCCCTAAACCCTAACCCTAACCCTGGTTAGATAAACCCCCCTAACCCCAACCCTAACCCTAACCCTAACCCTGGTTAGATAAACCCCCCCTAACCCCAACCCTAACCCTAACCCTGGTTAGATAAACTAACCCTGGTTAGATAACCCCCTAACCCCTAACCTAACCCTAACCCTGGTTAGATAAACCCCCTAACCCTAACCCTAACCCTAACCCTGGTTAGATAAACCCCCTAACCCCAACCCTAACCCTAAAGGCCTTAATGAAAAGTATTAGAGACCTAAACTTTTCTAACTCTGACCTGAACACTAACCTGAACCATCCCAACCCAGTTTACTTTAACTATAACCCCAACCCTAATCCAAAACTTAACCTTAACCTTGATTATAACCTTAATCCTAACCTTAACCGGAGCAATTTCAATTCTAGCTCTAACTTTAAACCCAATCCTAAACCTAACCTTAACTCTGATCATAACCCTAACCCCAGTCTCAAACTTAACCACAAGCCTAATCCTTTGGTCTACCCTAACCCTAACCCTAACCCTAACCCTAACCCTAACCCAACCCTGACCTTAACCTCACCTTTAACTGGAGCAATTTCAACCCTAACTCTAACCTTAACCCTAACCCTAATCCTAAACCTAACCTTAACTTTGATCATAACTTTAACCCTAACTCCAGCCTCAAACCTAACCCCAAACCTAACCCCTTGGTTTACCCTAACTATAATCCTAATCTTAAACCTAACCTTAACCTGGATTGTAATCTTGATCCTAACCTGAACCCTGACCCCTAACCTGAATCCTAACCTTAACCTCACTTTTAATTGGAGCAATCCTAACCCGAACTCTGATCTTAACCTGAACCCTAACCTTAACTCTCACTTTTACTGGAGCAATGTCCCAACCCTAGCTCTAACCTTAACCCCCATCCTAAACCTAACCTTAACCTTGATCATAACCTTAACCCTAACGCAAGCTTCAAACTTAACTTTAACCCTAAGTTTAAACTCTTGGTTTACCCTAACTATAACCCTAAACTTGATTGTAATTCTGATCCTTGCTCGAACCCTAACCCTTAACCTTACCTGAAACTGGAGCAATCCCAACCCTAGCTTTAACCTTAACCCTAATCCTAAACCTAATCTCAACCCGGATAATAACTTTAGTTCTAATCCTAACCCCAATCACAATCCTAATCTTAACCCCACCTCAATCCCTGAACCTTGACCCCGATACCAACCTTAATTTGAACTCAAGCCTCAAATCTAACCTTAACCCTAACCCCTTGGGACTTAAAAAGTGGATATCAGGAATCCCACAGGTCTGAAACAAAAGTATGAGAGCCTAATTTTAACCTTGACACTGACAATCTTAATTGGTACTTTAAATTATAACCCTGGCTTCATAAAGATGTATTCTGAGGAGCCTGGGAATTGGAAGGTATGCATTGTTTGGGTAGTGTCTGGGTGTTTATCCTCTTGGAGGAAAAGGTTACTCTTATCTGTTCTTTTTCAGGGATAAACCATAACATCTTTCTTTGGGGTATATCTCCCAATTTCCTGTAGGACTATGATGTATCAATAGGAGAAATAGAATTAGAGAACATGTGCCCGTGTATTTGGTCCTCTTGAAGGGCAATTTTCTCTTAAACCTAACCCTGGTTAGATAAACCCCCCCTAACCCCAACCCTAACCCTAACCCTGGTTAGATAAAACCCCCCCCCTAACCCTGGATAGAAACCCTAACCCTAAACCTGGTTAGAAACCCCCCTAACCCTAACCCTGGTTAGATAACCCCCCTAACCCCAACCCTAACCCTAACCCTGGTTAGATAAACCCTCTAACCCCCCCTAACCCCAACCCTAACCCTAACCCTGGTTAGATAAACCCCCCTAAACCCCAACCCTAACCCTAACCCTGTTAGATAAACCCCTCTAACCCCAACCCTAACCCTAACCCTGGTTAGAAACCCCCCTAACCCCAACCCTAACCCTAACCCTGGTTAGATAAAACCCCCCCTAACCCCAACCCTAACCCTAACCCTGGTTAGATAAACCCCCTAACCCCAACCCTAACCCTAACCCTGGTTAGATAAACCCCCCTAACCCCAACCCTAACCCTAACCCTGGTTAGATAAACCCCCTAACCCCAACCCCAACCCTAACCCTGGTTAGAAACCCCCTAAACCCAACCCTAACCCTGGTTAGATAACCCCCCTAACCCAGGGTAGAAACCCTAACCCTAACCCTGGTTATAAAACCCCCCCTAAACCCCAAACCCTAACCCTAACCCTGGTTAGATAAACCCCCTAACCCCAACCCTAAACCCTAACCCTGGTTAGATAAACCCCCTAACCCCAACCCTAACCCTAACCCTGGTTAGAAAAAACCCCCCCTAACCCCAACCCTAACCCTAACCCTGGTTAGAAACCCCCTAACCCCAACCCTAACCCTGGTTAGATAACCCCCCCTAACCCCAACCCTAACCCTAACCCTGGTTATAAACCCCCCTAACCCAACCCTAACCCTAACCCTGGTTAGATAAACCCCCTAACCCAACCCTAAACCCTAACCCTGGTTAGATAAACCCCCTAACCCCAACCCTAACCCCAACCCCTGGTTATAAACCCCCTAAACCCCAACCCTAACCCTAACCCTGGTTAGATAAACCCCCTAACCCCAACCCTAACCCTGGTTAGAAACCCCCCTAACCCCAACCCTGTGTGTGTGACGTTAACCCTAACCCTGGTTAGAAACCCCCCTAACCCCAACCCTAACCCTAACCCTGGTTAGATATATACCCCCTAACCCCTAACCTAACCCTAACCCTGGTTTAGAAACCCCCCTAACCCCAACCCTAACCCTAACCCTGGTTAGATAAACCCCCCTAACCCCAACCCTAACCCTAACCCTGGTTAGATAAACCCCCTAACCCCCAACCCTAACCCTGGTTAGAAACCCCCCTAACCCTAAGGAAGATACAAACCCAACCCCAACCCTAACCCTGGTAGAGATAACCCCCTAACCCCAACCCTAACCCTAACCCTGGTTAGATAACCCCCTAACCCCAACCCTAACCCTAACCCTGGTTAGATAAACCCCCCTAACCCCAACCCTAACCCTGGTTAGGAACCCCCCTAACCCCAACCCTAACCCTAACCCTGGTTAGAAACCCCCCTAACCCCAACCCTAACCCTAACCCTGATTAGATAAACCCCCCTAACCCCAACCCTAACCCTAACCCTGGTTAGATAAACCCCCCTAACCCAACCCTAACCCTACCCTGGTTAGATAACCCTCCTAACCCAACCCTAACCCTAACCCTGGTTAGATAACCCCCTAACCCCAACCCTAACCCTAACCTGGTTAGATAACCCCCCTAACCCCAACCCTAACCCTAACCCTGGTTAGAAAACCCCCCTAACCCCAACCCTAACCCTAACCCTGGTTAGATAACCCCCTGATCCCAACCCTTGTCCTTACAGAGTGGTATCAATGCAGCGGTGAGGAACACCCTACAGCCAGACTGCCCTGGATATAGTCTACCAGTTCTCTGCTTCCCAGGCCAGCAGAGAGATCAAACAGATACTCAGAGGTAGAGGGGGGGGGGGGGGGACTGCCCTGGATATAGTCTACCAGTTCTCTGCTTCACAGGCCAGCAGAGAGATCAAACAGCTACTCAGAGGTACGGGGGGGGGGGGCTTGGCCCTGGATATAGTCTACCAGTTCTCTGCTTCACAGGCCAGCAGAGAGATCAAACAGCTACTCAGAGGACGGGGGGGGGGGACTGCCCTGGATATAGTCTACCAGTTCTCTGCTTCACAGGCCAGCAGAGAGAGAGATCAAACAGCTACTCAGAGGACGGGGGGGGGGGGGACTGCCCTGGATATACAGAGGATCTACCAGTTCTCTGCTTCACAGGGGCCAGCAGAGAGATCAAACAGCTACTCAGAGGTGATAGGGGGGGGGGGGGACTGCCCTGGATATAGTCTACCAGTTCTCTGCTTCACAGGCCAGCAGAGAGATAAACAACAGCTACTCAGAGGTACAGGGGTGTGTGTGTGTGTGTGTGTGTGTGTGTGTGTGTGTGCCTGTGTGTGTGGTGTGGGCTGTGTGTGGGTGTGTGCCTGTGTGTGTGTGTGTGCCTGTGTGTGTGTGTGTGCCTGTGTGTGTGTGCGCGCCTGTGTGTGTTTGTGCCTGTGTGTGTATAGAGAAGTGCGCCTGTGTGTGTGTGTGTGTGCGCCTGTGTGTGCGTGTGTGAGGCGTGTGCGCGAAGGTGCGTGTATGTAAGTGCGGTGTGTGTATGTTGTCTACCAATTCCTTGTTCCTCAGGCCAGGAGAGAGATTAAACCAACGTGTCTCTCTCTCTCAGATGCGTCAGCAGCCCTCCAGGTCAGGGCCTTGAAGGATTACTGCAACAACTACGACCTGACCAGCCTCAACATCAAGGCTGGGGACGTCATCACGGTACGCACACACACACACACACACACACACACACACACACACACACACAACACACACACAACAGGAACACACACACAAGGATAGATACACATACACACACACACACACACACACTGTTGGTCCTGTATCCTCTAAAACAGGAAACTGTGGGTCATCTACAGGAACAGTTTTCATGGCCCTGTGGCAGTGGGTACAGGGGATAACAGGAACAGTTAGAGAAGGAAGGATAGATACAGAGGGGATAGATACAGGGGAACAGGAACAGTTAGAGAAGAGAAGGATAGATACAGGGGATAACAGGAACAGATAGAGAAGGATAGATACAGGGGATAACAGGAACAGATAGAGAAGGATAGATACAGGGGATAACAGGAACAGTTAGAGAAGGATAGATACAGGGGATAACAGGAACAGATAGAGAAGGATAGAGGATAGATACAGGGGATAACAGGAACAGATAGAGAAGGATAGATACAGGGGAGGGGATAACAGGAACAGATAGAGAAGGATAGATACAGGGGATAACAGGAACAGATAGAGAAGGATAGAGGATAGATACAGGGGATAACAGGAACAGTTAGAGAAGGATAGATACAGGGGATAACAGGAACAGTTAGAGAAGGATAGATACAGGGGATAACAGGAACAGTTAGAGAAGGATAGAGGATAGATACAGGGGATAACAGGAACAGATAGAGAAGGATAGATACAGGGGATAACAGGAACAGTTAGAGAAGGATAGATACAGGGGATAACAGGAACAGATAGAGAAGGATAGATACAGGGGATAACAGGAACAGATAGAGAAGGATAGATACAGGGGATAACAGGAACAGATAGAGAAGGATAGATACAGGGGATAACAGGAACAGTTAGAGAAGGATAGATACAGGGGATAACAGGAACAGATAGAGAAGGATAGATACAGGGGATAACAGGAACAGATAGAGAAGGATAGATACAGGGGATAACAGGAACAGATAGAGAAGGATAGATACAGGGGATAACAGGAACAGATAGAGAAGGATAGAGGATAGATACAGGGGATAACAGGAACAGATAGAGAAGGATAGATACAGGGGATAACAGGAACAGTTAGAGAAGGATAGAGGATAGATACAGGGGATAACAGGAACAGATAGAGAAGGATAGATACAGGGGATAACAGGAACAGTTAGAGAACAGGATAGATACAGAGTTACAGAAGGATAACAGGATAGATACAGGGGATAACAGGGGATAACAGATAGAGAAGGATAGATACAGGGGATAACAGGAACAGTTAGAGGAAGGATAGAGAAGGATAGATACAGGGACAACAGGAACAGATAGAGAAGGAAGGATAGATACAGGGGATAACAGGAACAGTTAGAGAAGGATAGAGGATAGATACAGGGGATAAACAGGAACAGTTAGAGAAGGATAGATACAGGGGATAACAGGAACAGTTTAGAAGGATAAGGATAGATACAGGGGATAACAGGAACAGTTAAGAGAAGGATAAGGATAGATACAGGGGATAACAGGAACAGTTAGAGAAGGATAGATACAGGGGATAACAGGAACAGTTTAGAGAAGGATAGAGGATAGATACAGGGGATAACAGGAACAGTTTAGAGAAGGGGATAACAGATACACAGGGGATAACAGGAACAGTTAGAGAAGGATAGATATAGGGATAACAGGAACAGTTAGAGAAGGATAGAGAAGATAGATACAGGGGATAACAGGAACAGTTAGAGAAGGATAGATACAGGGGATAAAGGAACAGAAGAGAAGGATAAGGATAGATACAGGGGATAACAGGAGCAGAGAGGTTACAGATAGAGAAGGATAGATACAGGGGATAACAGGAACAGATAGAGAAGGATAGATACAGGGGATAACAGGAACAGATAGAGAAGGATAGATACAGGGGATAACAGGAACAGTTAGAGAAGGATAGAGGATAGATACAGGGGATAACAGGAACAGATAGAGAAGGATAGATACAGGGGATAACAGGAACAGTTAGAGAAGGATAGAGGATAGATACAGGGGACAGGAACAGGAGAACAGATAGAGGATAGAGGATAGATACAGGGGATAACAGGATAACAGTTAGAGAAGGAAGAAGGATAGATACAGGGGATAACAGGAACAGTTAGAGAAGGATAGATACAGGGGATAACAGGAACAGTTAGAGAAGGATAGATACAGGGGATAACAGGAACAGTTAGAGAAGGATAGATACAGGGGATAACAGGAACAGTTAGAGAAGGATAGGATAGATACAGGGGATAACAGGAACAGTTAGAGAAGGATAGATACAGGGGATAACAGGAACAGTTAGAGAAGGATAGATACAGGGGATAACAGGAACAGTTAGAGAAGGATAGAGGATAGATACAGGGGATAACAGGAACAGTTAGAGAAGGATAGAGGATAGATACAGGGTATAACAGGAACAGTTAGAGAAGGATAGATACAGGGGATAACAGGAACAGTTAGAGAAGGATAGATACAGGGGATAACAGGAACAGTTAGAGAATAAGGATAGAAGATATATACAGGGGATAACAGGAACAGTTAGAGAAGGATAGATACAGGGGATAACAGGAACAGATAGAGAAGGATAGAGGATAGATACAGGGGATAACAGGAACAGTTAGAGAAGGATAGAGGATAGATACAGGGGATAACAGGAACAGTTAGAGAAGGATAGAGGATAGATACAGGGGATAACAGGAACAGTTAGAGAAGGATAGATACAGGGATAAACAGGAACAGTTAGAGAAGGGATAGATACAGGGGGATAACAGGAACAGTTAGAGAAGGATAGGATAGATACAG
>CM072232.1:52510334-52530334 GCA_036851935.1 Coregonus suidteri | reverse complement strand
TGTCATATCT
Source organism: Coregonus suidteri (assembly GCA_036851935.1). Taxonomy (NCBI): domain Eukaryota; kingdom Metazoa; phylum Chordata; class Actinopteri; order Salmoniformes; family Salmonidae; genus Coregonus; species Coregonus suidteri. The sequence goes on along the minus strand of CM072232.1, from coordinate 52,530,324 downwards.
ACAACTAGTGGTGTCATATCTAGTGGTGTCATATATACTAGTGGTGTCATATCTAGTGGTGTCATATCTACAACTAGTGGTGTCATATCTAGTATGTGTCATATATCTACAACTAGTGGTGTCATTTCTACAACTAGTGGTGTCATATCTATGGGTGTCATATCTAGTGGTGTCATATCTACAACTATCAATTGGTGTCATATCTAGATGGTTCATATCTACAGCTAGTGGTGTCATATCTACAGCTAGTGGTGTCATATCTAGTGGTGTCATATCTACAACTAGTGGTGTCATATATAGAGGTGTCATATCTACAACTAGTGGTGTCATATATATAGGTGTCATATCTGGTGGTGTCATATCTAGAGGTGTCATATCTACAGCTAGTGGTGTCATATCTAGTGGTGTCATATCTACAGCTAGTGGTGTCATATCTAGTGGTGTCATATCTACAGCTAGTGGGTGTCATATCTACAGCTAGTGGTGTCATATATAGTGGTGTCATATCTACAGCTAGTGGTGTCATATCTGGTGGTGTCATATCTAGAGGTGTCATATCTACAGCTAGTGGTGTCATATCTAGTGGTGTCATATCTACAGCTAGTGGTGTCATATCTACAGCTAGTGGTGTCATATCTAGTGGTGTCATATCTACAAGCTAGTGGTGTCATATCTAGTGGTGTCATATCTAGTGGTGTCATATCTAGTGGTGTCATATCTAGTGGTGTCATATCTACAACTAGTGGTGTCATATCTATAGGTGTCATATCTGGTGGTGTCATATCTAGTGGTGTCATATCTACAGCTAGTGGTGTCATATCTACAACTATAGTGGTGTCATATCTAGTGGTGTCATATCTACAACTAGTGGTGTCATATCTACAGCTAGTGGTGTCATATCTAGTGGTGTCATATCTAGTGGTGTCATATCTAGTGGTGTCATATCTACAACTAGTGGTGTCATATCTACAGCTAGTGGTGTCATATCTAGTGGTGTCTTATCTACAGCTAGTGGTGTGTATTATCTACAAACTACCATCAGGTGTCATATCTACAACTAGTGGTGTCATATCTAGTGGTGTCATATCTAGCTAGTGGTGTCATATCTAGTGGACCCTCTGTATCTCACCATAGTGGTGTCATATCTACAGCTAGTGGTGTCATATCTAGTGGTGTCTTATCTACAGCTAGTGGTGTCATATCTACAGCTAGTGGTGTCATATTTAGTGGTGTCATATCTACAGCTAGTGGTGTCATATCTAGTGGTGTCTTATCTACAGCTAGTGGTGTCATATCTGTAGTGGTGTCATACTACGAACTACCATCAGCTGAGTTCTGTAATGATATCTAGTGGTGTCATACCCTAGTGGTGGATCATATAACACAACTAGTGGTGTCATATATACAACTACAAACTGTCATATCTAGGGGTGTTGTTGTCATATCTACAGCTAGTGGTGTCATATCTAGAGGTGTCATATCTAGAGGTGTCCTGTCTGATTTTTTTATGTTTGTCTGTGTACATTCACATATGCTGATTAGCATCAGCTCCCTCCCTCCTTTCTCTCTCCATCTCCCTCCCTGTAATCCTCCCACCCTTCCTCCCATCCGCTCCCTCCCTCCATACCATCCCTCCATCAGCTGACCCTCCCTCCCTCCCTCCCCCTCACTCCCTCCCTCCCTCCCTCCATCATCCAACAGCCTTTCTCTATAATCCTCTCCCTTTACAAGCTCAGACCCTCTGTCTTGATACCATCAAACTACCTGTCAGTTGTTTCTCTACAGCTGATACCATACAACTAGCCACAGCTGACCCTCTGTAATGATACCATATAACTACCATCAGCTGACCCTCTGTAATGATACCATACAACTACCATCAGCTGACCCTCTGTAATGATACCATATAACTACCATCAGCTGACCCTCTGTAATGATACCATATAACTACCATCAGCTGACCCTCTGTAATGATACCATACAACTACCATCAGCTGACCCTCTGTAATGATACCATATAACTACCATCAGCTGACCCTCTGTAATGATACCATATAACTACCATCAGCTGACCCTCTGTAATGATACCATACAACTACCATCATCAGCTGACCCTCTGTAATGATACCATATAACTACCATCAGCTGACCCTCTGTAATGATACCATATAACTACCATCAGCTGACCCTCTGTAATGATACCATATAACTACCATCAGCTGACCCTCTGTAATGATACCATATACAACTACCATCAGCTGACCCTCTGTAATGATACCATATAACTACCATCAGCTGACCCTCTGTAATGATACCATACAACTACCATCAGCTGACCCTCTGTAATGATACCATACAACTACCATCAGCTGACCCTCTGTAATGATACCATATAACTACCATCAGCTGACCCTCTGTAATGATACCATATAACTACCATCAGCTGACCTCTGTAATGATACCATTACATCAGCTGACCATAACTACCATCAGCTGCTCCCACTCACACCACTACTCCAGAAATACAGCCCAGCCCAGTGACCCTGTGTGTGTGTGTGTGTGTGTGTGTGTGTGTGTGTGTGTGTAATGTGTGTGTGTGTGTTTCACTGATCAGCTGAATCTGTCTTCCCAAACCATAAACTGAGCATGAAGTGAGACCCTTACAGATGATCACACACAACACACACACACATCACACACACACTCTGTAACACACACCATACACACACACACACACACACTGACCCACACACACCCTCCACACCCCTCCACACCCACCCCATCCCTAGGGTACATAGTAATGTAAGGCAGCTGTGTTCAGAGCTGACCTTTACTTACTGTCCTCTCCTCCCTCCTATCCTCAGCTCCTCCCTCCTCTCCTCAATCTCCTCCCTCCTCTCCTCCTTCTCCTCCTCTCTATCCATCCCTACCTCCATTACTCTATTCCTCCTCCATCTCTCTCCTCCATTCTCTCTCCCATCCTCATCCTCTCCTCCATCTCTCTCCTCCTCCATCTCTCTGACCTCTGTAATCCTCTCCCTCTCTCCATCAAACCATCTCTCTCCTCCCTCCTCTCTCCTCCATCTAACTCCTCCATCAGCTGACTCTCTCCTCTAATGATACCATTACATCCTCTCTCCTCCTCTGATCTCTGTAATGATACCATACCAACTCCTCCATCTCTCTCCTCCTCCATCTCTCTCAATGATCCCAACTATTAACTACTCATCAGCGACCCTCTCCTAATCTCTCCTCCTCCATCTCTCTCCTCCATCTCTCTCCTCCTCCATCTCTCTCCTCCATCTCTCTCCTCCTCCATTATCATCATCTCTCTCCTCCATCCATCTCTGATACTCATCTCTCAACTCTCCATCTCCTCCACATACCTCTCTCCTCCATAATGATCCATCCATAAAACTCCTCCATCTCTCTCCTCCATCTCTCTCCTCCATCTCTCTCCTCCTCCATTGCTCTCCTCTCTCCATCCCATCCTCCCTCCCTCCTCTCTCCTCCATCTCTCTCCTCCTCCATTCTTCTCCTCTCTCCCATCCCATCCTCCCTCCCTCCCTATTCTCTCCTCCATCTCTCTCCTCCTTACTCCATTCCTCTCCTTGATACCCCCATCCTCCCATCTCCTGACCCTCTGTAATGATACCTCTCCTCCTCCATTCCTCTCCTCTCTCCATCCGATCCTCCCTCCCTCCTCTCTCCTCCTGACTCTCTCCTCCTCCATTCCTCTCCAAACTCCCCCCATCCTCCCTCCTCTCTCCTCCATACAACTCCTCCTCAGCTTCCTCCTCTCTAATGATCCCATCCCATCCTACCCTCGGTGGAGAGTGCCCGCCTCTCTCCTCTCTCTACACCTCCATCTCTATACCACATGTTACCATCAGTTGATTGTGATTGTAATGGAACTTTGGAGATTTCAGGTTTTTTTGTTGGTTTCATTTTCTTTTCTTTCTCTTACATGTTTTGTTTTTGTTTGTTTTTGTTTGTTTGTTGTTGTGTCATCGTCATGGTGATCGTATCTAGGTTTGCCGACCCACAGTCGTCAAACATCCCTTTAGATACCTGGGTACAGTGTGGTTTAGAGTGTTGCTTAACACCCAACAGTTTCAAAAGATACAGCTCGTTCCTACGCCGACGGTCGCCCCCGCCAACTCAGCGGTCATCAACGGCAACGAAAGCACTTTCCATCAGTTCCATATCCTGCCTCCTCCGCCTCCTCCTCCTCCACATACCCATCAGCTACTGCTTCCACTATTCACTTCCTTTGGCTATAACAGGTAATGATACGCCTGTGACGACCCCGGGGGACACCCCCTGTACCCCCCCCAGGTACACAGCTGACCCTCACACTGTAGTTGTATACCATTATTATACAATTATTATTATTTAAATTAGTAAATACCATTATTATTATTATTGTATTAGTATTGTAAATATTATTTAATTATTATAATTATTATCCATTATGTATTATTATTATTTATAACAATTATTATTATGATTATTTAAATTATTTATTATTATTATTATTAGTTAGTAATTATTATTATTATTGTGTGTTGTTATTGTTATTGTTATTATTACTTTTGCCCCATCCCCAAAGCAGGTTAAGGGTGATTATGATTATTTAACTATTATCTCAGGCCCCCAACTATGATCTAATATCTGATTGGCATCACTCTCACCCCTCTGAGAGGCTCAATCAGTGTGTGTGAAGTGCATCACCCCAATCCCTACCAGAACAAGGGTAAACAGTGTAGTGTTGTATCCCTGGTTACATCCTGGTTTAACTCTGTACAGTTTTAGTTTAATCTCCCTTTACAGTTTACAAGTGTGAGTTCATTTAATCTGTCACCCCAGTTGAACAAGGGTTATCATCTGTGGTTGTTGCTGTTGTCATCCCCATCCCTGTGAACAAGGGTTACAGTGTGGTGGAGAGTGTTGCTGTTGTCTCCCTTTTAGAACAAGGGTTACAGTGTGGTGGGAGAAGTGTTGCCCCATCCCTTGTCTACCCATCCCTTTAGAACAAGGGTTACAGTGTGGTGGAGAGTGTTGCTGTTGTCCACCCCCATCCCATCCCTTAGAACAAGGGTTACAGTGTGGTGGAGAGTGTTGCTGTTGTCACCCCCATCCCTTTTAGAACAAGGGTTACAGTGTGGTGGAGAGTGTGCTGCTCACTTGTCTCCCCCATCCCTTTTTAGAACAAGGGTTACAGTGTGGTGGAGAGTGTTGCTGTTGTCACCCCCATCCCTTTCTCTCCTCCATCTCCATCTCCATCCCTAGAACAAGGGTTTACAGTGTTGGTGGAGAGTGTTGCTGTTGTCATCCCCATCCCTCCCTTAGAACAAGGGTTACAGTGTGGTGGAGAGTGTTGCTTGTTGTCACCGCCCCATCCCTTTAGAACAAGGGTTACAGTCTGGAGAGTGTTGCTGTTGTCACCCCCCTCCCTTTCCCCAGAGTGTTGCTGTCTCACCCCCATCTCCTAGAACAAGGGTTACAGTGTGGTCTGTTGCTGTTGTCACCCCCATCCCTTTAGAACAAGGGTTTACAGTGTGGTGGAGAGTGTTGCTGTTGTCATCCCCATCCCTTTAGAACAAGGGTTACAGTGTGGTGGAGAGTGTTGCTGTTGTCACCCCCCATCCCTTTAGAACAAGGTTTACAGTGGAGAGTGTTGCTGTTGTCACCCCCATCTCCTTTAGAACAACTCTCTTACAGTGTGGTGGAGAGTGTGTTGCTGTTGTCACCCCCTCCCTTTAGAACAAGGGTTACAGTGTGGTGGAGAGTGTTGCTGTTGTCACCCCATCCTTTAGAACAAGGGTTACAGTGTGGTGGAGAGTGTCTCTCTGTGTCCCCCCATCCCTTTAGAACTCCTCCAAGGGTTACAGTGTGGTGGAGAGTGTTGCTGTTGTCACCCCCATCCCTCCTTAGAACAAGGGTTACAGTGTGGTGGAGAGTGTTGCTGTTGCTCACCACCCCCATCCCTTTAGAACAAGGGTTACAGTGTGGTGGAGTGTTGCTGTGTTTAGAGAGTGTGGGAGAGTCCTGCTGTTGTCACCCCCATCCCTTTAGAACAAGGGTTACAGTGTGGTGGAGAGTGTTGCTGTTGTCACCCCCATCCCTTTAGAACAAGGGTTACAGTGTGGTGGAAGTGGTTTCCATTTTAGAAACAGGGTTACAGTGTGGTGGAGAGTGTTGCTGTTGTCACCCCCATCCCTTTAGAACAAGGGTTTACAGTGTGGTGGAGAGTGTTGCTGTTGTCACCCCCATCCTTTAGAACAAGGGTTACAGTGTGGTGGAGAGTGTTGCTGTTGTCACCCCCATCCCTTTAGAACAAGGGTCCTACAGTGTGGTGGAGAGTGTTGCTGTTGTCACCCCCATCCCCTTTAGAACAAGGGTTACAGTGTGGTGGAGAGTGTTGCTGTTGTCACCCCCCATCCCTTTAGAACAAGGGTTACAGTGTGGTGGAGAGTGTTGCTGTTGTCACCCCCATCCCTTTAGAACAGGGTTACAGTGTGGTGGAGAGTGTTGCTGTTGTCACCCCATCCAACAAGGGTTACAGTGTGGTGGAGAGTGTTGCTGTTGTCACCCCCATCCCTTTAGAACAAGGGTTACAGTGTGGTGGAGAGTGTTGCTGTTGTCACCCCCATCCCTTTAGAACAAGGGTACAGTGTGGTGGAGAGTGTTGCTGTGTCACCCCCATCCCTTTAGAACAAGGGTTACAGTGTGGTGGAGAGTGTTGCTGTTGTCACCCCCATCCCTTTAGAACAAGGGTTACAGTGTGGTGGAGAGTGTTGCTGTTGTCACCCCCCATCCCTTTAGAACAATCTTTACAGTGTGGGTGGAGATGGTTGAGAGTTGTCACCCCCATCCCTTTAGAACAAGGGTTACAGTGTGGTGGAGAGTGTTGCTGTTGTCACCCCCATCCCTTTAGAACAAGGGTTAGTGTGTTGTGGTGGAGATGTGTTGGAGAGTGTTGCTGTTGTCACACCCCATCCCTTTAGAACAAGGGTTACAGTGTGTGGAGTGTTGCTGTGTGTCACCCCATCCCTTTTTAGAACAAGGGTTTACAGTGTGTGGGAGAGTGTTTGCTGTTGTCACCCCATCCCTTTAGAACAAGGGTTACAGTGTGGTGGAGAGTGTTGCTGTTGTCACCCCCCCATCCCTTTAGAACTTTAGAGTGTTGCTGTTGTACAGTGTGGGTTACAGTGTGGAGAGTGTTGCTGTTGTCACCCCCATCCCTTTAGAACAAGGGTTACAGTGTGTGTGGAGAGTGTTGCTGTTGTCAACCCCCCATCCCTTTAGAACAAGGGTTACAGTGTGGTGGAGAGTGTTGCTGTTGTCACCCCCATCCCTTTAGAACAAGGGTTACAGTGTGGTGGAGAGTGTTGCTGTTGTCACCCCCATCCCTTTAGAACAAGGGTTACAGTGTGGTGGAGAGTGTTGCTGTTGTCACCCCCATCCCTTTAGAACAAGGGTTACAGTGTGGTGGAGAGTGTTGCTGTTGTCACCCCCATCCCTTTAGAACAAGGGTTACAGTGTGGTGGAGAGTGTTGCTGTTGTCACCCCCATCCCTTTAGAACAAGGGTTACAGTGTGGTGGAGAGTGTTGCTGTTGTCACCCCCATCCCTTTAGAACAAGGGTTACAGTGTGGTGGAGAGTGTTGCTGTTGTCACCCCCATCCCTTTAGAACAAGGGTTACAGTGTGGTGGAGAGTGTTGCTGTTGTCACCCCCATCCCTTTAGAACAAGGGTTACAGTGTGGTGGAGAGTGTTGCTGTTGTCACCCCCATCCCTTTAGAACAAGGGTTACAGTGTGGTGGAGAGTGTTGCTGTTGTCACCCCCATCCCTTTAGAACAAGGGTTACAGTGTGGTGGAGAGTGTTGCTGTTGTCACCCCCATCCCTTTAGAACAAGGGTTACAGTGTGGTGGAGAGTGTTGCTGTTGTCACCCCCATCCCTTTAGAACAAGGGTTACAGTGTGGTGGAGAGTGTTGCTGTTGTCACCCCCATCCCTTTAGAACAAGGGTTACAGTGTGGTGGAGAGTGTTGCTGTTGTCACCCCCATCCCTTTAGAACAAGGGTTACAGTGTGGTGGAGAGTGTTGCTGTTGTCACCCCATCCCTTTAGAACAAGGGTTACAGTGTGGTGGAGAGTGTTGCTGTTGTCACCCCCATCCCTTTAGAACAAGGGTTACAGTGTGGTGGAGAGTGTTGCTGTTGTCACCCCCATCCCTTTAGAACAAGGGTTACAGTGTGGTGGAGAGTGTTGCTGTTGTCACCCCCATCCCTTTAGAACAAGGGTTACAGTGTGGTGGAGAGTGTTGCTGTTGTCACCCCCATCCACCCCCATCCCTTTAGAACAAGGGTTACAGTGTGGTGGAGAGTGTTGCTGTTGTCACCCCCATCCCTTTAGAACAAGGGTTACAGTGTGGTGGAGAGTGTTGCTGTTGTCACCCCCATCCCTTTAGAACAAGGGTTACAGTGTGGTGGAGAGTGTTGCTGTTGTCACCCCCATCCCTTTAGAACAAGGGTTACAGTGTGGTGGAGAGTGTTGCTGTTGTCACACCCCATCCCTTTAGAACAAGGGTTACAGTGTGGTGGAGAGTGTTGCTGTTGTCACCCCCATCCCTTTAGAACAAGGGTTACAGTGTGGTGGAGAGTGTTGCTGTTGTCACCCCCATCCCTTTAGAACAAGGGTTACAGTGTGGTGGAGAGTGTTGCTGTTGTCACCCCCATCCCTTTAGAACAAGGGTTACAGTGTGGTGGAGAGTGTTGCTGTTGTCACCCCCATCCCTTTAGAACAAGGGTTACAGTGTGGTGGAGAGTGTTGCTGTTGTCACCCCCATCCCTTTAGAGTGTGGTGGACAAGTGGGTTAGAACAGGGTGTGTGTGGTGGAGAGTGTTGCTGTTGTCACACCCCATCCCTTTAGAACAAGGGTTACAGTGTGGTGGAGAGTGTTGCTGTTGTCACCCCCATCCCTTTAGAACAAGGGTTACAGTGTGGTGGAGAGTGTTGCTGTTGTCACCCCCATCCCTTTAGAACAAGGGTTACAGTGTGGTGGAGAGTGTTGCTGTTGTCACCCCCATCCCTTTAGAACAAGGGTTACAGTGTGGTGGAGAGTGTTGCTGTTGTCACCCCCATCCCTTTAGAACAAGGGTTACAGTGTGGTGGAGAGTGTTGCTGTTGTCACCCCCATCCCTTTAGAACAAGGGTTACAGTGTGGTGGAGAGTGTTGCTGTTGTCACCCCCATCCCTTTAGAACAAGGGTTACAGTGTGGTGGAGAGTGTTGCTGTTGTCACCCCCATCCCTTTAGAACAAGGGTTACAGTGTGGTGGAGAGTGTTGCTGTTGTCACCCCCATCCCTTTAGAACAAGGGTTACAGTGTGGTGGAGAGTGTTGCTGTTGTCACCCCCATCCCTTTAGAACAAGGGTTACAGTGTGGTGGAGAGTGTTGCTGTTGTCACCCCCATCCCTTTAGAACAAGGGTTACAGTGTGGTGGAGAGTGTTGCTGTTGTCACCCCCATCCCTTTAGAACAAGGGTTACAGTGTGGTGGAGAGTGTTGCTGTTGTCACCCCCATCCCTTTAGAACAAGGGTTACAGTGTGGTGGAGAGTGTTGCTGTTGTCACCCCATCCCTTTAGAACAAGGGTTACAGTGTGGTGGAGAGTGTTGCTGTTGTCACCCCCATCCCTTTAGAACAAGGGTTACAGTGTGGTGGAGAGTGTTGCTGTTGTCACCCCCATCCCTTTAGAACAAGGGTTACAGTGTGGTGGAGAGTGTTTGCTGTTGTCACCCCCATCCCTTTAGAACAAGGGTTACAGTGTGGTGGAGAGTGTTGCTGTTGTCACCCCCATCCCTTTAGAACAAGGGTTACAGTGTGGTGGAGAGTGTTGCTGTTGTCACCCCCATCCCTTTAGAACAAGGGTTACAGTGTGGTGGAGAGTGTTGCTGTTGTCACCCCCATCCCTTTAGAACAAGGGTTACAGTGTGGTGGAGAGTGTTGCTGTTGTCACCCCCATCCCTTTAGAACAAGGGTTACAGTGTGGTGGAGAGTGTTGCTGTTGTCACCCCCATCCCTTTAGAACAAGGGTTACAGTGTGGTGGAGAGTGTTGCTGTTGTCACCCCCATCCCTTTAGAACAAGGGTTACAGTGTGGTGGAGAGTGTTGCTGTTGTCACCCCCATCCCTTTAGAACAAGGGTTACAGTGTGGTGGAGAGTGTTGCTGTTGTCACCCCCATCCCTTTAGAACAAGGGTTACAGTGTGGTGGAGAGTGTTGCTGTTGTCACCCCCATCCCTTTAGAACAAGGGTTACAGTGTGGTGGAGAGTGTTGCTGTTGTCACCCCCATCCCTTTAGAACAAGGGTTACAGTGTGGTGGAGAGTGTTGCTGTTGTCACCCCCATCCCTTTAGAACAAGGGTTACAGTGTGGTGGAGAGTGTTGCTGTTGTCACCCCCATCCCTTTAGAACAAGGGTTACAGTGTGGTGGAGAGTGTTGCTGTCACCCCCATCCCTTTAGAACAAGGGTTACAGTGTGGTGGAGAGTGTTGCTGTTGTCACCCCCATCCCTTTAGAACAAGGGTTACAGTGTGGTGGAGAGTGTTGCTGTTGTCACCCCCATCCCTTTAGAACAAGGGTTACAGTGTGGTGGAGAGTGTTGCTGTTGTCACCCCCATCCCTTTAGAACAAGGGTTACAGTGTGGTGGAGAGTGTTGCTGTTGTCACCCCCCCATCCCTTTAGAACAAGGGTTACAGTGTGGTGGAGAGTGTTGCTGTTGTCACCCCCATCCCTTTAGAACAAGGGTTACAGTGTGGTGGAGAGTGTTGCTGTTGTCACCCCCATCCCTTTAGAACAAGGGTTACAGTGTGGTGGAGAGTGTTGCTGTTGTCACCCCCATCCCTTTAGAACAAGGGTTACAGTGTGGTGGAGAGTGTTGCTGTTGTCACCCCCATCCCTTTAGAACAAGGGTTACAGTGTGGTGGAGAGTGTTGCTGTTGTCACCCCCATCCCTTTAGAACAAGGGTTACAGTGTGGTGGAGAGTGTTGCTGTTGTCACCCCCATCCCTTAGAACAAGGGTTACAGTGTGGTGGAGAGTGTTGCTGTTGTCACCCCCATCCCTTTAGAACAAGGGTTACAGTGTGGTGGAGAGTGTTGCTGTTGTCACCCCCATCCCTTTAGAACAAGGGTTACAGTGTGGTGGAGAGTGTTGCTGTTGTCACCCCCATCCCTTTAGAACAAGGGTTACAGTGTGGTGGAGAGTGTTGCTGTTGTCACCCCCATCCCTTTAGAACAAGGGTTACAGTGTGGTGGAGAGTGTTGCTGTTGTCACCCCCATCCCTTTAGAACAAGGGTTACAGTGTGGTGGAGAGTGTTGCTGTTGTCACCCCCATCCCTTTAGAACAAGGGTTACAGTGTGGTGGAGAGTGTTGCTGTTGTCACCCCCATCCCTTTAGAACAAGGGTTACAGTGTGGTGGAGAGTGTTGCTGTTGTCACCCCATCCCTTTAGAACAAGGGTTACAGTGTGGTGGAGAGTGTTGCTGTTGTCACCCCCCATCCCTTTAGAACAAGGGTTACAGTGTGGTGGAGAGTGTTGCTGTTGTCACCCCCATCCCTTTAGAACAAGGGTTACAGTGTGGTGGAGAGTGTTGCTGTTGTCACCCCCCATCCCTTTAGAACAAGGGTTACAGTGTGGTGGAGAGTGTTGCTGTTGTCACCCCCCATCCCTTTAGAACAAGGGTTACAGTGTGGTGGAGAGTGTTGCTGTTGTCACCCCCATCCCTTTAGAACAAGGGTTACAGTGTGGTGGAGAGTGTTGCTGTTGTCACCCCCATCCCTTTAGAACAAGGGTTACAGTGTGGTGGAGAGTGTTGCTGTTGTCACCCCCATCCCTTTAGAACAAGGGTTACAGTGTGGTGGAGAGTGTTGCTGTTGTCACCCCCATCCCTTTAGAACAAGGGTTACAGTGTGGTGGAGAGTGTTGCTGTTGTCACACCCCCATCCCTTTAGAACAAGGGTTACAGTGTGGTGGAGAGTGTTGCTGTTGTCACCCCCATCCCTTTAGAACAAGGGTTACAGTGTGGTGGAGAGTGTTGCTGTTGTCACCCCCATCCCTTTAGAACAAGGGTTACAGTGTGGTGGAGAGTGTTGCTGTTGTCACCCCCATCCCTTTAGAACAAGGGTTACAGTGTGGTGGAGAGTGTTGCTGTTGTCACCCCCCATCCCTTTAGAACAAGGGTTACAGTGTGGTGGAGAGTGTTGCTGTTGTCACCCCCATCCCCTTTAGAACAAGGGTTACAGTGTGGTGGAGAGTGTTGCTGTTGTCACCCCCATCCCTTTAGAACAAGGGTTACAGTGTGGTGGAGAGTGTTGCTGTTGTCACCCCCATCCCTTTAGAACAAGGGTTACAGTGTGGTGGAGAGTGTTGCTGTTGTCACCCCCCATCCCTTTAGAACAAGGGTTACAGTGTGGTGGAGAGTGTTGCTGTTGTCACCCCCATCCCTTTAGAACAAGGGTTACAGTGTGGTGGAGAGTGTTGCTGTTGTCACCCCCATCCCTTTAGAACAAGGGTTACAGTGTGGGAGAGAGTGTTGCTGTTGTCACCCCCATCCCTTTAGAACAAGGGTTACAGTGTGGTGGAGAGTGTTGCTGTTGTCACCCCCATCCCTTTAGAACAAGGGTTACAGTGTGGTGAGAGTGTTGCTGTTGTCACCCCCATCCCTTTAGAACAAGGGTTACAGTGTGGTGGAGAGTGTTGCTGTTGTCACCCCCATCCCTTTAGAACAAGGGTTACAGTGTGGTGGAGAGTGTTGCTGTTGTCACCCCCATCCCTTTAGAACAAGGGTTACAGTGTGGTGGAGAGTGTTGCTGTTGTCACCCCCATCCCTTTAGAACAAGGGTTACAGTGTGGTGGAGAGTGTTGCTGTTGTCACCCCCATCCCTTTAGAACAAGGGTTACAGTGTGGTGGAGAGTGTTGCTGTTGTCACCCCCCATCCCTTTAGAACAAGGGTTACAGTGTGGTGGAGAGTGTTGCTGTTGTCACCCCCATCCCTTTAGAACAAGGGTTACAGTGTGGTGGAGAGTGTTGCTGTTGTCACCCCCATCCCTTTAGAACAAGGGTTACAGTGTGGTGGAGAGTGTTGCTGTTGTCACCCCCATCCCTTTAGAACAAGGGTTACAGTGTGGTGGAGAGTGTTGCTGTTGTCACCCCCCATCCCTTTAGAACAAGGGTTACAGTGTGGTGGAGAGTGTTGCTGTTGGCACCCCCATCCCTTTAGAACAAGGGTTACAGTGTGGTGGAGAGTGTTGCTGTTGTCACCCCCATCCCTTTAGAACAAGGGTTACAGTGTGGTGGAGAGTGTTGCTGTTGTCACCCCCATCCCTTTAGAACAAGGGTTACAGTGTGGTGGAGAGTGTTGCTGTTGTCACCCCCATCCCTTTAGAACAAGGGTTACAGTGTGGTGGAGAGTGTTGCTGTTGTCACCCCCATCCCTTTAGAACAAGGGTTACAGTGTGGTGGAGAGTGTTGCTGTTGTCACCCCCATCCCTTTAGAACAAGGGTTACAGTGTGGTGGAGAGTGTTGCTGTTGTCACCCCCATCCCTTTAGAACAAGGGTTACAGTGTGGTGGAGAGTGTTGCTGTTGTCACCCCATCCCTTTAGAACAAGGGTTACAGTGTGGTGGAGAGTGTTGCTGTTGTCACCCCCATCCCTTAGAACAAGGGTTACAGTGTGGTGGAGAGTGTTGCTGTTGTCACCCCCATCCCTTTAGAACAAGGGTTACAGTGTGGTGGAGAGTGTTGCTGTTGTCACCCCCATCCCTTTAGAACAAGGGTTACAGTGTGGTGGAGAGTGTTGCTGTTGTCACCCCCATCCCTTTAGAACAAGGGTTACAGTGTGGTGGAGAGTGTTGCTGTTGTCACCCCCATCCCTTTAGAACAAGGGTTACAGTGTGGTGGAGAGTGTTGCTGTTGTCACCCCCCATCCCTTTAGAACAAGGGTTACAGTGTGGTGGAGAGTGTTGCTGTTGTCACCCCATCCCTTTAGAACAAGGGTTACAGTGTGGTGGAGAGTGTTGCTGTTGTCACCCCATCCCTTTAGAACAAGGGTTACAGTGTGGTGGAGAGTGTTGCTGTTGTCACCCCCATCCCTTTAGAACAAGGGTTACAGTGTGGTGGAGAGTGTTGCTGTTGTCACCCCCATCCCTTTAGAACAAGGGTTACAGTGTGGTGGAGAGTGTTGCTGTTGGCACCCCCATCCCTTTAGAACAAGGGTTACAGTGTGGTGGAGAGTGTTGCTGTGTCACCCCCATCCCTTTAGAACAAGGGTTACAGTGTGGTGGAGAGTGTTGCTGTTGTCACCCCCATCCCTTTAGAACAAGGGTTACAGTGTGGTGGAGAGTGTTGCTGTTGTCACCCCCATCCCTTTAGAACAAGGGTTACAGTGTGGTGGAGAGTGTTGCTGTTGTCACCCCCATCCCTTTAGAACAAGGGTTACAGTGTGGTGGAGAGTGTTGCTGTTGTCACCCCCATCCCTTTAGAACAAGGGTTACAGTGTGGTGGAGAGTGTTTGCTGTTGTCACCCCCATCCCTTTAGAACACAGGGTTACAGTGTGGTGGAGAGTGTTGCTGTTGTCACCCCCATCCCTTTAGAACAAGGGTTACAGTGTGGTGGAGAGTGTTGCTGTTGTCACCCCCATCCCTTTAGAACAAGGGTTACAGTGTGGTGGAGAGTGTTGCTGTTGTCACCCCCATCCCTTTAGAACAAGGGTTACAGTGTGGTGGAGAGTGTTGCTGTTGTCACCCCCATCCCTTTAGAACAAGGGTTACAGTGTGGTGGAGAGTGTTGCTGTTGTCACCCCCATCCCTTTAGAACAAGGGTTACAGTGTGGTGGAGAGTGTTGCTGTTGTCACCCCCATCCCTTTAGAACAAGGGTTACAGTGTGGTGGAGAGTGTTGCTGTTGTCACCCCCATCCCTTTAGAACAAGGGTTACAGTGTGGTGGAGAGTGTTGCTGTTGGCACCCCCCATCCCTTTAGAACAAGGGTTACAGTGTGGTGGAGAGTGTTGCTGTTGTCTCCCCCATCCCTTTAGAACAAGGGTTACAGTGTGGTGGAGAGTGTTGCTGTTGTCACCCCCATCCCTTTAGAACAAGGGTTACAGTGTGGTGGAGAGTGTTGCTGTTGTCACCACCCCCATCCCTTTAGAACAAGGGTTACAGTGTGGTGGAGAGTGTTGCTGTTGTCACCCCCATCCCTTTAGAACAAGGGTTACAGTGTGGTGGAGAGTGTTGCTGTTGTCACCCCCATCCCTTTAGAACAAGGGTTACAGTGTGGTGGAGAGTGTTGCTGTTGTCACCCCCATCCCTTTAGAACAAGGGTTACAGTGTGGTGGAGAGTGTTGCTGTTGTCACCCCCATCCCTTTAGAACAAGGGTTACAGTGTGGTGGAGAGTGTTGCTGTTGTCACCCCCATCCCTTTAGAACAAGGGTTACAGTGTGGTGGAGAGTGTTGCTGTTGTCACCCCCATCCCTTTAGAACAAGGGTTACAGTGTGGTGGAGAGTGTTGCTGTTGTCACCCCATCCCTTTAGAACAAGGGTTACAGTGTGGTGGAGAGTGTTGCTGTTGTCACCCCCATCCCTTTAGAACAAGGGTTACAGTGTGGTGGAGAGTGTTGCTGTTGTCACCCCCATCCCTTTAGAACAAGGGTTACAGTGTGGTGGAGAGTGTTGCTGTTGTCACCCCCATCCCTTTAGAACAAGGGTTACAGTGTGGTGGAGAGTGTTGCTGTTGTCACCCCCATCCCTTTAGAACAAGGGTTACAGTGTGGTGGAGAGTGTTGCTGTTGTCACCCCCATCCCTTTAGAACAAGGGTTACAGTGTGGTGGAGAGTGTTGCTGTTGTCACCCCCATCCCTTTAGAACAAGGGTTACAGTGTGGTGGAGAGTGTTGCTGTTGTCACCCCCATCCCTTTAGAACAAGGGTTACAGTGTGGTGGAGAGTGTTGCTGTTGTCACCCCCATCCCTTTAGAACAAGGGTTACAGTGTGGTGGAGAGTGTTGCTGTTGTCACCCCATCCCTTTAGAACAAGGGTTACAGTGTGGTGGAGAGTGTTGCTGTTGTCACCCCCATCCCTTTAGAACAAGGGTTACAGTGTGGTGGAGAGTGTTGCTGTTGTCACCCCCATCCCTTTAGAACAAGGGTTACAGTGTGGTGGAGAGTGTTGCTGTTGTCACCCCCATCCCTTTAGAACAAGGGTTACAGTGTGGTGGAGAGTGTTGCCACCCCATCCCTTTAGAACAAGGGTTACAGTGTGGTGGAGAGTGTTGCTGTTGTCACCCCATCCCTTTAGAACAAGGGTTACAGTGTGGTGGAGAGTGTTGCTGTTGTCACCCCCATCCCTTTAGAACAAGGGTTACAGTGTGGTGGAGAGTGTTGCTGTTGTCACCCCCCCATCCCTTTAGAACAAGGGTTACAGTGTGGTGGAGAGTGTTGCTGTTGTCACCCCCATCCCTTTAGAACAAGGGTTACAGTGTGGTGGAGAGTGTTGCTGTTGTCACCCCCATCCCTTTAGAACAAGGGTTACAGTGTGGTGGAGAGTGTTGCTGTTGTCACCCCCATCCCTGTAGAACAAGGGTTACAGTGTGGTGGAGAGTGTTGCTGTTGGCACCCCCCATCCCTTTAGAACAAGGGTTACAGTGTGGTGGAGAGTGTTGCTGTTGTCACCCCCATCCCTTTAGAACAAGGGTTACAGTGTGGTGGAGAGTGTTGCTGTTGTCACCCCCATCCCTTTAGAACAAGGGTTACAGTGTGGTGGAGAGTGTTGCTGTTGTCACCCCATCCCTTTAGAACAAGGGTTACAGTGTGGTGGAGAGTGTTGCTGTTGTCACCCCCATCCCTTTAGAACAAGGGTTACAGTGTGGTGGAGAGTGTTGCTGTTGTCACCCCATCCCTTTAGAACAAGGGTTACAGTGTGGTGGAGAGTGTTGCTGTTGTCATCCCATCCCTTTAGAACAAGGGTTACAGTGTGGTGGAGAGTGTTTTGCTGTTGTCACCCCCATCCCTTTAGAACAA
This sequence comes from Coregonus suidteri, assembly GCA_036851935.1. Lineage (NCBI taxonomy): Eukaryota > Metazoa > Chordata > Actinopteri > Salmoniformes > Salmonidae > Coregonus > Coregonus suidteri. The sequence goes on along the minus strand of CM072232.1, from coordinate 52,513,242 downwards.
GGGTTACAGTGTGGTGGAGAGTGTTGCTGTTGTCACCCCCATCCCTTTAGAACAAGGGTTACAGTGTGGTGGAGAGTGTTGCTGTTGTCACCCCCATCCCTTTAGAACAAGGGTTACAGTGTGGTGGAGAGTGTTGCTGTTGTCACCCCCATCCCTTTAGAACAAGGGTTACAGTGTGGTGGAGAGTGTTGCTGTTATCACCCCCATCCCTTTAGAACAAGGGTTACAGTGTGGTGGAGAGTGTTGCTGTTGTCACCCCCATCCCTTTAGAACAAGGGTTACAGTGTGGTGGAGAGTTGCTGTGTTGCTGTTGTCACCCCCCCATCCCTTTAGAACAAGGGTTACAGTGTGGTGGAGAGTGTTGCTGTTGTCACCCCCATCCTTTAGAACAAGGGTTACAGTGTGGTGGAGAGTGTTGCTGTTGTCACCCCCCATCCCTTTAGAACAAGGGTTACAGTGTGGTGGAGAGTGTTGCTGTTGTCACCCCCATCCCTTTAGAACAAGGGTTACAGTGTGGTGGAGAGTGTTGCTGTTGTCACCCCATCCCTTTAGAACAAGGGTTACAGTGTGGTGGAGAGTGTTGCTGTTATCACCCCATCCCTTTAGAACAAGGGTTACAGTGTGGTGGGAGAGTGTTGCTGTTGTCACCCCCATCCCTTTAGAACAAGGGTTACAGTGTGGTGGAGAGTGTTGCTGTTGTCACCCCCATCCCTTTAGAACAAGGTTACAGTGTGGTGGAGAGTGTTGCTGTTGTCACCCCCATCCCTTTAGAACAAGGGTTACAGTGTGGTGGAGAGTGTTGCTGTTGTCACCCCCATCCCTTTAGAACAAGGGTTACAGTGTGGTGGAGAGTGTTGCTGTTGTCACCCCCATCCTTTAGAACAAGGGTTACAGTGTGGTGGAGAGTGTTGCTGTTGTCACCCCCATCCCTTTAGAAACAGGGTTACAGTGTGGTGGAGAGTGTTGCTGTTGTCACCCCCATCCCTTTAGAACAAGGGTTACAGTGTGGTGGGAGAGTGTTGCTGTTGTCACCCCATCCCTTTAGAACAAGGGTTACAGTGTGGTGGAGAGTGTTGCTGTTGTCATCCCACCCCCATCCCTTTAGAACAAGGGTTACAGTGTGGTGGAGAGTGTTGCTGTTGTCACCCCCCATCCCTTTAGAACAAGGGTTACAGTGTGGTGGAGAGTGTTGCTGTTGTCACCCCCCATCCCTTTAGAACAAGGGTTACAGTGTGGTGGAGAGTGTTGCTGTTGTCACCCCCATCCTTTAGAACAAGGGTTACAGTGTGGTGGAGAGTGTTGCTGTTGTCACCCCCCCATCCCTTTAGAACAAAGGGTTACAGTGTGGTGTAGAGTGTTGCTGTTGTCACCCCCATCCCTTTAGAACAAGGGTTACAGTGTGGTGGAGAGTGTTGCTGTTGGCACCCCCATCCCTTTAGAACAAGGGTTACAGTGTGGTGGAGAGTGTTGCTGTGCTCACCCCCATCCCTTTAGAACAAGGGTTACAGTGTGGTGGAGAGTGTTGCTGTTGTCACCCCCATCCCTTTAGAACAAGGGTTACAGTGTGGTGGAGAGTGTTGCTGTTGTCACCCCCATCCCTTTAGAACAAGGGTTACAGTGTGGTGGAGAGTGTTGCTGTTGTCACCCCCATCCCTTTAGAACAAGGGTTACAGTGTGGTGGAGAGTGTTGCTGTTGTCACCCCCATCCCTTTAGAACAAGGGTTACAGTGTGGTGGAGAGTGTTGCTGTTGTCACCCCCATCCCTTTAGAACAAGGGTTACAGTGTGGTGGAGAGTGTTGCTGTTGTCACCCCCATCCCTTTAGAACAAGGGTTACAGTGTGGTGGAGAGTGTTGCTGTTGTCACCCCCATCCCTTTAGAACAAGGGTTACAGTGTGGTGGAGAGTGTTGCTGTTGTCACCACCCCCATCCCTTTAGAACAAGGGTTACAGTGTGGTGGAGAGTGTTGCTGTTGTCACCCCCATCCCTTTAGAACAAGGGTTACAGTGTGGTGGAGAGTGTTGCTGTTGTCACCCCCCATCCCTTTAGAACAAGGGTTACAGTGTGGTGGAGAGTGTTGCTGTTGGCACCCCATCCCTTTAGAACAAGTGTTACAGTGTGGTGGAGAGTGTTGCTGTTGTCACCCCCATCCCTTTAGAACAAGGGTTACAGTGTGGTGGAGAGTGTTGCTGTTGTCACCCCCATCCCTTTAGAACAAGGGTTACAGTGTGGTGGAGAGTGTTGCTGTTGGCACCCCCATCCCTTTAGAACAAGGGTTACAGGGTGGTGGAGAGTGTTGCTGTTGTCACCCCCATCCCTTTAGAACAAGGGTTTACAGTGTGGTGGAGAGAGTGTGCACCCCATCCCTTTAGAACAAGGGTTACAGTGTGGTGTAGAGTGTTGCTGTTGTCACCCCCATCCCTTTAGAACAAGGGTTACAGTGTGGTGGAGAGTGTTGCTGTTGTCACACCCCCATCCCTTTAGAACAAGGGTTACAGTGTGGTGGAGAGTGTTGCTGTTGTCACCCCCATCCCTTTAGAAAAGGGTTACAGTGTGGTGGAGAGTGTTGCTGTTGTCACCCCCATCCCTTTAGAACAAGGGTTACAGTGTGGTGGAGAGTGTTGCTGTTGTCACCCCCATCCCTTTAGAACAAGGGTTACAGTGTGGTGGAGAGTGTTGCTGTTGTCACCCCCATCCCTTTAGAACAAGGGTTACAGTGTGGTGGAGAGTGTTGCTGTTGTCACCCCCATCCCTTTAGAACAAGGGTTACAGTGTGGTGGAGAGTGTTGCTGTTGTCACCCCCATCCCTTTAGAACAAGGGTTATAGTGTGGTGGAGAGTGTTGCTGTTGGCACCCCCATCCCTTTAGAACAAGGGTTACAGTGTGGTGGAGAGTGTTGCTGTTGTCAC
>CM072232.1:52479728-52504728 GCA_036851935.1 Coregonus suidteri | reverse complement strand
CATTTAGCAGACGCTCTTATCCAGAGCGACTTACAGATAGTGAGTGCATACATTATTCTTTTTTATATATTTTTTTCTTTTTACTGGCCCCCCGTGGGAATTGAACCCACAACCCTGGCGTTGCAAACACCATGCTCAACCAACTGAGCTACATCCCTGCCGGCCATTCCCTCCCCTATCCTGGACGACGCTGGGCCAATTGTGCGCCGCCCCATGGGTCTCCCGGTCGCGGCCGGCTACGACAGAGCCTGGATTCGAACCAGGATCTCTAGTGGCACAGCTAGCACTGCAATACAGTGCCTTGGACCACTGCGCCACTCGGGAGATAGAAGTTGTGGTAGTTGTGGTATTTGAGGTTGTTGTGGTAGTTGTGGTATTTGAGGTTGTTGTGGTAGTTGTGGTATTTGTGGCAGTTGTGGTAGTTGTGGTATTTGAGGTAGTTGTGGTAGTTGAGGTAGTTGTGGAAGTTGAGGTCGTTGAGGTAGTTGAGGTAGTTGTGGTATTTGAGGTAGTTGAGGTATTTGTGGTAGTTGTGGTATTTTAGGTAGTTGAGGTAGTTGAGGTAGTTGTGGTATTTTAGGTAGTTGAGGTATTTGTGGTAGTTGTGGTAGCTGTGGTATTTGAGGTAGTTGAGGTAGTTGAGGTAGTTGTGGTAGCTGTGGTATTTGAGGAGTAGAGCAGTTTGGTAGTTGTGGTAGATAGTGTAAACAGTGTAGCAGCAGTGTGTGTGTGTGTGTGTGTGTGTGTGTGTGTGGTGTGTGTGTGTGTGTGTGTGTGTGTGTGTGTGTGCGTGTGCGTGTGTGTGTGTGTGTGTGTGTGTGTGTGTGTGTGTGTGTGTGTGTGTGTGTGTGTGTGTGTTGGAGTGTCAGTGTAGTGTGAATGCGTGGGTAGAGTCCAGTGAATGTGCATAGAGCCAGTTCAAGAATGTCAGTGAAAAATGCAAATAGTCCGGGTAGCCATTTGATTAGCTTGGGGGTAGAAGCTGTTCAGGAGCCTTTTGGACCTAGACTTGGCACTCCAGTACCACTTGCCGTGCGGTTGCAGAGAGAACAGTCTATGACTATGGTGGCTGGAGTCTTTGACAATTTTAAGGCCTTCCTCTGACACAACCTGGTATAGAGGTCCTGGATTGCAGGAAGCTTGGCCCCAGTGATGTACTGGGCCGTACGCACTACCCTCTGTAGTGCCTTGCGGTCGGAGGCCGAGCAGTTGCCATACCAGGCAATGATGCTACCAGTCAGGATGCTCTCGATGGTGCAGCTGTAGTCTCCCAAGGGGGAATAGGCTTTGTCGTGCCCTCTTCACGACTGTCTTGTTGTGTTTGGACCATGATAGTTTGGTGATGTGGACACCAAGGAACATGAAGCTCTCAACCTGCTCCACCACAGCCCCGTTGATGAGAATGGGAGCGTGCTCGGTCCTCCTTTTCCTGTAGTCCACAATCATCTCCTTTGTCTTGATCACGTTGAGTCTGTGTAGCCATATTATTAAATAGCCTGGGTTGCCGTTTGATTAAATAGTCCAGGTAGCCATATTATTAAATAGTCCGGGTAGCCACATTATTAAATAGTCCGGGTAGCCATATTATTAAATAGTCCAGGTAGCCATTTGATTAAATAGTCCAGGTAGCCATATTATTAAATAGTCCAGGTAGCCATATTATTAAATAGTCCAGGGTAGCCATATTATTAAATAGTCCAGGTAGCCATATTATTAAATAGTCCAGGTAGCCATATTATTAAATAGTCCATTTGTTTTGTCTTGATTGTTACACACCTGGTTCCCATTACATTATATTATTTCCCTATTTATCCCTCTGGTTCCCACATGGTTTTGTGCGTGTTTGTTCTTTGTTTTGTGTCTAAGACTTATGTGAGCTGGTGTGTTTTCACTGCGTGGAGATTAGTGTTGTTAATTATTTGAGTAAAGTACGTCGTGTACTCAGTTCTGTGTCCTGCGCCTGACTCTGTCCTACCGCTGCACATGGACACCTGACACATAAACATTCCCAACAAATACATACAGAGACAGAAGATATTCCTGTTCCCTACAATTATATAGAAGATAATCCTCTTCCCTGCAAGTATATCAGTCAGAGATAGAATATATTCATGTTACCTACAACAAAATCAGTCAGAGATAGAATATATTCATGTTACCTACAACAAAATCAGTCAGAAATAGAATATATTCATGTTACCTACAACAAAATCAGTCAGAGATAGAATATATTCATGTTACCTACAACAAAATCAGTCAGAAATAGAATATATTCATGTTACCTACAACAAAATCAGTCAGAGATAGAATATATTCATGTTACCTACAACAAAATCAGTCAGAGATAGAATATATTCATGTTACCTACAACACAAAATCAGTCAGAGATAGAATATATTCATGTTACCACCCAACAAAATCAGTCAGAGATAGAATATATTCATGTTACCTACAACAAAATCAGTCAGAGATAGAATATATTCATGTTTACCTACAACAAAATCAGTCAGAGATAGAATATATTCCTGTTACCTACAACTCCATCAGTCAGAGATAGAAGATTTTTGAGATAGAATATATTCATGTTACCTACCAACAAAATCAGTCAGAGATAGAATATATTCTTGTTCCTACAAATAAACATATATCAGTCAGAGATAGAATATATTCATGTTACCTACAAATCAGTCAGAAGAATATATCCTGTTACCTACAACAAAATCAGTCAGAGATAGAATATATCATGTTACCTACAACAAAATCAGTCAGAGATAGAATATATTCATGTTACCTACAACAAAATCAGTCAGAGATAGAATATATTCATGTTACCTACAACAAAATCAGTCAGAAATAGAATATATTCATGTTACCTACAACAAAATCAGTCAGAGATAGAATATATTCATGTTACCTACAACAAAATCAGTCAGAGATAGAATATATTCATGTTACCTACAACAAAATCAGTCAGAGATAGAATATATTCATGTTACCTACAACAAAATCAGTCAGAGATAGAATATATTCATGTTATCTACAACAAAATCAGTCAGAGATAGAATATATTCTTGTTACCTACAACAAAATCAGTCAGAGATAGAATATATTCATGTTACCTACAACAAAATCAGTCAGAGATAGAATATATTCTTGTTCCTACAACTATATCAGAGATTGAATATATTCCTGTTCCCTACAACTCCATCAGTCAGAGATAGAACATGTTGTTTGAAGAGAATAATTTCACATCTTCACTTTGTCTTCTGCCAACACATAGTTGCAAATAGCTACATAAACTTTAGTTACAGGAATAATAGATGGATAGAGACCTTCAACCTTCAAATCAGGATAGAGAATCACAGTTATTTCCCATTGAGAGACGGATGGATTGTGAAATGTTCCTCTCCTTCATAGAACTGAGCAGCATTGATTCGTCAAAGTGATAGAAATCTATCCATTCGACCACAACTTGCAGTTTTCAATAGAGCCAGGATTTTGTTTACCTTGGACAACCAAACAACTCCTGTCCTTGGACTTTGAATGAGAGGACACAAGGACGAGAGGAGAACTCTGACTTTTAGGAATACTCCAGAAGTATTTCATGTCTAGTTACATAACATTGAACTCAGAATTCTTCTACATCAGTTGATCACTCAGGGTCGGTTTACCGAGTGTTAAAAGCCTTCTAACAATAGTTAGTCTGAGGAGTGTGTGTGTGAGTGTGTGTGTGTGTGTGTGTGTGTGTGTGTGTGTGTGTGTGTGTGTGTGTGTGTGTGTGTGTGTGTGTGTGTTAGACTGCAGTAGGAGATAAGACTGTAATGATTTAGTAAGGCTTGTTGTTGTTGTGAAACTTGAACAAATAAACAATGTTGTTCATTGAAATTCAGCCCTGCGAGACCACTCTCACATACACACACACACACACACACTAGATAACACACACCTACACACACACACACACACACACACACACACACACACACACACACACACACACACACACACACACACAGAAGAGCACTGCATGAAGGGTCAGGGACTGGTCAGTTTGTCAGGCCTTCTTCATTAGTGATATAAAGTGATCAGAAATCATCTGGTCCCATCCCCCGACATATGCCTGCATATACATGTGAGTGTGGTTGTGTGAGTGTTATATATATCATCGCAAAATTTGAACACTACCGACAAAAGGAGCTGATCAAAAGCAGGGGAAAGGAGCTTAAAGGGACCAAATTCGGTCTCAATGACCAATTTCCACCCCCCGGGAGATAAACGAACGTGGCAAGAGGGTGTATCCTGTACAGAGGCGACAGAGGGAGAGGGGGGTAAGCGTGCCTTTCTCACTTGGGGACAATCTCTTAACAGACGCACCATCTCTTCCGAGACAGACTGCATAACACCATGGCTGTACTAAATTAAACTGGGACGTCAGATTACGGAGAGAAAAAAAAAAAGTATGGGAACTGTAAAAAAATATCTGAACACTATGAAGTTGATATGAACGCACTCAATGACATGCTCGCCCACACATACGGCATACAGATTTATACACACACACACACTTGATCTCTCTCTCTCTCTCTCTCACTCTCTCTCTCTCTCTCTCACTTCTCTTCTCATCTCTCTCTCTCTCTCTCTCTCTCACTTCTCTCTCTCTCTCTCTTTCTCTCTCTTCTTCTCTCCTCTCTCCCCTCTCTCTCTCTATTGTCGAGAACTTTTCGTTGTTTGAATATCTTTTCTATATCTATATGTCTACATGTCTATCTATATATCTATATCTATATGTCTACATGTTTATATCTATATATCTATATCTATATGTCTACATGTTTATCTATATATCTATATCTATATGTCTACATGTTTATCTATATATCTATATCTATATGTCTACATGTTTATCTATATATCTATATCTATTTGTCTACATGTTTATCTATATATCTATATCTATATGTCTACATGTTTATCTATATATCTATATCTATATGTCTACATTTTATTTATCTATATTTCTATATCTATATGTCTACATGTTTATTATATATATATCTATATTATATGTCTACATGTTTATCTATATATCTATATCTATATGTCTACATGTTTATATCTATATATCTATATCTATATCTATATGTCTACATGTTTATCTATATATCTATATCTATGTTGTCTACATGTTTATCTATATATATCTATATCTATATGTCTACATGTTTTTATCTATATATCTTATCTATATGTCTACATGTTTATCTATATATCTATATCTATATGTCTACATGTTTATCTATATATCTATATCTATATGTGTAATATGTTTATCTATATATCTATTTTTTTCTATATGTCTACATGTTTATCTATATTATTTATATCTATATGTCTACATGTTTATCCATTATATATCTATATCTATATGTATACATGTTTATCTATATCTATATTTATATATGTATATCTTTTTATATATATTTATATCTATATGTCTACATGTCTATATATATATCTATATATATATGTCTATATGTTTATATATATATATCTATCTATATCTTTATTTTCTTTTATGTTTATCTATTTATCTATATCTATATGTCTACAATGTTTATCTATATATCTATATCTATATCTATATGTTTATCTATATATCTATATCTATATGTCTACATGTTTATCTATATATTTATATCTTATTGGATATTCTTTATATGTTTTATATATATATCTATATCTATATGTCTACATTTTATCTATATATCTATATCTATATTGTCTACATGTTTATCTATTATATCTAATATATCTATATGTTTTCTACATGTTTATCTATATATTTATATCTATATGTCTACATGTTTATCTATATTATCTATATCTATATGCCTACATGTTTATCTATATATATATATATCTATATATCTACATGTTTTTCTATATATATATATTTATATTTCTACATATTTATATATTATAATATATATATATGTCTACATGTTTATCTTTTTATCTATATCTATATCTATATGTCTACATGTTTATTATATCTTTTATATCTATATGTCTACATGTTTATCATATTGCTATATCTATATGTCTACATGTTTATCTATATATTCTATATATATGTTCTACATGTTTATCTATATATCTATATCTATATGTCTACATGTTTATTTTATATATATATTTATATATCTACATTTTTTTATATATCTATATTTATATGTCTACATGTTTATCTATATATCTATTCTATATGTCTACATGTTTATCTATATATCTATATCTATTATGTCTACATGTTTATCTATATATCTATATCTATATGTCTACATGTTTTATATCTATATATCTATATCTATATGTCTACATGTTTATCTATATATATCTATATCTATATGTCTACATGTTTATCTATATATCTATATCTATATGTCTACATGTTTATCTATATATCTATATCTATATGTCTACATGTTTATCTATATATCTATATCTATATGTCTACATGTTTATCTATATATATCTATATCTATATGTCTACATGTTTATCTATATATCTATATCTATATGTCTATATGTTTATCTATATATCTATATCTATATGTCTACATGTTTATATATATATATATATATATCTATATATATATTTATCTATATATATATATCTATATGTCTACATGTTTATCTATATATCTATATCTATATGTCTACATGTTTATCTATATATCTATATCTATATGTCTACATGTTTATCTATATATCTATATCTATATGTCTACATGTTTATCTATATATCTATATCTATATCTACATGTTTTATCTATATATCTATATCTGATATGTCTACAGTTTTATCCATATGTCTAAGTTCTATACTTCTAAATGTTTATCTGTAATATATCTATATGTCTATATCTATACTATCTACTATGACATCTGTTATTGATATTTATATATGTCTACAGAAATCTATATTATAGGATTTTTAATCTGAATTTATTTGTGCAAATTATGGTGGAAAATAAGTATTTGGTCACCTATATATCATATCAAGATTTACATGGCTATCACATATCTGTAACTTATATCTACATCTAAGATCAATATATCTGTATCTCCACTCGTTACCTGTATAATGGCACCTGTTTGAACTTGTTTATCAGTATAAAAGACTATATGTACAACCTCAAACAGTCACTACTCCAAATATCCACTATCTTCCCAAGACTAAAGAGCTGTCAAAGGACATATATCAGAAATCAAAATTGTATACCTGCACCAGATTGGGATGTATGAATCTGCAATTTACTTATATCTAGCTATGGTTTGAAGAAATCAACTGTGGGAGCAATTTATTAGGAAATGGAAGACATACAAGATCATGGATAATCTCCCTCGATCTATATGGGGCTCCATGCAAGATCTCACCCCGTGGGGGTCAAAATGATCATCTATACGGTGAGCAAAAATATCTTATAACCACCCGGGGGTACCTAGTGAATGACCTGCAGAGAGCTGGGACCATTAGTAATGGTAATCTACCATCTGTCACATCTACTATTTTATCATGGACTCAAATCCTGCAGTGCCAGACGTGTCCCCCTGCTTAATCCAGTACATGTCCAGGCCCGTCTGAAGTTTGCTAGAGTGCATTTGGGATGAGGATTATATTAGAATCTATATGGTCAGATGAAACCAAAATATAGGCATTGGTTAAAAACTAAACTCGTCGTGTTTGGAGGACAAAAGAATGCTGAGTTGCATCCAAAGAACACCATATATCCTATATTCTGTGAAGCATGGGGGTGGAAACATCATATATTTGGGCTGTTTTTCTGCAAAGGGACCTAGGACTACATGTTTATCAGTGTAAAGGAAATAATGAATGGGGCCATGTTTATCGTATTATCTATATTTTATGAGTGAAAATCCTTATCGCATATATTGAAGATGAAACGTGTCTGGGTCTTTCAGCATGACACTATATCCCAAACACACATCTATATGGCAACGAAGGAGTGGCTTCGTAAGAAGCATTTCAGGTCCTGGAGTCCTATAGTCTCCAGATATCAACCCATGTTTATCTATCTTTGGAGGGATCTGAAAGTCCGTGTTGCCCAGCGACAGCCCCAAAACATCACTGCTCTAGAGGAGATCTGCATGGAGGAATGGGCCAAAATACCAGCAACAGTGTGTGAAAACCTTGTGAAGACTTACAGGAAAACGTTTGACCTGTGTTATTGCTAACAAAGGGTATATAACAAAGTATTTCTAGAAACTTTTGTTTTTCTACCAAATACTTATTTTCCACCTATATTTTGTAAATAAATTCATAAAAAATCTACATCATTTTCTGGATTTTTTTTAGGTTGTCTGTCATAGTTGATACACCTATGATGAAAATTACATCTCTCTCATCTTTTTAAGTATCTATAACTATATGCTACATTGGTGGCTAGTTCTAAATACTTTATTTCCCCACTGTCTATATCTCTATATCTATATCTGTATCTATGTTTACAACAAGCAAGGGGAAGATATCAGAACAGGGACATTGGGGAATAATAACATATTGTACAGGATATATTTGTACTGTAGTGAAGCCGTCTCTAAAGTAATGTAAGGTCTCTTTCGTGATCATGTGAAACGTCATTTGCTATGGAAATGCTGGGAATGTGTTTTTCTATAAAAAATGATGTTAAAGGTAATTATGATGCAACTATGATGCAACTTTGATGGTGATACGATATGGATTACAATTATCATCCTGAATATTAAGGCTTTACTCACTCCATGTTACACATAGACACGCAACCACGCAAACTGTCTGGGTTATTATTTATTTTGGACATCATTTTACAGTCGTACTCTTACCCAGACATCACTCGTCCTTTTCTCACGTCACATCCAATATCACACACACATCAACCTACTCAGTCCATAGGTCCTCTTATATTATCAGACACACCCTCACTAAATCACATCCAATATAACACACATCAACCTACTCAGATCCATAGGTCCTCTGTATATTATCATACACACCCTCACTAAATCACATCCAATATAACACACACACATCAACCTACTCAGATCCATAGGTCCTCTGTATATTATCATACACACTCTCACTAAATCACATCCAATATAACACACACATCAACCTACTCAGATCCATAGGTCCTCTGTATATTATCATACACACTCTCACTAAATCACATCCAATATCACACACATCAACCTACTCAGATCCATAGGTCCTCTGTATATTATCATACACACTCTCACTAAATCACATCCAATATCAACACACACATCAACCTGCTCAGATCTACTACACATATAATATATTGACTCCATTGTCTTAACATCTGTAGCATTGGGCTCACAGGCAAACAGGCAAGGGAACAAAACAAATATTGCCAGAACCTGTTTCTTGAATTCTAAACATCCGACATTTGAAATCGTACATTTTGACCGTCACAATACCTCTCATGGCAGTAACTTTCCAAGCACTAATTATGGTCAATTTAGACTGAGAATAGTATCTAGTTATGGTAAGGGGTGAAGTAAGTATTTAGTCAGTTATAATTGTAACGGTTTAGCAGATGATAGAATAAGAGGATCAGTCTTTACGTGGCTAAAAGAAAAGGAATATAACATCTACTGTTCACAGAAAACTCACTCTACGTCCTTAGATGAAGTTGCGTGGAAAAAGGAATGGGGGTGGTGAAATCATTTTCTGTCATGGACAAAGGGAACTCAAAAGGTGTGATGATATTAATTAACAGAAATGTCGATCTGAAATGTGCAAATAGTCAGGAGTGATTCGCAAAGGAAAGTGGATATTTTTTTTTTGAATATGAAAGTGGATGAAAAACAGATTTGGGCTCATTAATCTATATGGTCCAAATCAGGATGATCCATACTTCTTCGAAAATATTTATACCAATTTATTGAATTTACAGTGAACAAATGATCAGATCGTTATGGTGGGAGATACTTAACACAGTGTTAAGTATCTCAATGGACCGTAAAGGGAATCACTCTACAAACTATCATCACCGTGCCCTTAAGAAAATCACAAATATTATGGACACATTAGAAATAGTGGATATTTGGAGACTAAAAAAACCCCTGACCTAGTGAGATGGAGGAGACTTAATCAAGCTAGTAGTCTTCACTACTTTCTTGTCTCTTTCTCTCTTGCAACAGAGGTTAAAAAAGTTTTAATAGGAGACAGAATGCGACCGGATCATCATCTCATTGGCGTTCACATAACTCTTATAGAATTTCTTACGTGGGTCGGGGATATTGGAAATTTAATCAAAGTTTACTGGAGGACAATTTTTTTTTTTTTACTAAGACAAAATAATTTATAACTGAATTTTTCCAGTACAATATAGGTTCAGCAAAATCCCCTCATTGTTTGGGATACCTTTAAATGTACCTTCAGAGGTCATTCAATTCAATATTCATCAATAAAATAAAATAAAGACGTTTCTGGCTAAAGAGACAAGACTAACGAGGGAAATACATTAACTAATAGTACAGGTAGATAGCAATAAAAACGATACTACAGAGACACAAAATAAGTTATGAGGAAAAACAAAAATAACTGGAGGAACTTATTCCAGAACGATCTAATGTAACCAATTGCAAAAATAAAGCAAACTGGATGGAATATGGAGAAAAATGCACACAAATTCTTCCTGAATCTCCAACACAGGAACGCTACCCAAAAAAATAATTTGCGGAAACTCGTTACTGAAGATTCTCCGAATTATATTTTAAAAGAGGAAGCTAAATATTTTAAGCAGACGTTCTCTTTTCCGTCTCATCCTCACCCAATTAATTACTGTAAGGAATTCTTTCCAAATAATAATTTTAAAAAATAGAAAATTAACAAATGTACAGAAATATATCAGTGCGAAGGCCAAATTACAGAGGAATAACTTTTAGAGGCTATTAAATCCTTTCAGTGTGGAAAAACCCCAGGGCTTGATGGCATACCAGTAGAGGTATATCAAACCTTTTTTTGTATATACTCAAAGCTCCATTGTTAGCATGTTTTAACTACTCCTATAGAAATAGTAGTCTGACAGGTACTCAGCAAGGAAGGTCTGATTTCACTATTAGTAAAACAAGACCCAGATGGCAAATATAAAGATCCAGTCTATATTAAAAACGGACGGTGAAGTAGACATACTTGGTATTCATATCACAAAAGACAACAATGAGCTCTCATTTTACATTTACATTTTAGTCATTTAGCAGACGCTCTTGTACAGAGCAATTAGGGTTAAGTGCCTTGCTTAAGGGCACATCGACAGATTTTTTCACCTAGTCGGCTCGGGGATTAGAACCAGCGACCTTTCGGTTACTGGCACAACGCTCTTACCCACTAAGCTACCCCCAAAATGAATTTCAATAGAAAACTAGTAAAAAATAGACAAGATCCTGCAACCATGGAGATTGATTACAGGATGTAACCATGGAGATTGATTACAGGATGTAACCATGGAGAGGTAAATACCTGTCTATTTATGGAAAAATGGCCCCTGATTAACTCCTTAGTCATATCTCAGTTTACTCACTTTTACGTAATCCTGATGATTCGTTTTTCAAATCATATGAGCAAAAAAATATTTCCCTTTATCTGGGATGCTAAACCAGACAAGATACAGCGTGCCGATCTATATAATGGCCCCTATCTATATAATGGCCCCTATCTATATAATGGCCCCTATCTATATAATGGCCCCTATCTATATAATGGCCCCTATCTATATAATGGCCCCTATCTATATAATGCCCCTATCTATATAATGGCCCCTATCTATATAATGGCCGTGCCTACTCTAAAATCTATATATGGCCCCTATCTGGCCCCTTGATCTATATAATGGCCCTATATCTATATAATGGCCCCTATCTATATAATGGCTATCTATATATGGCCCCTATCTATATAATGGCCCCTATCTATATAATGGCCCCTATCTATATAAATGGCCGTGCCTATCTATAAATGGCCCCTATCTATATAATGGCCCCTATCTATATATATCTATATAATGGCCCCTATCTATATAATGGCCCTAATAATGGCCCCTATAATGGCCCCTATATGGCCCCTATCTATATGTGCCTATAATGATACACTGTGTCTATTGAGGTTGTTAATATTGATAAAGTGCACTATACCTGTATACAGCTAAAATATAACAGCATCACTTATTCAAAAGCAGGGAACTGTTTTACTTGACCTGAAACCTAAATGGTTCTCAAGTAGATTAGTAAGAAAAGCTCATCCATTGTTTAAAAATGCCATTTTGCCTTTGAGCAGATTGCCATGTCTCATTTTCGATTAATTGAAAATGATATATTTTTTAAAAGTATCTCTCTTTTTTTCAAACAAGCATTGCAGAGCTGGCTACAATTTCAATTTCATCCCTCTGAAAAGATAGAACAAATATTACAGCAAATATTATGGCTGAACTCAAATTTGCTGGTTGATGAAAGACATGTATTTATAGGGAAAATATGTTTGAAAAGAGGGTATTTTGAATGGTAGAGTTATGTCTTTCATGGAGTTATCAAAATTGTATTTGAAGGTCTGCTCAATCCAAGATTACAACCAATTGATTACAGCATTACCCCAATAAGGGAGGAGGTAGGGAACTGGTCTGTCTGCCCAATATAAAGGATCAAGGGAGGAGGTAGGGAACTGGTCTGTCTGCCCAATATAAAGGATCAAGGGAGGAGGTAGGGAACTGGTCTGTCTGCCCAATATAAAGGATCAAGGGAGGAGGTAGGGAACTGGTCTGTCTGCCCAATATAAAGGATCAAGGGAGGAGGTAGGGAACTGGTCTGTCTGCCCAATATAAAGGATCAAGGGAGGAGGTAGGGAACTGGTCTGTCTGCCCAATATAAAGGATCAAGGGAGGAGGTAGGGAACTGGTCTGTCTGCCCAATATAAAGGATCAAGGGAGGAGGTAGGGAACTGGTCTGTCTGCCCAATATAAAGGATCAAGGGAGGAGGTAGGGAACTGGTCTGTCTGCCCAATATAAAGGATCAAGGGAGGAGGTAGGGAACTGGTCTGTCTGCCCAATATAAAGGATCAAGGGAGGAGGTAGGGAACTGGTCTGTCTGCCCAATATAAAGGATCAAGGGAGGAGGTAGGGAACTGGTCTGTCTGCCCAATATAAAGGATCAAGGGAGGAGGTAGGGAACTGGTCTGTCAGCCCAATATAAAGGATCAAGGGAGGAGGTAGGGAACTGGTCTGTCTGCCCAATATAAAGGATCAAGGGAGGAGGTAGGGAACTGGTCTGTCTGCCCAATATAAAGGATCAAGGGAGGAGGTAGGGAACTGGTCTGTCTGCCCAATATAAAGGATCAAGGGAGGAGGTAGGGAACTGGTCTGTCTGCCCAATATAAAGGATCAAGGGAGGAGGTAGGGAACTGGTCTGTCTGCCCAATATAAAGGATCAAGGGAGGAGGTAGGGAACTGGTCTGTCTGCCCAATATAAAGGATCAAGGAGGAGGTAGGGAACTGGTCTGTCTGCCCAATATAAAGGATCAAGGGAGGAGGTAGGGAACTGGTCTGTCAGCCCAATATAAAGGATCAAGGGAGGAGGTAGGGAACTGGTCTGTCTGCCCAATATAAAGGATCAAGGGAGGAGGTAGGGAACTGGTCTGTCTGCCCAATATAAAGGATCAAGGGAGGAGGTAGGGAACTGGTCTGTCTGCCCAATATAAAGGATCAAGGGAGGAGGTAGGGAACTGGTCTGTCTGCCCAATATAAAGGATCAAGGGAGGAGGTAGGGAACTGGTCTGTCTGCCCAATATAAAGGATCAAGGGAGGAGGTAGGGAACTGGTCTGTCTGCCCAATATAAAGGATCAAGGGAGGAGGTAGGGAAATGGTCTGTCTGCCCAATATAAAGGATCAAGGGAGGAGGTAGGGAACTGGTCTGTCTGCCCAATATAAAGGATCAAGGGAGGAGGTAGGGAACTGGTCTGTCTGCCCAATATAAAAGATCAAGGGAGGAGGTAGGGAACTGGTCTGTCTGCCCAATATAAAGGATCAAGGGAGGAGGTAGGGAACTGGTCTGTCTGCCCAATATAAAGGATCAAGGGAGGAGGTAGGGAACTGGTCTGTCTGCCCAATATAAAGGATCAAGGGAGGAGGTAGGGAACTGGTCTGTCTGCCCAATATAAAGGATCAAGGGAGGAGGTAGGGAACTGGTCTGTCTGCCCAATATAAAGGATCAAGGGAGGAGGTAGGGAACTGGTCTGTCAGCCCAATATAAAGGATCAAGGGAGGAGGTAGGGAACTGGTCTGTCTGCCCAATATAAAGGATCAAAACTGGTGGAGGAATAAAAATAGCATAAATAGGAAAGTATAGCAGTTTCATTTGAGGACCAGGATGTTGACAGCTGTGTGCCATACAGATTGCAAAATAGTTGGGAAGAGATTTTCGATGTACCGATTCCATGGTACAGGGTGTATGAGTTGATATATAAAACGACGCAAGATTCAAGACTTCGAGCTTTTCAGCTAAAATGATTGTACCGAATTCTTGCCACCAACAAAATGTTGAATGTTTGGGTCATACAATCATCGCAGCTCTGCAGATTGTGTTGCGAGTCAATAGACCATTTGTTCTGTTATTGCCCTCAGGTAGCCTGGTTTCTGGTCTCAGGTTCAGGAATGGCTGAAAATGCATAACATTGATCTAAATAGTACTGTTGGGAGATCTGGAGAGACCTGGTCAGTCAATTACTAATATACTAATACTCTTAGTAAAAGTATTTATCTTCAACTCGCAGTCTGTGGATTCTATTCGATTAGATAGATTGGAAATTGTATGTTAAACATCACAGCATAGTTGAAAGGTATATGGCGCGTAGAAATCCGAAGAGGGTGGCCAGCAGAGATAGAGATAGGTGGGATGGGCTGAGGGAGGCCGAGGGTTGGGATGGAGAGATAGGTGGGATGGGCTGAGGGAGGCCGAGGGTTGGGATGGAGAGATAGGTGGGATGGGGGCTGAGGGAGGCCGAGGGTTGGGATGGAGAGATAGGTGGGATGGGCTGAGGGAGGCCGAGGGTTGGGATGGAGAGATAGGTGGGATGGGCTGAGGGAGGCCGAGGGTTGGGATGGAGAGATAGGTGGGATGGGCTGAGGGAGGCCGAGGGTTTGGGATGGAGAGATAGGTGGGATGGGCTGAGGGAGGCCGAGGGTTTGGGATGGAGAGATAGGTGGGATGGGCTGAGGGAGGCCGATGGTTGGGATGGAGAGATAGGTGGGATGGGCTGAGGGAGGCCGAGGGGTTGGGATGGAGAGATAGGTGGGATGGGCTGAGGGAGGCCGAGGGTTGGGATGGAGAGATAGGTGGGATGGGCTGAGGGAGGCTGAGGGGTTGGATGGAGAGATAGGTGGGATGGAGACAAGTGAGGCTGGAGTTGGGACTGGAGAGATAGGTGGGATATGGGCTGAGGGAGGCCGAGGGGTTGGGATGTGAGAATAGGTGGGATGGGCTGGGACTGGGGTTACTGGATGGAGGGGTGGGATGGGCTGAGGGAGGCCGAGGGTTGGGATGTGGAACTGGAGACAAGTGGGACTGGAGTTACTGGGCGGGGGATATGGGCTGGCTGAGGGAGGCCGAGGGTTGGGATGTGGAACTGGAGACAAGTGGGACTGGAGTTACTGGGCGGGGGATATGGGCTGAGGGAGGCCGAGGGTTGGGATGTGGAACTGGAGACAAGTGGGACTGGAGTTACTGGGGGGGGGGGGATAGAACGACGGTCAAAGAATAAAAGTTGAAAATAAAGTCAAAACAAAACAAAAATAAGTATGCTTGAATGCCACTGAGGGGCAGTGTTGTTACAGCTAATGGCTGTTTGCCTGAGGCTGATGCCGTGCAGGTGTTTGTACACATGCATATACACACACTCTCATTCAAATGCACACACGTGCACATACACGGACACACACACACACACGTGTAAATAGTGCCATAAATGCACTCATACATATCCAGTTCCTGTTATGATTTCTGTTGTTTTTGATGTCTTTAGTATTTAGCGTTGTTGTTTTCTGTTTTCCTTCCTCTTTCTCTTTTCACTCTTTTGTTGGATGTTGGTGCATTGTGGGACGGGGGCTGGGGGGGGGGGGGGGCTGGGGGGGGGGGGTGGGGGTTGGGGGGGGGGGGGGGGGGATGGCGTTGAGCCTGGTTGCTTCTGTGTGTCGCTCTGGATGGGGGTCTGTTAGATGACTAATGTGATGTAGTTGTTGAGCGGCTTCACTGCAAGTAGATTGTGTGTTTTAAATATTCAATAAATATAACAAATAATATCATATATATATATGTGTGTGTGTGTGTGTGTGTGTGTGTGTGTGTGTGTGTGTGTGTGTGTGTGTGTGTGTGTGTGTGCGCATGTGTGTATGTCTAAACAAGGCCTTCCTCTGTACAGCACAATGCGTAGCGGCCCCTGGAGTCACCTTAATATTTCAGTGTGCATTACTTTGTGACTTCTGGCTCATCCTCGTCTGGCAACCCAGAACCTCTCTTCCTCTACCTTCTCTTATCTATCTGTCTCTAAACAGCTGGGATAAAAGGAGAGAGGGGAGGGAGAGAGAGAGAGAGAATGGACGGTGTGTTGTCATGCCTTGAAACAGCATCAACTAAATGCACTCTCTCTCTCTCTCTCTCTCTCTCTCTCCTCCACCCTTCCTATCCTTCCCTCTCCCTCTCTCTCTCTCTCTCTCTCTCTCTCTCTCCCTCTCCTCTCTCTCTCCCCCCTCTCTCTCTCTCTCCTCTCTCTCTCTCTCTCTCTCTCTCTCTCTCTCTCTCTCTCTCTCTCTCTCTCTCTCTCTCATCTCTCTCTCCTCTCTCTCTCTCTCTCTCTCTCTCTCTCTCTCTCTCTCTCTCTCTCCCACTCTCCCTCTCTCACCCTCTCTCTCTCTCTCCACCCCCCCCCCCCCCCCCTCTCTCTCTATCCAGGGCATTCTTAGTCGATCGCAAAACATTTCTATAAAAACCCAATGATAAAGCCTTGCGTTGCTAATCTTTCCTGTCTCGTGTTGTTGGCAGTAGGTGCCCTGCAAACCCAGTAGGCGAACTGTTCCCATTTTGTCTGAAGGTACAAACTCCGCTTCCTCGGCGCGTGCCCGGAGAGTAAATCATGTGCACCTATAGGCTCACCGCTAGCCAATCGGATTGCTCAGATCACCGCTAGCCAATCGGATTGCCCTTACGAAAAACATATTTTTAGTCAGAGTGCACTGTAACTGCAGTATGCTGCAAATACAGCGTCCAAAATAACACTGTTTTTTTTTTTTTTTTTACTGCAGTAATTGTATGCAGTGTAATTGCAGTTAGAGTGCGGTATAACTGCATTTCATCGGCAGTACACTGCAGTTATTCTGCAATTACCCTGTCCAAAATACCACAGTCGACTGCAGTTACTGCACTTTTGTGAAATGTGATTCTCCACTTGCGCTGCAACCAACTGCAGCTTCAATGAACGAGTAGCAAAGTGTATCGTTGGTGTTATTAGCGGCTGTGTTTAAAGAAAAATGAATTGTATTTATTTTCTTATTTTTTATTTTACCCTTATTTTACCAGGTAAGTTGACTGAGAACACATTCTCATTTACAGCAACGACCTGGGGAATAGTTACAGGGGAGAGGAGGGGGGGGGGGGGGGGGGGTCAGCCAATTAGATGCTGGGGATGATTAGGTGGCCAGGATGGTATGAAGGCCAAATTGGTAATTTAGCCAGGACACAATGGTTAACACCCCTACTCTTACGATAAGTGCCATGGGCTCTTTAGTGACCACAGAGAGTCAGGACACCCGTTTAACGTCCCATCCGAATGATGGCACCTCACACAGGGCAATGTCCCCAATCCCTGCCCTGGGGCATTGTCCCCAATCCCTGCCCTGGGGCATTGGGATATATGTTTTTAGAACAGAGGAAAGAGTGCCTCCTACTGTACCTGAGAGAGAGGATGAGAGAGAGAGAGCGAAAGAGAGGGAGAGGGAGGGTGGAGGAGAGAGAGAGGGAGAGAGAGGGAGGGTGGAGGAGAGAGAGAGGGAGAGAGAGAGAGAGAAGATGGAGGAGAGAGTGCATTTAGTTGACGCCGTTTCAAGGCATGACAACACACCGTCCATTCTCTCGCTCCTCTCTCTCTCTCTCTCTCTCTCTCTCTCTCTCTCTCTCTCTCTCTCTCTCTCTCTCTCTCTCCTCTCTCTCTCTCTCTCTCCCTCTCCCTCTCCCCCCTCTCTCCCTCCCTCCAACACCACTTCCAGTAGCATCTGGTCTCCCATCCAGTAACCATAAGCACTACGTTACGTTGCTCCAGATGGCATTCACTTGAATGGGGACCATCCACAATGGAGTGGAATCGCAACGCCCCCCCCCCCCCCCCCCCCCCCCCTTGCGGATGAAGACTCAGTTACGAGACGGACGCCGCATATTTTGAATTTTTCAAAACTCTGCATCTTCTTCAGTTCAGCCAGAGTCCGTTCGAAGAACAGGAAGTTAACAAACCACAGAAGAAGATGTGGTTTTCGACGATGGATTTATGGGATTGCTAGCAACTTGTAAACGATTACCCATTCCTATAAATGTGTATTATTTTAATAGCAATATTAAATAATACACATTGTCTGTTAAGCAAGTTATATTATATGACTGTTGCCTTCCGTTTTAGTTTATTAAGATGGTAATGACGTTTGTTATTGATGATAATTATTAGGTGGAGGTCGCTAGCTGCATTATAGGGCTCTTCTGTAAGATATCTTGACTTGCTGGAAAGTTATAGAAACAAGTTTGCAGAAAAACTAACTAAAAATAAAGCAATATTTTTCTCCTGTCATATTTTACAATCTCTGATGACAGACTAGGCTCTCTCTACATCTTGTCTTGCGTTGTGAAACCATCTCCTCCATCTTGTCTTGTGAAACCATCTCCTCCATCTTGTCTTGCGTTGTGAAACCATCTCCTCCATCTTGTCTTGTGATACCCTCTCCTCCATCTTGTCTTGTCTTGTGAAACCCTCTCCTCCATCTTGTGTTGTGAAACCCTCTCCTCCATCTTGTCTTGTGTTGTGAAACCCTCTCCTCCATCTTGTCTTGTCTTGTGAAACCCTCTCCTCCATCTTGTGTTGTGAAACCCTCTCCTCCATCTTGTCTTGTGAAACCCTCTCCTCCATCTTGTCTTGTGTTGTGAAACCCTCTCCTCCATCTTGTCTTGTGTTGTGAAACCCTCTCCTCCATCTTGTCTTGTGAAACCCTCTCCTCCATCTTGTGTTGTGAAACCTCTCTCCATCCATCTTGTGTTGTGAAACCCTCTCCTCCATCTTGTCTTGTGTTGTGAAACCCTCTCCTCCATCTTGTGTTGTGAAACCCCTCTCCTCTTCTTGTGTTGTGTTGTGAAACCCTCTCCTCCATCTTGTATTGTGTTGTGATACCCTCTCCTCCATCTTGTCTTGTGAAACCCTCTCCTCCATCTTGTGTTGTGAAACCCTCTCCTCCATCTTGTCTTGTGTTGTGAAACCCTCTCCTCCATCTTGTATTGTGTTGTGATACCCTCTCCTCCATCTTGTCTTGTGAAACCCTCTCCTCCATCTTGTGTTTTGAAACCATCTCCTCCATCTTGTCTTGTCTTGTGAAACCATCTCCTCCATCTTGTGTTGTGAAACCCTCTCCTCCATCTTGTCTTGCGTTGTGAAACCATCTACTCCATCTTGTGTTGTGTTGTGAAACCATCTCCTCCATCTTGTGTTGTGAAACCCTCTCCTCCATCTTGTGTTGTGAAACCCTCTCCTCCATCTTGTCTTGTGTTGTGAAACCCTCTCCTCCATCTTGTCTTGTCTTGTGATACCCTCTCCTCCATCTTGTCTTGTGTTGTGATACCATCTTCTCCATCTTGTGTTGGGAAACCCTCTCCTCCATCTTGTCTTGTGTTGTGAAACCCTCTCATATGCTCTCCGTCCAGTAGCGTAACTCGATTGCATAAAGTTGACGAATGCCGTAATGAAATACGTCAACGATGAGGGGGGAGAGGGTTAAAAAAAGTAAAATCATTCTGAGAGGTAGATCTCGGGGTGTGCATTTTGACTCCGAAAGTTTGGTAACCACTCCTCTGACCCCTGTGGTTCCCAACCAGGAGAAGACCCATGAGACCAAAGGCTTACTGGTAAAATGCACATTCAGGGGTACTCTTCAGGGGTACTCCTGGGCAGAGCTAAATTCAGTTGGTGGGAACAGGAACCGAAAAAGGTCGGGAACCACTGACCTTTAACCCATATAGTGACAGTAGCTGATGAGTTGGACGATCCTCACTGATGTCGAGTTTCATTTAATTTCAGTTAACTTTATTTTCCCGCTACAGTACTGTATTACATTATATGTATTGGGGGGGGGGTTCCACTTTTACCTGCGCTGTTGGAGCTCAGAGCTCAAGTAATTACACCTGCAGCCCTATACATGTCACTATTGAACTCTCTAATCTACATCACCATGGAAACACTTCCTATGGGAGGTGTTCACAGCTGCGTGTGTGTGTGTGTGTGTGTGTGTGTGTGTGTGTGTGTGTGTGTGTGTGTGATAAAACACACCATCATCATCATCATTGTCATGTTTCACAGTCCCTGAGTCGTGTCCATGCAGCTGGAGTCAGACTCTCGTCAGAATGGCTTTCTGTAACCGATGGACGGGCTCACTGAACAGAAATACGTGATGTGTGTGCGTATGTGTGTGTTTGTGGTTGCGTGTTTGTGTGTGTGTGTGTGTGTGTGTTTGTAACATGTTTGTTCTTAAAAGCAGAAGACAACGGTTATGTCGTGAGTTGTTCTTTAAAACGTATCTTACATTCAGAATGCACCACCTGTTTTTTCCAGCAACAAATAAATAAATAAAAATTCGGAATACATGAGCATTTATTAATTATCGGTCTTGTTAACATCATGAGTGGTTAGCTGCTGTCTGCAGTGTGATGTTAACATCATGAGTGGTTAGCTGCTGTCTGCAGTGTGATGTTAACATCATGAGTGGTTAGCTGCTGTCTGCAGTGTGAGTGTTAACATGTCTGTGGGGAGCTGCTGTGCAGTGTGATGTTAACATCATGAGTGGGGGAGCTGCTGTCTGCAGTGTGATGTTAACATCATGAGTGGGGAGCTGCTGTCTGCAGTGTGATGTTAACATCATGATGAGCTGCTGTCTGGTGTGATGTTAGCTGCTGTCTGCTGTCTGCAGTGTGATGTTAACATCATGAGTGGTTTAGCTGCTGTCTGCAGTGTGATGTTAACATCATGAGTGGGGGAGCTGCTGTCTGCAGTGTGATGTTACCATCATGAGTGGGGGAGCTGCTGTCTGCAGTGTGATGTTAACATCATGAGTGGTTAGCTGCTGTCTGCAGTGTGATGTTAACATCATGAGTGGGGAGCTGCTGTCTGCAGTGTGATGTTAACATCATGAGTGGTTAGCTGCTGTCTGCAGTGTGATGTTAACATCATGAGTGGGGGAGCTGCTGTCTGCAGTGTGATGTTAACATCATGAGAGTGGGATTTGCTGTCTGCAGTGTGATGTTAACATCATGAGTGGTTAGCTGCTGTCTGCAGTGTGATGTTAACATCATGAGTGGTTAGCTGCTGTCTGCAGTGTGATGTTAACATCATGAGTGGGGAGCTGCTGTCTGCAGTGTGATGTTAACATCATGAGTGGGGGAGCTGCTGTCTGCAGTGTGATGTTAACATCATGAGTGGTTAGCTGCTGTCTGCAGTGTGATGTTAACATCATGAGTGGTTAGCTGCTGTCTGCAGTGTGATGTTAACATCATGAGTGGTTAGCTGCTGTCTGCAGTGTGATGTTAACATCATGAGTGGGGGAGCTGCTGTCTGCAGTGTGATGTTAACATCATGAGTGGGGAGCTGCTGTCTGCAGTGTGATGTTAACATCATGAGTGGGGAGCTGCTGTCTGCAGTGTGATGTTAACATCATGAGTGGTTAGCTGCTGTCTGCAGTGTGATGTTAACATCATGAGTGGTTAGCTGCTGTTTGCAGTGTGATGTTAACATCATGAGTGGGGAGCTGCTGTCTGCAGTGTGATGTTAACATCATGAGTGGTTAGCTGCTGTCTGCAGTGTGATGTTAACATCATGAGTGGTTGGTTAGCTGCTGTCTGCAGTGTGATGTTAACATCATGAGTGGTTAGCTGCTGTCTGCAGTGTGATGTTAACATCATGAGTGGGGAGCTGCTGTCTGCAGTGTGATGTTAACATCATGAGTGGGGAGCTGCTGTTTGCAGTGTGATGTTAACATCATGAGTGGGGAGCTGCTGTTTGCAGTGTGATGTTAACATCATGAGTGGGGAGCTGCTGTCTGCAGTGTGATGTTAACATCATGAGTGGGGAGCTGCTGTCTGCAGTGTGATGTTAACATCATGAGTGGGGAGCTGCTGTCTGCAGTGTGATGTTAACATCATGAGTGGTTAGCTGCTGTCTGCAGTGTGATGTTAACATCATGAGGTGGTTAGCTGCTGTCTGCAGTGTGATGTTAACATCATGAGTGGTTAGCTGCTGTCTGCAGTGTGATGTTAACATCATGAGTGGGGAGCTGCTGTCTGCAGTGTGATGTTAACATCATGAGTGGTTAGCTGCTGTCTGCAGTGTGATGTTAACATCATGAGTGGTTAGCTGCTGTCTGCAGTGGGATGTTAACATCATGAGTGGTTAGCTGCTGTCTGCAGTGTGATGTTAACATCATGAGTGGTTAGCTGCTGTCTGCAGTGTGATGTTAACATCATGAGTGGGGAGCTGCTGTCTGCAGTGTGATGTTAACATCATGAGTGGGGAGCTGCTGTTTGCAGTGTGATGTTAACATCATGAGTGGTTAGCTGCTGTCTGCAGTGTGATGTTAACATCATGAGTGGTTAGCTGCTGTCTGCAGTGTGATGTTAACATCATGAGTGGGGAGCTGCTGTCTGCAGTGTGACGTTAACATCATGAGTGCTTCAATCAAATATCCATGAATATTTTAAATTGGTTTCTACAAACAGGTGTGTTGGTTTTTACAGTGAGGTCTCTTTAACCCATATTCGACGTGTCTTATTCCCCACACTGCACTTGGTTTTATAAAGGTCATCTAGGCCTCTATTCAATCTGGATGGCTGAAGTGTTACAGATTGAGCGATATACATTTCAAAGGTTATTTCCAATTGAGCTGAGATACGCTGCGTTTACCGTGAATGTAGTCTTCGCTAAGCGCAGGGAACATTGCCTTTAAATTTCAGTCACGCTGTAAGTCTGAATTTCCGGGATGTGGATTGAATAGGACCCTTACACTTGAGCCGACATCCGCAGCATTTTCCATAAAAAATGCGATATTAGTGATTATCATGTAAATGATCTTTTAAAAGGTGTGTTGTTTGCCCGTGCTTAATGACAACTCGCCTTTCATTGAATGCCTTTGTCTTGAACAAACTCAGTCACATCTAACCACAGATCTTGGATCAGATTTAGCTGACCAGAACCATTAGTTGGGAGAAACAATATCTGGCCTTGAATCAGCTGTTAACTCTAACTCCAGAGGTGATCTGCTGCAGAATTGGGGTGGGTCATGATTTATGTGTCATCTTCTGTTCTGTCCACTAGATGGCTCGCTGTTTGCAGTGTGAAGGTTCTGTTTGCAGTGTGAAGGATCTGTTTGCAGTGTGAAAATTCTGTTTGCAGTGTGAAGGATCTGTTTGCAGTGTGAAGATTCTGTTTGCAGTGTATGATTCTGTTTGCAGTGTGAAGGATCTGTTTGCAGTGTGAAGGATCTGTTTGCAGTGTGAAGGTTCTGTTTGCAGTGTGAAGAATCTGTTTGCAGTGTGAAGGTTCTGTTTGCAGTGTGAAGGATCTGTTTGCAGTGTGAAGTTTCTGTTTGCAGTGTGAAGGATATGTTTGCAGTGTGAAGGTTCTGTTTGCAGTGTGAAGGATATGTTTGCAGTGTGAAGGTTCTGTTTGCAGTGTGAAGGATGTGTTTGCAGTGTGAAGATTCTGTTTTGCAGTGTGAAGGATATGTTTGCAGTGTGAAGGTTCTGTTTGCAGTGTGAAGGATCTGTTTGCAGTGCGAAGGATCTGTTTGTAGTGTGAAGATTCTGTTTGCAGTGTGAAGGTGTAGGGGTTCTGAGCTGAGACTGGTAGAGTCCCTCTGCTAGAGGAGAGGTGAGATTATAGACTGTATTCTACTGTATTTTAGAGAGATGACAGAGAGAGAACAGACTGAGACTGGTAGAGACTATAGACTGTATTCTACTGTATTTTAGAGAGATGACAGAGAGAGAACAGACTGAGACTGGTAGAGACTATAGACTGTATTCTACTGTATTTTAGAGAGATGACAGAGAGAGAACAGACTGAGACTGGTAGAGACTATATACTGTATTCTACTGTATTTTAGAGAGATGACAGAGAGAGAACAGACTGAGACTGGTAGAGACTATAGACTGTATTCTACTGTATTTTAGAGAGATGACAGAGAGAGAACAGACTGAGACTGGTAGAGACTATAGACTGTATTCTACTGTATTTTAGAGAGATGACAGAGAGAGAACAGACTGAGACTGGTAGAGACTATAGAGACTGTATTCTACTGTATTTTAGAGAGATGACAGAGAGAGAACAGACTGAGACTGGTAGAGACTATAGACTGTATTCTACTGTATATTAGAGAGATGACAGAGAGAGAACAGACTGAGACTGGTAGAGACTATAGACTGTATTCTACTGTATTTTAGAGAGATGACAGAGAGAGAACAGACTGAGACTGGTAGAGACTATAGACTGTATTCTACTGTATTTTAGAGAGATGACAGAGAGAGAACAGACTGAGACTGGTAGAGACTATAGACTGTATTCTACTGTATATTAGAGAGATGACAGAGAGAGAACAGACTGAGACTGGTAGAGACTATAGACTGTATTCTACTGTATT
>CM072232.1:52457228-52464728 GCA_036851935.1 Coregonus suidteri | reverse complement strand
TGTGTGTGTAGCCAGAGAGAGAGTGCTGCCCACCTGCTGTGGTGTGTCCTGTGTAGTGTGTGTGTGTGTGTTGTGAGAGAGTGCTGTGTGTGTGGTGTGTACCATCCTGGTTGTGTGTGTGTGTGTGTGTGTTTGTATGTTTGTGTATGTTTTGTGTGTGTGTGTGTGTGTGTTGTGTGTTTGTGGGTATGTGTGTGTGTGTTGTGTAGTGTGGGGTTGTGTGGTGTGTGTGTGTGTGTGTGTGTGTGTGGGTGTGTGTCTGTGTGTGTGTGTGTGTGTGTCGTGTGTGTGTGTGTGTGTGTGTGTCTGTGTGTGGTGTGTGTGTGTGTGTGTGTGTGTGTTGTGTGTGTGTGTTTGTATGTTGTGTATGTTTGTGTGTGGTGTGTGTGTGTTTGTGTTTTTGTGGGTATATGTGTGTGTGTGTGGTGTTTGTGTGTGTGGGGTCACTCTCTGTGTGTGTGTAGTGTGTGTGTGCATGTGCGTGTGTGTGTGTGTGTGTGTGTTGTGTGTATGTGTGTGTGTGTGTGTGTGTGTGTGTGTGTGTGTGTTATGTGTTGTGTGTGTGGTTTGTGTGTGTGTGTGGTGTGTGCTGTGAGTGTGTGTGTGTGTGTATGAATGTATCTGTGTGTGTGTGTGTGTGTTTGAGGTGTGTGTATGTGTTCAGATGGTGTGTGAGGTGTGTGTGTCTGTTGATTAATAGAGAGTGTGGAATGTCTGTGTGTCAGATGGAGAGAGTGTGTGTGTGGGTGTGTGTGTATGTATGAGTGTGTGTGAATGCTGTGTGTGTGTGTGTGTGTGTGTGAGTTGGTGTGTGTGTGTGTGTGTTGTGTGTTTGTATGTTGTGTATGTTTGTGTGTGTGTCTGTTCAGTTTGTGTGTTTGAGATGTGTGTGAAATATGTGTGTGTGTGGGGTCTGTGAGTGTGGAATGTGTGTGTGTGTGTTTGTGTGGTGTGTGTGTGTGGTGTGTGGTGTGTGAATGTGTGTGTGTTGTCAGATTAATAGAGGGTGTGTGTGTGTCTGTTGTGTGTTGTGAGAGTGTGTGTAGTGTTCTGTGTGTGTGTGTGTGTGTGTGAGTGTGTGGTGGTGTGTGTGTGTCAGATGTGTGTGAGGTGTGTGGTATATGTGGTGGTGTGTGTGAGGAGGTGTGTGTAGTGATAATAGCCAGTGTGTTTCAGTATGGAGAGAGGTGGAATATCTGTTCAGATGGGAGGAGAGTGGAATATCTGTTCAGATGGAGAGAGGTGGAATATCTGTTCAGATGGAGAGAGGGTGGAATATCTGTTCAGATGGAGAGAGGTGGAAATATCTGTTCAGCATAGATGGAGAGAGGTGGAATATCTTGTTCAGAATAAATAATTGGTGAACTCTTGTTCAGAGATGGAGAGAGGTGGAATAATCTGTTTCAGTGATTGAGAGAGGGTGGAATATCTGTTCAGATGGAGGAAGGTGGAATATTCTGTTCAGGATGGAGAGAGGTGGAATATCTGTTTCAGATGGAGAGAGGTGGAAATATCTGTTCAGATGGAGAGAGGTGAAATATCTGTTCAGGATGGAGAGAGGTGGAATATCTGTTCAGTAATGGAGAGAGGTGGAATATCTGTTCAGATGGAGAGGAGGTGGAATATCTGTTTCAGATGGGAGAGGAGGTGGAATATCTGTTCAGATGGAGAGAGGTGTGAATATCTGTTCAGATGGAGAGAGTTGGAATATCTGTTCGAGATGGAGACGAGGTGGAATATCTTTTTTCATGATGGAGATAGGTTGGAATAAATCTGTTCAGATGGAGAGAGGGGAATATCTGTTTCAGATGGAGAGAGGTGGAATATCTGTTCATATGGAGAGAGGTGAAATATCTGTTCAGAATGGGAGAGAGGTGGACATTATCGGTGTCAGGTATGGGAGAGTGAAATATTCTGTTCAGATGGAGAGAGTGGAAAATCTGTTCAGATGGAGAGGTTGGAATATCTGTTCAGATGGAGAGAGGTGGAATATCTGTTCAGATGGAGAAGACGTGGAATATCTGTTCAGATGGAGAGAGGGTGTTGAATATCTGTTCAGATGGAGAGAGGTGGAATATCTGTTCAGCGATGGAGAGAGGTGGAATATCTGTTCAGATGGGAGATAGGTGGAATATCTTGTTCGATGGGAGAGGTGGAATATCTGTTCAGATGG
The DNA here is from genome assembly GCA_036851935.1 of Coregonus suidteri. Taxonomy (NCBI): domain Eukaryota; kingdom Metazoa; phylum Chordata; class Actinopteri; order Salmoniformes; family Salmonidae; genus Coregonus; species Coregonus suidteri. The sequence goes on along the minus strand of CM072232.1, from coordinate 52,462,555 downwards.
AGGAGGTGGAATATCTGTTCAGATGGAGAGAGTGGAATATCTGTTCAGATGGAGAGAGGTGGAATATCTGTTCAGATGGAGAAGGGTGGAATATCTGTTCAGTTCAGATGGAGAGAGGTGGAGATATCTGTTCATCCTGGATGGAGAGAGGTGGAAATATCTTTCACCATCCTGGATGGAGAGGAGGTGGAATCTGTTCCGATAGGAAGAGAGAGTGGAGCCCATCTGTTCTGCCCAGATGGAAGAGGTGAGAATAGAGTCTGTTCAGGAACTGGAGAGAGGGCTGCCCATATCCTGTAGGTCATATGGAGAGAGGTGGAATATCTGTTTTACCATCCTGGATGGAGAGAGAGAGGAGCCCACCTCTTTCCTGGAAGCAGGCACACATGGGAGAGAGGTGGAATATCTGTCGATCAAAGTAAACCCAACCTGTGTGTGTGTGTTTGTGTGGGGTGTGTGTGTGTTTGTGTGTGTCAAATCCCTCTCCCTCTCAGCTAGAGAGCATTTCCTTCCTGAGATGAGAGAGGTGGAATATCTGTTCAGATGGAGAGAGGTGGAATATCTGTTCAGATGGAGAGATCTTTTCTTCAGATGGAAGAGGTATCTGTTCAGATGGAGAGAGGTGCGAATATCTGTTCAGAGACGGTGGATGGGAGAGAGGTGGAATATCTGTTCAGATGGAGGAGGTGGAATATCTGTTCAGATGGAGAGAGTGGAATATCTGTTTCAGATGGAGAGAGGTGGAAAGGTGATATCTGTTCAGATGGAGAGAGGTGGAATATCTGTTCAGATGGAGAGAGTTCAGTATGGAGAATATCTCTGTTCAGATGGAGAGAGGTGGAAAATCTGTTCAATGGAGAGAGGTGGAATATCTGTTCAGATGGAGAGAGGTGGAATATCTGTTCAGATGGAGAGAGGTGGAGAGAGGTGAGGAATATCTGTTCAGATGAGAGAGGTTGGAATATCTGTTCAGATGGGAGAAGGTGTGGAATATCTGTTTCAGATGGAGAGAGGTGGAATATCTGTTTCAGAATGGAGAGAGGTGAATATCTGTTCAGATGGAGAGAGGTGGATGTTCAGAGGAAGTTGGAATATCTGTTCAGATGGAGAGAGATGGGAGAGAGGTGGAATATCTGTTCAGTAATGGAGAGAGGTGGAAATGGAGAGAGAGGTGGAATATCTGTTCAGATGGAGAGGTGTAATCTTGTTCAGAGAGAGGTGGAATATGTGTTCAGATGGAGAGAGGTGGAATATCTGTTCAGATGGAGAGAGGTGGAATATCTGTTCAGATGGAGAGAGGTGGAATATCTGTTCAGATGGAGAGAGTGTGAAATATCTGTTTCAGTCATGAAGAGGTGGAATAATCTGTTCAGATGGAGAGAGTGAAATATCTGTTTCAGATGGAGAGAGGTGGAATATGGAGAGAGGTGGTGGAATATCTGTTCAGATGGAGAGAAGGTTTGAATATCTGTTTCAGATATGGAGAGAGGTGGAATATCTGTGTCAGATGGAGAGAGGTTGAGGAGAAAAGGTGGAATATCTGTTCAGATGGAGAGAGGTTGAGAGGGTGGAACTATCTGTTCAGATGGAGAGAGGTGGAATATCGTTCAATTGGAGAGAGGTGGAAGATATCTGTTCAGATGGAGAGAGGTGGAATATCTGTTCAGATCAGAAATATGGAGATAGAAGGTGGAAGAGGTGGAATGGAATCTGTTCAGAGTATGGAATATCTGTTCAGAGAGGAAAGTGGAATATCTGTTCAGATGGAGAATAGGTGGAATATCTGTTCATCTGGAGAGAGAGTGAATATCTGGAGAGAGGTGGATATATCTTTCAGATGGAGAGAGGTGGTAATATCTGTCAGTAATCTGTTCAGATGGAGAGAGGTTTGAATATGTTCAGATGGAGAAGAGGTTATCTGTTCAGAGGTTAGGAGGTTTACTATCTGTTTAATCAGGATTTTATTTTGTGGAATGAGAGTGTTCATATAGGAGAGAGGTGGAAATATCTGTTCAGATCATTTTGACTGTTTCTTCAGAAGACTGACTCCCTATTGATCGTTCTAGGTCAATGCTGTGTCAATTGGCACTGATTAAAGATTTCCAAGTTTTGACCGTAGTTCGTCCGTAGTTTTGAGATGGTTTAATTTTTTTGTATTTGATAAAATATTGCAGACATTTGATATACAGTGTTGTTTGATGTATCTGATGGTTTCGAAACAGGAAGCGCTAACTCTAGCTACTTATAATACAACCAATCTGTCTGCACAGGTGGGGATAGAGAGAGATATCTGAGGAGAGAGGAAGAGAGAGATAGTTTCAGAGAGAGAGAGAGAGGAGAGATATCGAGAGAGAGAGAGAGAGAGAGGAGAGGAGAGAGAATAGAGAGTTCAGATGAGAGAGAGGAGAGAGAGAGAGAGAGAGAGAGAGAGGGGAGAAGAGAGAGAGAAGAGAGAAGAGGAGAGAGGCAGAGAGATAGAGAGAGAGAGAAAAGAGGAGACAGAGAGAGACACAGAGAGAGACAGAGAGAGAGAGAGAGAGAGAGAGAGAGAGAGAAATGATTTCCATTCTAGATCCACCTCTGGTGAGAAGAATGATTTTCCATTCTAATCCACCTCTGGAATGTTTGTCATATTTATCCAGCCTTCTGTAGTCCTGTCAGGTGTTTCAGATTTCAAACCTTATACACCCACTTCCTCTTCCTCCTGGTCCAACTCCCATATATGGTCACAGGGGAGAGAATAAAATACTTTGTTTCAAACTACCACAATTAGTTTACAGACACACACAAGGGCACGCAAACGCACGCACAAAAAGACAGACTGATGGAGACAAATGTGATAGAGGTGGAAATTCTCTGTGTGTGTGTGTGTGACGTAGAGAGAGTGAGTGGAACTGGAATCCTTCAGTTCGACGGCTTGAGAAGGTCTACAGAGTCAGGTGGTCTATCTGTTTCTACTGTCCCCACTTTCTATATGTCCCCTCATTCTGCTACTCAGTATGGAGAGATTAAACACACTTTTTTTACAGCACACACACACACAGATAATGAAAGGTCTTCCACATATAGAATCAGAGGATACTGTTTGAAAGGCTTCAGAGCCTGACATCCCGTGGATCGAGACAGGTCCTGTCACATGGAGAAGATTAGGATTTTGACTGTAGTGGAAGGCATGGTTGTTATTTGGTCTTTTTACTCCAGAAACACTGGTCCAGAGCCACATTTTCATGACGGTCCTTTGATGAATCTCCAGAAACAGGTCCCAGACCCAAAATGCATTCTACAACTCCAGAAACACTGGTCTGACCCAGTTGGTGGACCAACTCAGAACAGAGAGAGAGAGGTCCAGACCCAGAGGTCCTACAACAGAGAGAGCAGAAGACACTGGTCCAGACGATCTGCAACTTTTCCGAAACAGGAGCGAGACTCTAAAAGCTACAACTCCAGAAAACACTGGTCCAGAACCGAGTGGAGGAGAAGAGAGATAGAGAGAGACGCAGACTCCAGAACACTGGACAGAGAGAGAGACAGAGAAGAGACAGACCCGAAGTCTTAGAACTCCAGAGAGAAATGATAGAGAGAGAGATCCAGACTCTGAGAGAGTGAGAATGATTTCACCTCCAGAAACACTGGTCCAGACCGGTCCACAACTCCAAAACCTGGTCCAGACCCGGTTACTACAACTCCAGAAGACACTGGGTCCAGAGAAGAGCGAGTGTGGTCACCAGGGGAACAGATCAGAGTCCTGGTCCAGACCGATCTACAACTCCAGAAACACTGGTCCCAGGACCCGATCTACAACTCCAGAAACACTGGTCCAGACCCGGTCTACAACTCCAGAAATCACTGGTCCAGACCGGTGTCTACAACTCCAGAAACACTGGTCCAGACGCGGTCCTACAACTCCAGAAACACTGGTCCAGACCCGGTCTACAACTACCACAACACTTGGTCCAGACGGGTCTCACAACAGGGCAACGACTGGTCCAGACCGGTCTTCCAACAACTGTGCCAGAAACAGCACACTGGTCCAGACCGATCTGCAATTCTCCAGAAACACTGGTCCAGACTGCCGATGTGGACCATACAGGTCTTCCATCGGGTCAGAGGGCCAGAAACACTGGTCAGACCGGTCTACACTTCCAACTCCAGAACACACTGGGTCCAGACCGGTCTACAACTCCAGAAACACTGGTCCAGACCGGTCTACAACTCCAGAACACTGGTCCAACCCGACCCTCTCCAGAAAACACCTGTCCAGACGGTCTTCAACTCCAGAAACACTGGTCCAGAAGAAACCTGGTGCCAGAACCCGGTCTACAACTCCAAAACACTGGAAACACTGTCCAACACTTGTCCAGACCCGTCTACAACTCCAGAAACACCCGACCCGGTCTGGTCCAGAAAACACCCAGACCGGTCTACAACTCCAGAAACACTGGTCCAGACCCGGTCTAACAACTCCAGAAACACTGGTCCAGAACCCGTCTACAACTCCAGAAACACTGGTCCAGACCCGGTCTAAACAAACTCCAGAACTGGTCCAGACCGGTCTAAACTCCACTGGTCCAGACCTCTGTCTAACAACTCCCAGAAACACACTGGTCCAGACCCGGTCTACAACTCCAGAAACACTGGTCCAGACCGGTCTACAACTCCAGAACACTGGTCCAGACCGGTCCCCAACTCCAGAAACTGGCAGTGACTGGTCCAGACCACTGGTCCAGACCGGTCAAACTCCAGAAACACTGGTCCATCCCGGTCTACAACTCCAGACACACTGGTCCAGACCGATCTGTCCAGAACTCCAGAAACACTGGTCCCGACCGGTCTAACAACTCCAGAAACACTGGTCCAGACCGGTCTACAACTCCCGACAACTCCAGAAACACTGGTCCAGACCGTCTGCAACTCCAGAAACACTGGTCCAGACCCGGTCTACAACTCCAGAACACTGGTCCAGACCCGGTCCACAACTCCAGAAACACTGGTCCAGACACGGTCCAACAGACAACTCCAGAAACACTGGTCCAGACCGGTCCAGAAACACTGGTCCAGGGTCTACCAACACTCCAGAAAACAGAAAACTGGTCCAGACCGGTTCTACAACTCCGAAACACTGGTCCAGACCCGTCTACACACTCCAGAAACACTGGTCCAGAACCGGTCCATCTAAACTCCAGAAACACTGGTCCAGACCCGGTCCACAACTCCAGAAACACTGGTCCAGACCCGGTCCACAACTCCAGAAACACTGGTCCAGACCCGGTCCACAACTCCTGAAACACTGGTCCCAGGTCCCGGTCTATGACTCCAGAAACACTGGT
>CM072232.1:52437228-52447228 GCA_036851935.1 Coregonus suidteri | reverse complement strand
GGTGCATCCTGTTTCCATTGATCATCCTTGAGATGTTTCTATAACTTGATTGGAGTCCACCTGTGGTAAATTCAATGGATTAAACACGATTTGGAAAGGCACACACCTGTCTATATAAGGTGCCACAGTTGACAGTGCATGTCAGAGCAAAAACCAAGCCATGAGGTCGAAAGGAATTGTCCGTAGAGCTCCGAGACAGGATTGTGTCGAGGCACAGATCTGGGGAAAGTTACCTAAACATTTATGCAGCATTGAAGGTCCCTAAGAACACAGTGGCCTCCATCATTCTTAAATGGAAGAAGTTTGGAACCACCAAGACTCTTCCTAGAGCTGGCCGCCTGGCCAAACTGAGCAATTGGGGGAGAAGGGCCTTGTTCAGGGAGGTGACCAAGAACCCTGATGATCCCTCTGACAGAGCTCAAGAGTTCCCCTGTGAAAATGGGAGAACCTTCCAGAAGGACAACCATTTCTACAGCAATCCACCAATCAGGCCTTAATGGTAAAATGGCCAGACGAAGCCACTCCTCAGTAAAAGGCACATGACAGCCCGCTTGGAATTTGCCAAAAGGCACCTAAAGGACTCTCATACCATGAGAAACAAGATCCTCTGGTCTGATGAAACCAAGATTGAACTCTTTGGCCTGAATGCCAATCGTCACGTCTGGAGGCAACCTGGCACCATCCCTACGGTGAAGCATGGTGGTGGCAGCATCATGCTGTGGGGATGTTTTTCAGCGGCAGGGACTGGGAGACTAGTCAGGATCGAGGGAAAGATGAACGGAGCAAAGTACAGAGAGATCCTTGATGAATCCTGCTCCAGAGTGCTCAGGACATCAGACTGGGGCGAAGGTTCACCTTCCAACAGGACAACGACCCTAAGCACACAGTCAAAACAACGCAGGAGTGGCTTCGGGACAAGACTCAATGTCCTTGAGTGGCCCAGCCAGAGCCCAGACTTGAACCCGATCGAACATCTCTGGAGAGACCTGAAAATAGCTATGCAGCAACGCTCCCCATCCAACCTGACAGAGCTTGAGGATCTGCAGAGAAGAATGGGAGAAACTCTCCAAATACAGGTGCGCCAAGCTTGTAGCGTCATACCCAAGAAGACTCGAGGCTGTAATCGCTGCCAAAGGTGCTTCAACAAAGTACTGAGTAAAGTGTCTGAATAAATGTGCTAAAATGTCTAAAAAACTGTTTTTTGTCATAATGGGGTATTGTGTGTAGATTGATGAGCAAAAATAACAATTTAATCCATTTTAGAATAAGGCTGTAACGTAACAAAATGTGGACAAAGTCAAGCGGTCTGAATACTTTTCTTATGCACTGTATTTGCTTTTGGCCTCCCCTACACCTAGCGTCTTGTTTTTTTTAATTATTTGAGCAAATAATATTCATTTTATATTTGGAACAGCAAGCCAGACAAAATTAAATGGGATTATTTATATAATGAATATTATTAACTATTAAAGCGTTAGACCTCTCACTAAAGGCTTCAGTCATACAAAAGTTATGCTGAAATCCGAACTGGTTCTCTAGCAGATTAGTAAGAATGTCTCACCCTATGTTCAAGAATGGCCTTTTTCCCTTTATTCAGATTACAACCTTTCGGTTTCGGTTATGAAAATGAAATAATCTCAAAAATATTGCTATTTTTTAAACAAGCTATAGAAAGTTGGTTGCAATTTCAGTTTAATCCACCAGAAAATACAGAAAAAATATTACAACAAATATTATGCTTAAACTCAAATATACTATTTGCTAAAAAATATATATTTTGGTAAAGAATGTTTTTAAAACTGTATAATCTTTGTAAATTATATCATAAATAGGACTGGTGGAGTTATGTCACACATACAGCTAACAAGAATATATGGAAATGTCTGCTCTTTCAAAATTACAACCAACTAATTGCAGCATCACCGCAAAAAGGGAAGAGGCAAAGTGGAAGGGGGAGAAAGTAAGGAACGTGTCTGTCGGCGCCTGCATTAAAGACCCCAATTGGTTAAAGAAAATTGTGATAAATTCAAAAGTATACCAGTTTCATTTAAGGACCAACAAATTGGCAGCTGTGCCAGATATATTTCAAAATAGTTGGGAAGAGTTGCCTTGAATTCTAAATAAATCACAGACAGTGTCACCAGCAAAGCACCCCCACACCATAACACCTCCTCCTCCATGCTTTACGGTGGGAAATACACATGCGGAGATCGTCCGTTCACCCACACCGCGTCTCACAAAGACACGGAGGTTGGAACCAAAAATCTCAAATTTTGGACTGCATACCAAAGGACAACTTTCCCACCGGTCTAATGTCCATTGCTCGTGTTTCTTGGCCCAATACACTCTCTTCTTCTTATTGGTGTCCTTTAGTAGTGGTTTCTTTGCAGCAATTCGACCATGAAGGCCTGATTCACACAGTCCCCTCTGAACAGTTGATGTTGAGATGTGTCTGTTACTTGAACTCTGTGAAGCATTTATTTTGGCTGCAATTTCTGAGGCTGGTAACTCTAATGAACTTATCCTCTGCAGCAGAGGTAACTGTGGGTCTTCCATTCCTGTGTGGCGGTCCTCATGAGAGCCAGTTTCATCATAGCGCTTGATGTTTTTTGCGACTGCACTTGAAGAAACTTTCAAAGTTCTTGAAATCTTCCGTACAGGTGTGCCAAGCTTGTAGCGTTATACCTAAGAAGACTCGAGGCTGTAATCGCTGCCAAAGGTGCTTAATCAAAGTACTGAATAAAGGGTCTGAATACTTAAGTAAATGTGATCTATTTTAATTTTTTATTTTAAATGTGCTAAAATGTCTAAAAACCTGTTTTTGCTTTGTCATTATGGGATATTGTGTGTAGATTATAGTTTTTTAATTTAAATGATTATACAACATTCTTGCAACCAATTGAATGTTATATACACTAAAAGTCAAAAGGATTGACTGACCTTCATGTCTTAAAGTAATGATGGACTGTCGTTTCTCTTTGCTTATTTGAGCTGTTCTTGCCATAATATGGACTTGGTCTTTCACCAATTAGGGCTATCTTCTGTATACCCCCCCTACCTTGTCACAACACAACTGATTGGCTCAAATGCATTAAAATTTCCACAAATTAACTTTTAAGAAGGCACACCTGTTAATTGAAATGCATTCCAGGTGACTACCTCATGAAGCTGGTCGAGAGAATGCCAAGAGTGTGCAAAGCTGTCATCAAGGCAAAGGGTGGCTATTTGAAATTTTTTGAATATAAAATATATTTTGTTTAACACTTTTTTTTGTTACTACATGATTCCATATGTGTTATTTCATAGTTTTGATGTCTTCACTATTATCCTACAATGTAGAAAATAGTCAAAATAAAGAAAAACCCTGGGATGAGTAGCTGTGCCACTAGAGATCCTGGTTCGAATCCAGGCTCTGTCGTAGCCGGCCGCGACTGGGAGACCCATGGGGGCGGCGTACAATTGGCCCAGCGTCGTCCAGGGTAGGGGAGGGAATGGGCCGGCAGGGATGTAGCTCAGTTGGTAGAGCATGGCTTTTGCAACGCCAGGGTTGTGGGTTTGATTCCCACGGGGGGCCAGTATGGAACAAAAATAATAATAAATTCAACAAAAAATAATATGCACTCACTCTGGATAAGAGCGTCTGCTAAATTACTTAAAATGTAAAATGTAGGTGTGTCCAAACTTTTTGACTGGTACTGTATATGGGGGATGCAACCAGATTATGCTGCGAAGAGACAGTTACATTTTTAGTCATTTAGCAGACGCTCTTATCCAGAGCGACTTACAGTTAGTAAGTGCATTTTTTTTTTTTATTATATATATTTTTTTTTCATACTGTCCCCCCGTGGGAATCGAACCCACAACCCTGGCGTTGCAAACGCCATGTTCTACCAACTGAGCTACATCCCTGCCGGCCATTCCCTCCCCTACCCTGAACGACGCTGGGCCAAATTGTGCGCCGTCCCATGGGTCTCCCGGTCACGGCCAGCTACAACAGATCTCTAGTGGCACAGCTAGCACTGCGATGCAGTGCCTTATACCACTGCGCCTCTCGGGAGCCAGAGTCATTCGATAATTGGTTTTGGTACTGTCCATATGTAGTTTTGTTTTTGGTCGCAGGTTCAGGAATGGCTGAAGAGTTGCAACATTTACCTGGAGCTAACTCTGCAACTAGCACTGCTGGGTGATTAAAAAAAGTTATAGTCAAATCGATCAATAATATAATTATACTCCTAGCAAAAATTTGTATCTTTCATTTACAATCTGTAGAAACTATAAGAATGGAAAGGTTCAGAACTTTTTTGAAACATCACAGCACAGTTGAAAAATATATGGGAAGTAGAAACTGGATGGTGTTCAGGGAGAGATGAGGTTGAGTGGAGCTGAAGGATGGGACTAAAAACAAACAAAAGATAACTATTGTAAAATATACTGTGTACGTAAAATTTAGTTTTTTTGCTACAACAAGGAGCTACAAAGTTTAATCATGTTGTAAATTGTATGCACTCACAAACTGTAAGTCGCTCTGGATAAGAGCGTCTGCTAAATGACTAAAAAATGTCAAATGTAAAAGAGGCTGTTCAATAGTTGAATCATGTTGTAAAGAGTTCATGTTGCTGGGAAAAGAGGCTGTTCTTCCCACAACACAAACTAAACTACCCCAAATAACTGAAATATACTGTTGAGGAGGATGTTGTAGTATATGAAGAATTATGACTTTGATAAGGTTTCAAGGGAACCTGAGAGGATGTTTATTTAGTTTCAAAGAGAGCCATTTTTAGGGTGACGCCCCATAGAAGACAGGGGATTGGACAGTAGAGGGAGCCACCCATATTTTGGGAATATTATAAATACTGGGTTTGAACAGAGAACGTTAGAACAGACATTGCAATTTGGGAACCACTGCTCTCCGGGTGATCATGACATCCGTAAACTTATGCTGAAATCTTTGTGATATGAATAAAACTTGTGATCAAAGTTCAGTATAAGGCGGACTCCTTTGTTACAGCATTATTAGCAACAATTTGACTCGACACTACAATGTTTTTTTGGGGGGGGGGGGGGTGGGGAACCCAGGCCTAAATGGAACAATTTTGAAGGTGCTTTTTTTCGACCTAAGATGTGATGTTCTGTGTTTACTGTTTGCTGATATTCCTCTATCAAGTAAGCGTGCGTTGTTTTGAATCAGCCCTACTTTTCAAATGTATTTGGGCAGAAAAGTGTTCAATGCTTAATACAACGTTTTTTATGTTTAATGCAGAGTTTACTCTAACTAATAAACTAGGCAGCCTTTTTGAGTTTGCAAAGAGGATTTTTCTGCAGATGAGGTAACTGTGGAGCCTCATTTTGTCTGCTTGACAATATCTGCTGTGTCTTTTTTTTTTTTATCTGTTTCAAATCTCACCGCTGTTCAGCCTCTTATTCGTGATTTATTTATCATTCGGTAATTTTGCGTGAACTATCAGAAGGATCAAGAAACCATCTGCTTTCAGTCCACCTTCATGGAGAAGCTGGACCAATACACGCCAAGACTGTTTAAACCCAATGGGGCAGGAAAGGTTACGAAGGGCCAATCCCAAAAATCGTCCCCTAAACCCTAGTGAAGATCTGAGGGGATTTGATTGGTATATATAATATATTAGTCATTTAGCAGACGCTCTTATCCAGAGCGACTTACAGTTAGTGAATATATATATTTTTTTTTATACTGGCCCCCCGTGGGAATCGAACCCACAACCCTGGCGTTGCAAACGCCATGCTCTATCAACTGAGCTACATCCCTGCTGGCCATTCCCTCCCCTACCCTGGGCCAATTGTGCGCCACCCCATGAGTCTCCCCGGTCACGGCCGGCTACGACAGAGCCTGGATTCGAACCAGGATCTCTAGTGGCACAGTTAGCACTGCGATGCAGTGCCTTAGACCACTGCGCCACTCAGGAGTATCTGGTGTAGCTACCACCTAGGGAGGCAAGGTGTAGTTATTGTCAGATTGATAACAGAAGTCAAATCTTCTCAAGTCCTCCTCAAGCAGAATGTTGACTTAGTCACTGATGACATGTCCCTGGTGTTGACTTAGCCACTGATGACATGTCCCCTGGTGTTGACTTAGCCACTGATGACATGTCCCTGGTGTTGACTTAGCCACTGATGACATGTCCCTGTTGTTGACTTAGCCACTGATGACATGTCCCTGGTGTTGACTTAGCCACTGATGACATGTCCCCTGTTGTTTGACTTAGCCACTGATGACATGTCCCTGGTGTTGACTTAGCCACTGATGACATGTCCCTTGGTGTTGACTTAGGCACTGATGACATGTCCCTGGTGTTGACTTAGCCACTGATGACATGTCCCTTGGTGTTGACTTAGCCACTGATGACATGTCCCTGGTGTTGACTTAGCCACTGATGACATGTCCCCTGTTGTTGACTTAGCCACTGATGACATGTCCCTGGTGTTGACTTAGCCACTGATGACATGTCCCCTGTTGTTGACTTAGCCACTGATGACATGTCCCTTGGTGTTGACTTAGCCACTGATGACATGTCCCTTGGTGTTGACTTAGCCACTGATGACATGTCCCTTGGTGTTTGACTTAGCCACTGATGACATGTCCCTTGGTGTTGACTTAGCCACTAATGACATGTCCCTGGTGTTGACTTAGCCACTGATGACATGTCCCTTGGTGTTGACTTAGCCACTGATGACATGTCCCTTGGTGTTGACTTAGCCACTGATGACATGTCCCCTGGTGTTGACTTATTCACTGATGACATGTCCCTGGTGTTGACTTAGCCAATGAAATGTCATTATTTTGCCAGCTGTTTTCTCTTGCAGAAACACATTGCACTTAAAAGAAAAAAAGGAAGCAGTAAAAGTTTCAATGTTCCTCTGATGTTTGTTACTTTCATGCATATTCCCATGTATCAAACAAATCATGTTGGGTAAGTTATCCAAAAGAAATTGAGGCAACTATTTTCGACAGCTTTTTTGTTGTTGTATATTTGTAATAACTGTTTCAAGTTATAGAAACCTAATTTAAATATATTTTAACAAACCTGATTACCGTAAGTAACTAATCAGCAAAATGAAATAGATCCAACTTATAATAACGGTTCTTTAAATTATAAAAATAAGGTAGCTCTAAACAATTTTTTGAGATGCTGTAAATTGTTTGCACTTAATATAATATTTTTTTTGTGAAACACTAAAAGCAAAGTATATTATATCATACCTCCTGTTGGAAATACTCTAAAACCTGATGCTTAAGTTTTTTAAGTAGAACAGGCAGGTAGCTTAGTGGTTAAGAGCATTGTGCCCAGTAACCGAAAGATCGCTGGTTCTAATCCCCGAGCCGACTAGGTGAAAAATCTGTCGATGTGCCCTTGAGCAAGGCACTTAACCCTAGTTGCTCTGGATAAGAGCGTCTGCTAAATGACAAAAAATACTAATAATAATTATATATTTTACAGCGCAGTCAGCAATAATCTAATGAATTAAGGGATTGTAAAAAAATATATACCTAGGATACATACTGCGTGTCTTCCACTATAAGACCCACTAATAATTACACTATTTTATCAAAAATAGTTTATTCAGCTTTTTTCAAATGTAACCAGAACCATACACACAATGCACATCCACTAACACACTAATGACCAAGCTCTTGCACCAGGCGCTAGTGAGTAGCCAGCTGATCTATAATATTTTAATTTTAGCCAACTTGGGATCTATTCGCTAGCTAACAAGGTAGAGCAGTTGAGAACTGGCGTGAACACACCCTGCCTGTCTACAACTGCTTGCGCAGCACGCTAGCCTGTCTAACTTTGTTTAGATGTTGAAATCTGGTTGCCAGCATGAGAAGAAACGCGTGTTTCTCAGAATGAGAACGAGTTTGGAAATATTCCTTATGTAAAATTAGACGTTTTATGCTCATTGCACTTAATATAACCCAAGTTGGCTAAAAAGATAACTTGGGGGCTGTCTTGGTGTTATTGTGAGTGGCTTGGGGCTGTCTTGGGGGAGGGGCTTGGGGCTGTCTTGGGGGAGGGGCTTGGGGCTGTCTTGGTGTGTTTATGAGTGGCAGGGGGAGGGGCTTGGTGTTGTTGTGAGTGGCAGGGGGAGGGGCTTGGTGTTATTGTGAGTGGCAGGGGGAAGGGCTTGGTGTTGTTGTGAGTGACAGGGGGGAGGGGCTTGGTGTTATTGTGAGTGGCAGGGGGAGGGGCTTGGTGTTATTGTGAGTGTCAGGGGGAGGGGCTTGGTGTTATTGTGAGTGTCAGGGGGAGGGGCTTGGTGTGTTGTGAGTGGCAGGGGGAGGGGATTGGTGTGTGTATGAGTGGCAGGGGGAGGGGCTTGGTGTTGTTGTGAGTGACAGGGGGAGGGGCTTGGTGTGTTTATGAGTGGCAGGGGGGAGGGGGCTTGGTGTGTTTATGAGTGGCAGGGGGAGGGGCTTGGTGTTATTGTGAGTGTCAGGGGGAGGGGCTTGGTGTTATTGTGAGTGTCAGGGGGAGGGGCTTGGTGTGTTGTGAGTGGCAGGGGGAGGGGCTTGGTGTTGTTGTGAGTGGCAGGGGGAGGGGCTTGGTGTGTTTATGAGTGGCAGGGGGAGGGGCTTGGTGTGTTGTGAGTGGCAGGGGGAGGGGCTTGGTGTGTTTATGAGTGGCAGGGGGAGGGGCTTGGTGTGTTTATGAGTGGCAGGGGGAGGGGCTTGGTGTGTTTTATGAGTGGCAGGGGGAGGGGCTTGGTGTTGTTGTGAGTGGCAGGGGGAGGGGCTTGGTGTGTTTATGAGTGGCAGGGGGAGGGGCTTGGTGTTGTTGTGAGTGGCAGGGGGAGGGGCTTGGTGTGTTTATGAGTGGCAGGGGGAGGGGCCAAAAATGCTACATGAGAACAAGCAGACATAAACGCTCATAATTGTTGCAATACAGGAATTTGGAATTTCGTGCTAAAACATAAATTAGAATTAATTGAATAAATTCGATATATGGAGGGTGCAGAGAGGGGGGAGAGGGAGGCGAGAAGAGGAGGAGGGGAGAGGAGGAGAGAGGAGGAGAGAAGAGGAGGAGAGAAGAGGGGGAGGGGAGAGGAGGAGAGAAGAGGAGGAGGGGAGAAGAGGAGGAGAGAAGAGGAGGAGAGAAGAGGAGGAGGGGAGAGGAGGAGAGAAGAGGAGGAGAGAAGAGGGGGAGGGGAGAGGAGGAGAGAAGAGGAGGAGGGGAGAGGAGGAGGGGAAGAGGAGGAGAGAAGAGGAGGAGAGAGGAGAGGAGGAGAGAAGAGGAGGAGGGGAGAGGAGGAGAGAAGAGGAGGAGAGAAGAGTTGAAGGGTCTAAACTGTCTGGTCCATTATAGAGACTGAAGGGTCTAAACTGTCTGGTCCATTATAGAGACTGAAGGGTCTAAACTGTCTGGTCCATTATAGAGACTGAAGGGTCTAAACTGTCTGGTCCATTATAGAGACTGAAGGGTCTAAACTGTCTGATCCATTATAGAGACTGAAGGGTCTAAACTGTCTGGTCCATTATAGAGACTGAAGGGTCTGGTCCATTATAGAGACTGAAGGGTCTAAACTGTCTGGTCCATTATAGAGACTGAAGGGTCTAAACTGTCTGGTCCATTATAGAGACTGAAGGGTCTAAACTGTCTGATCCATTATAGAGACTGAAGGGTCTAAACTGTCTGATCCATTATAGAGACTGAAGGGTCTAAACTGTCTGGTCCATTATAGAGACTGAAGGGTCTAAACTGTCTGGTCCATTATAGAGACTGAAGGGTCTAAACTGTCTGATCCATTATAGAGACTGAAGGGTCTAAACTGTCTGATCCATTATAGAGACTGAAGGGTCTGAACTGTCTGGTCCATTATAGAGACTGAAGGGTCTGTCTGTCCATTATAGAGACTGAAGGGTGTCTAAAGACTGAAGGGTCTGGTCCATCCATTATAGAGACTGAAGGGTCTGTCCATTAAGAGACTGTCTGAACTGTCCATTATAGAGACTGAAGGGTCTAAACTG
>CM072232.1:52399728-52427228 GCA_036851935.1 Coregonus suidteri | reverse complement strand
ATGAAACAACTCTGGCCTTCTGTAGTCAGTTTGGACCCAACTCTGGTATTCTGTAGTCAGTATGAACCAACTCTGGCCTTCTGTAGTCAGTATGAACCAACTCTGACCTTCTGTAGTCAGTATGAAACAACTCTGGCCTTCTGTAGTCAGTATGAAACAACTCTGACCTTCTGTAGTCAGTATGAAACAACTCTGGCCTTCTGTAGTCAGTATGAACCAACTCTGGTGTTCTGTAGTCAGTATGAACCAACTCTGGCCTTCTGTAGTCAGGATGAACCAACTCTGGTGTTCTGTAGTCAGTATGAAACAACTCTGGCCTTCCGTAGTAAGTATGAAACAACTCTGGCCTTCTGTAGTCAGTATGAAACAACTCTGACCTTTTGTAGTCAGTATGAAACAACTCTGGCCTTCCGTAGTCAGTATGAAACAACTCTGACCTTCTGTAGTCAGTATGAACCAACTCTGGCCTTCTGTAGTCAGTATGAAACAACTCTGACCTTCTGTAGTCAGTATGAACCAACTCTGACCTTCTGTAGTCAGTATGAACCAACTCTGGCCTTCTGTAGTCAGTATGAACCAACTCTGGCCTTCTGTAGTCAGTATGAAACAACTCTGACCTTCTGTAGTCAGTATGAAACAACTCTGGCCTTCTGTAGTCAGTATGAACCAACTCTGGTATTCTGTATTCAGTATGAACCAACTCTGGCCTTCTGTAGTCAGTATGAACCAACTCTGGTGTTCTGTAGTCAGTATGAAACAACTCTGGCCTTCCGTAGTCAGTATGAAACAACTCTGGCCTTCTGTAGTCAGTATGAAACAACTCTGACCTTTTGTAGTCAGTATGAAACAACTCTGGCCTTCCGTAGTCAGTATGAAACAACTCTGACCTTCTGTAGTCAGTATGAACCAACTCTGGCCTTCTGTAGTCAGTATGAACAATTCTCTGGCCTTCTGTAGTCAGTATGAACCAACTCTGGCCTTCTGTAGTCAGTATGAAACAACTCTGACCTTCTGAAGTCAGTATGAAACTATTCTGGCCTTCTGTAGTCAGTTTGAACCAACTCTGGCCTTCTGTAGTCAGTATGAACCAACTCTGGCCTTCTGTAGTCAGTATGAACCATTATCTGACCTTCTGTAGTCAGTATGAAAGAACTCTGGCCTTCTGTAGTCAGTATGAAACAACTCTGGCCTTTCGTAGTCAGTATGAACCAACTCTGGCCTTTTGTAGTCAGTATGAAACAACTCTGGCCTTCCGTAGTCAGTATGAAACAACTCTGGCCTTCTGTAGTCAGTATGAACCAACTCTGGTATTCTGTAGTCAGTATGAACCAACTCTGGCCTTCTGTAGTCAGTATAAAACCCAACTCTGGCCTTCTGTAGTCAGTATGAACCAACTATGGTGTTCTGTAGTCAGTATGAACCAACTCTGGTGTTCTGTAGTCAGTGTGAACCAACTCTGGCCTTCTGTAGTCAGTATGAACCAACTCTGGCCTTCTGTAGTCAGTATGAACAATTCTATGGCCTTCTGTAGTCAGTATGAACCAACTCTGGCCTTCTGTAGTCAGTATGAACCAACTCTGGCCTTCTGTAGTCTGTATGAACCAACACTGGCCTTCTGTAGTCAGTATGAACCAACTCTGGCCTTCTGTAGTCAGTATGAACCAACTCTGGCCTTCTGTAGTCAGTATGAAACAACTCTGGCCTTCTGTAGTCAGTTTGGACCCAACTCTGGTATTCTGTAGTCAGTATGAAACAACTCTGACCTTCTGTAGTCAGTATGAACCAACTCTGACCTTCTGTAGTCAGTATGAAACAATTCTGGCCTTCTGTAGTCAGTATGAAACAACTCTGACCTTCTGTAGTCAGTATGAAACAACTCTGGCCTTCTGTAGTCAGTATGAACTAACTCTGGTGTTCTGTAGTCAGGATGAACCAACTCTGGCCTTCTGTAGTCAGTATGAACCAACTCTGGTGTTCTGTAGTCAGTATGAAACAACTCTGGCCTTCCGTAGTCAGTATGAAACAACTCTGGCTTCTGTAGTCAGTATGAAACAACTCTGACCTTTTGTAGTCAGTATGAAACAACTCTGGCCTTCCGTAGTCAGTATGAAACAACTTTGACCTTCTGTAGTCAGTATGAACCAACTCTGGCCTTCTGTAGTCAGTATGAAACAACTCTGACCTTCTGTAGTCAGTATGAACCAACTCTGACCTTCTGTAGTCAGTATGAACCAACTCTGGCCTTCTGTAGTCAGTATGAACCAACTCTGGCCTTCTGTAGTCAGTATGAAACAACTCTGACCTTCTGTAGTCAGTATGAAACAACTCTGGCCTTCTGTAGTCAGTATGAACCAACTCTGGTATTCTGTATTCAGTATGAACCAACTCTGGCCTTCTGTAGTCAGTATGAACCAACTCTGGTGTTCTGTAGTCAGTATGAAACAACTCTGGCCTTCCGTAGTCAGTATGAAACAACTCTGGCCTTCTGTAGTCAGTATGAAACAACTCTGACCTTTTGTAGTCAGTATGAAACAACTCTGGCCTTCCGTAGTCAGTATGAAACAACTCTGACCTTCTGTAGTCAGTATGAACCAACTCTGGCCTTCTGTAGTCAGTATGAACAATTATCTGGCCTTCTGTAGTCAGTATGAACCAACTCTGGCCTTCTGTAGTCAGTATGAAACAACTCTGACCTTCTGAAGTCAGTATGAAACTATTCTGGCATTCTGTAGTCAGTTTGAACCAACTCTGGCCTTCTGTAGTCAGTATGAACCAACTCTGGCCTTCTGTAGTCAGTATGAACCATTCTCTGACCTTCTGTAGTCAGTATGAAACAACTCTGGCCTTCTGTAGTCAGTATGAAACAACTCTGGCCTTTCGTAGTCAGTATGAACCAACTCTGGCCTTTTGTAGTCAGTATGAAACAACTCTGGCCTTCCGTAGTCAGTATGAAAACAACTCTGGCCTTCTGTAGTCAGTATGAACCAACTCTGGTATTCTGTAGTCAGTATGAACCAACTCTGGCCTTCTGTAGTCAGTATAAAACCAACTCTGGCCTTCTGTAGTCAGTATGAACCAACTATGGTGTTCTGTAGTCAGTATGAACCAACTCTGGTGTTCTGTAGTCAGTGTGAACCAACTCTGGCCTTCTGTAGTCAGTATGAACCAACTCTGGCCTTCTGTAGTCAGTATGAACAATTCTATGGCCTTCTGTAGTCAGTATGAACCAACTCTGGCCTTCTGTAGTCAGTATGAACCAACTCTGGCCTTCTGTAGTCAGTATGAACCAACTCTGGCCTTCTGTAGTCAGTATGAAACAACTCTGGCCTTCTGTAGTCAGTATGAACCAACTCTGGCCTTCTGTAGTCAGTTTGAACCAACTCTGGCCTTCCGTAGTCAGTATGAACCAACTCTGGCCTTCTGTAGTCAGTATGAACCAACTCTGGCCTTCTGTAGTCAGTATGAAACAACTCTGGCCTTCTGTAGTCAGTATGAACCAACTCTGGCCTTCTGTAGTCAGTATGAACCAACTCTGGCCTTCCGTAGTCAGTATGAACCAACTCTGGTGTTCTGTAGTCAGTTTGAACCAACTCTGGCCTTCTGTTGTCAGTATGAACCAACTCTGGCCTTCTGTAGTCAGTATGAACCAACTCTGGCCTTCTGTAGTCAGTATGAACCAACTCTGGCCTTCCGTAGTCAGTATGAAACAACTCTGGCCTTTTGTAGTCAGTATGAAACAACTCTGGCCTTCCGTAGTCAGTATGAAACAACTCTGGCCTTCTGTAGTCAGTATGAACCAACTCTGGTATTCTGTAGTCAGTATGAACCAACTCTGGCCTTCTGTAGTCAGTATAAAACCAACTCTGGCCTTCTGTAGTCAGTATGAACCAACTATGGTGTTCTGTAGTCAGTATGAACCAACTCTGGTGTTCTGTAGTCAGTGTGAACCAACTCTGGCCTTCTGTAGTCAGTATGAACCAACTCTGGCCTTCTGTAGTCAGTATGAACAATTCTCTGGCCTTCTGTAGTCAGTATGAACCAACTCTGGCCTTCTGTAGTCAGTATGAACCAACTCTGGCCTTCTGTAGTCAGTATGAACCAACTCTGGCCTTCTGTAGTCAGTATGAAACAACTCTGGCCTTCTGTAGTCAGTATGAACCAACTCTGGCCTTCTGTAGTCAGTTTGAACCAACTCTGGCCTTCCGTAGTCAGTATGAACCAACTCTGGCCTTCTGTAGTCAGTATGAACCAACTCTGGCCTTCTGTAGTCAGTATGAAACAACTCTGGCCTTCTGTAGTCAGTATGAACCAACTCTGGCCTTCTGTAGTCAGTATGAACCAACTCTGGCCTTCTGTAGTCAGTATGAACCAACTCTGGCCTTCTGTAGTCAGTATGAACCAACTCTGGCCTTCTGTAGTCAGTATGAACAATTCTATGGCCTTCTGTAGTCAGTATGAACCAACTCTGGCCTTCTGTAGTCAGTATGAACCAACTCTGGTGTTCTGTAGTCAGTTTGAACCAACTCTGGCCTTCTGTTGTCAGTATGAACCAACTCTGGCCTTCTGTAGTCAGTATGAACCAACTCTGGCCTTCTGTAGTCAGTATGAACCAACTCTGGCCTTCCGTAGTCAGTATGAAACAACTCTGGTGTTCTGTAGTCAGTATGAAACATCTCTGACCTTCTGTAGTCAGTATGAAACAACTCTGACCTTTTGTAGTCAGTATGAAACAACTCTGGCCTTCCGTAGTCAGTATGAAACAACTCTGACCTTTTGTAGTCAGTATGAAACAACTCTGGCCTTCCGTAGTCAGTATGAAACAACTCTGACCTTTTGTAGTCAGTATGAAACAACTCTGACCTTTTGTAGTCAGTATGAAACAACTCTGGCCTTCCGTAGTCAGTATGAAACAACTCTGACCTTCTGTAGTCAGTATGAAACAACTCTGACCTTTTGTAGTCAGTATGAAACAACTCTGGCCTTCCGTAGTCAGTATGAAACAACTCTGGCCTTCTGTAGTCAGTATGAAACAACTCTGGCCTTCCGTAGTCAGTATGAACCAACTCTGGCCTTTTGTAGTCAGTATGAAACAACTCTGGCCTTCCGTAGTCAGTATGAACCAACTCTGGCCTTCTGAAGAAAGAATGAAACAACTCTGCGTGCTCTGTAGTCAGTATGAAGCAACTCTGCGTGCTCTGTGGTGGAGCTCGTTCATCACTGTCACAACAACTTCCACACTTCACGCTCTACTGGAAGTCATCTCACACAGCTGATCATTTATTCTAATGTAGTCTGACGTGTACAGGGCACGCTATTGTTCCCTGGGGTACATAAAGATCAAAATAAACATAATGTACCTTCAGAGATACACATAATGATGTCACACGGTGCTGTTCACTACCTTTTAGGGTACACATAATGATGTCACACGGTGCTGTTCACTAACTATTAGGGTACACATAATGATGTCACACGGTGCTGTTCACTAACTATTAGGTTACACATAATGATGTCACACGGTGCTGTTCACTACCTTTTAGGGTACACATAATGATGTCACACGGTGCTGTTCACTACCTTCAGAGGTACACCTATAATGTCACATGGTGCTGTTCACTACCTTCAGAGATACACCTATAATGTCACATGGTGCTGTTCACTACCTTCAGAGATACACCTATAATGTCACATGGTGCTGTTCACTACCTTCAGAGGTACACCTATAATGTCACATGGTGCTGTTCACTACCTTCAGAGGTACACCTATAATGTCACATGGTGCTGTTCGCTACCTTCAGAGGTACACCTATAATGTCACATGGTGCTGTTCACTACCTTCAGAGGTACACCTATAATGTCACATGGTGCTGTTCGCTACCTTTTAGGGTACACCTATAATGTCACATGGTGCTGTTCACTACCTTCAGAGATACACCTATAATGTCACATGGTGCTGTTCGCTACCTTCAGAGATACACCTATAATGTCACATGGTGCTGTTCACTACCTACAGAGGTACACCTATAATGTCACACGGTGCTGTTCACTACCTTCAGAGGTACACCTATAATGTCACATGGTGCTGTTCACTACCTTTTAGGGTACACCTATAATGTCACATGGTGCTGTTCACTACCTTTTAGGGTACACATAATGATGTCACATGGTGCTGTTCACTACCTTTTAGGGTACACCTATAATGTCACATGGTGCTGTTCACTACCTTTTAGGGTACACATAATGATGTCACATGGTGCTGTTCACTACCTTTTAGGGGACACATAATGATGTCACACGGTGCTGTTCACTACCTTTTAGGGTACACATAATGATGTACATGTGTGATCTCACAAGGTCAGGTCTTTGACACTGGGGTGGTACCCCAAAAAGAACTAACGGCTTTGTCACTGGGGTGGTACCCTATAAAAATCTAAGGGCTTTGTCACTGGGGTGGTACCCCAAAAAGGCACATGTGTACAATCACTATAATAATCATCATATATCCCAGCATGCTCTACTGCATTTTAGAATTTGTGTTTCCTGTCTGTGTTTTTTGCATGTACATTGAATTGATTGATCTCATGCTACACAAAGACTTTGATCCTTCTGAAAAGTTTGCAGAACGTGCGACAAAAGACCACAGTAGCCCACTGTGTGTGTCTGTGTGTCTGTGTGTGTGTGTGTGTGTGTGTGTGCCTGTGTGTGTCTGTGTGCATCTGTGTACGTGTGTCTTTGTGCGCGTGTGTGTGTGTGTGTGTGTGTGTGTGTGTGTGTGTGTGTCTGTGTCTGTGTCTGTGTTTGTGTGTGTGTGTGTTTTGTGTGTGTGTGTGTGTGTGTGTGTGTGTGTGTGTGTCCGTCCAGTGGTTGTCCTGTCATGTCATTCGATAATAAACAGCCTGGCTTGAGATGCTACGATTTGACCCTGGCAACACACACACACACACACACACACACACACACACACACACACACACACACACGCTGTAGAAGTTGATGTGATATGACAGGGCTGTAATTCTAGCTGTTCTGGACTCTTCATGCTACAGGCTCTCTCTCTCTCTCTCTCTCTCTCTCTCTGTCTCTCTCTCTCTATCTCTCTCTCTCCTCTCTCTCTCTCTCTCTCTCTCTCTCTCTCTCTCTCTCTCTCTCTCTCTCTCTCTCTCTCTCTCTCTCTCTCTCTCTCTGTCTCTGTCTCTCTCTCTCTCTCTCTCTCTCTCTCTCTCTCTCTCTCTCTCTCTCTCTCTCTCTCTCTCTCTCTCTCTCTCTCTCTCTCTCTCTCTCTCTCTCTCTCTCTCTCTCTCTCTCTCTCTCTCTCTCTCTCTCTCTCTCTCTCTCTCTCTCTCTCTCTCTCTCTCTCTCACACAAATGGTGTGTGTCTGTGTGTGTGTGTGTCCGTCTGTGTGTGTGTTTGTTTGTGTTTGTGATGCTAAATAATGACTCTGTCTGAACAGCACTCCCTGCAGGCCTCCACACACACCACACACACACACCACACACACACAAACACACACACACACACACAACACACAACACACACACACACACACACACACACACACACACACCTATGTCTGCTCCCTGATCATGGCTGTCTGCTCTTTAAATGTCAGATAACACACTCCTGGAACAACATTAGTAGAGCTGCCTCGTTCACACACTCACACTCACACACACTCACACACACACACACACACTCACACACACACTCGCACACACTCACACACACACACACACCCAAACATACACACACACACTCACTCACACACACACCTGACGCACACAGGTGAAAATACACATGAAAAAATCATTAATCTACCTAAATAATTGTACCTGTGCTGTGCCTTACAAAATACATCTGTTCATTATTGACTCTTTTACAACGCATGATTGGTTGAGACGTGTTCTAAGCCATGCTAAAAAAAACAATTTACCACAGTATACGACGCAAAAACACTTGTTTACTGTTTTATTTGAAGTATCACCACGCTGTTCTTGATACCACGGCAAATGACAAGAGAAAACATTAGGTTTTTTATTAAAACATGATTTCCCCCCTTGCTTCTAGTCTAGGATCTGGTTAGCAAAAAAACGTGGGTTTGTACAAACGTCGCTGTCTGCCTCTTCAACCTTTGCAACATTGTTTACATTTTGAAATGGGATCTCCACCGTCCAATAGAAAATGAACGTGTCAGGACGAGACAACAGCTTTTCTGAGACAGGCAAAATCCTTCATTAGTATCATTGTTATGGACCTATACAAATAATGTCAATAGAAAAACAGGTAAAACGAAACGAAAGCAGCTAGTTTGCTATTTAAAAAAAAAAATGTTTTGTGTCATTTAGCAGACGCTCTTATCCAGAGCGACTTACAGTTAGTGAGTGCATACATTATTTTTTTTATTTTTCATACTGGCCCCCTGTGGGAATCAAACCCACAACCCTGGCGTTGCAAACGCCACGCTCTACCAACTGAGCTACATCCCTGCCGGCCATTCCCTCCACCTACCCTGGGCCAATTGTGCGCCGCCCCATGGGTCTATCTCTCCAGCTTCAGTTTGAAGTGATTGCGTTAGTTATGTAGTTGGCTAGCTATTAAGGGAGAGAAGAGCCTGCATAGCAACTATCTTTGTTTGGCATAGCAACCTGCCAATCGAACGGATGACCAGCGGGCAACCATACATTTGTGTCGGAGAGTAATGTCCTCGTGGAAGGATGAAATAATATCAATACATTTATCAAAAAAACGTATTTTAGTGAAAATACGTCACTCGTATGTTTAATATTTTGATTATGACCTGTTGTGGAAAAGCTTTGTGGGTTGAAAACATCCTCTCCTGTACTTTATACTGTAGGTAATGTAGTGAGGGAACATCCTCCCCTGTACTTTATACTGTAGGTAATGTAGTGAGGGAACATCCTCTCCTGTACTTTATACTGTAGGTAATGTAGTGAGGGAACATCCTCTCGTGTACTTTGTACTGTAGGTAATGTAGTGAGGGAACATCCTCTCCTGTACTCTGTACTGTAGGTAATGTAGTGAGGGAACATCCTCTCCTGTACTTTATACTGTAGGTAATGTAGAGAGGGAACATCCTCTCCTGTACTTTATACTGTAGGTAATGTAGAGAGGGAACATCCTCTCCTGTACTTTATACTGTAGGTAATGTAGAGAGGGAACATCCTCTCCTGTACTTTATACTGTAGGTAATGTAGTGAGGGAACATCCTCTCCTGTACTTTATACTGTAGGTATTGTAGTGAGGGAAAATCCTCTCCTGTGCTTTATACTGTAGGTAATGTAGTGAGGGAACATCCTCTCCTGTACTTTATACTGTAGGTAATGTAGTGAGGGAACATCCTCTCCTGTGCTTTATACTGTAGGTAATGTAGTGAGGGAACATCCTCTCCTGTACTTTATACTGTAGGTAATGTAGTGAGGGAACATCCTCTCCTGTACTTTATACTCTAGGTAATGTAGAGAGGGAACATCCTCTCCTGTACTTTATACTGTAGGTAATGTAGTGAGGGAACATCCTCTCCTGTGCTTTATACTGTAGGTAATGTAGTGAGGGAACATCCTCTCCTGTACTTTATACTGTAGGTAATGTAGTGAGGGAACATCCTCTCCTGTACTCCTTGTACTGTAGGTAATGTAGTGAGGGAACATCCTCCCCTGTACTTTATACTGTAGGTAATGTAGTGAGGGAACATCCTCTCCTGTACTCCTATACTGTAGGTAATGTAGTGAGGGAACATCCTCCCCTGTACTCCTTATACTGTAGGTAATGTAGTGAGGGAACATCCTCCCCTGTACTTTATACTGTAGGTAATGTAGTGAGGGAACATCCTCTCCTGTACTGTATACTGTAGGTAATGTAGTGAGGGGAACATCCTCTCCTGTACTCCTTATACTGTAGGTAATGTAGTGAGGGAACATCCTCTCCTGTACTCCTTATACTGTAGGTAATGTAGTGAGGGAACATCCTCTCCTGTACTTATACTGTAGGTAATGTAGTGAGGGAACATCCTCTCCTGTACTCCTATACTGTAGGTAATGTAGTGAGGGAACATCCTCTCCTGTACTCCTTATACTGTAGGTAATGTAGTGAGGGAACATCCTCTCCTGTACTTTATACTGTAGGTAATGTAGTGAGGGAACATCCTCTCCTGTACTCCTATACTGTAGGTAATGTAGTGAGGGAACATCCTCCCCTGTACTCCTTATACTGTAGGTAATGTAGTGAGGGAACATCCTCCCCTGTACTTTATACTGTAGGTAATGTAGTGAGGGAACATCCTCTCCTGTACTTTATACTGTAGGTAATGTAGTGAGGGAACATCCTCCTCCTGTACTCCTATACTATAGGTAATGTAGTGAGGGAACATCCTCCCCTGTACTTTATACTGTAGGTAATGTAGTGAGGGAACATCCTCTCCTGTACTTTATACTGTAGGTAATGTAGTGAGGGAACATCCTCTCCTGTACTTTATACTGTAGGTAATGTAGTGAGGGAACATCATCTCCTGTACTTCATACTGTAGGTAATGTAGTGAGGGAACATCCTCTCCTGTACTCCTATACTGTAGGTAATGCAGTGAGGGAACATCCTCCCCTGTACTTTTATACTGTAGGTAATGTAGTGAGGGAACATCCTCCCCTGTACTTTATACTGTAGGTAATATAGTGAGGGAACATCCTCTCCTGTACTCCTATACTGTAGGTAATGTAGTGAGGGAACATCCTCCCCTGTACTCCTTATACTGTAGGTAATGTAGTGAGGGAACATCCTCCCCTGTACTTTATACTGTAGGTAATGTAGTGAGGGAACATCCTCTCCTGTACTGTATACTGTAGGTAATGTAGTGAGGGAACATCCTCTCCTGTACTCCTTATACTGTAGGTAATGTAGTGAGGGAACATCCTCTCCTGTACTCCTTATACTGTAGGTAATGTAGTGAGGGAACATCCTCTCCTGTACTTTATACTGTAGGTAATGTAGTGAGGGAACATCCTCTCCTGTACTCCTATACTGTAGGTAATGTAGTGAGGGAACATCCTCTCCTGTACTCCTTATACTGTAGGTAATGTAGTGAGGGAACATCCTCTCCTGTACTTACTTTATACTGTAGGTAATGTAGTGAGGGAACATCCTCTCCTGTACTCCTATACTGTAGGTAATGTAGTGAGGGAACATCCTCCCCTGTACTCCTTATACTGTAGGTAATGTAGTGAGGGAACATCCTCCCCTGTACTTTATACTGTAGGTAATGTAGTGAGGGAACATCCTCTCCTGTACTTTATACTGTAGGTAATGTAGTGAGGGAACATCCTCTCCTGTACTCCTATATACTGTAGGTAATGTAGTGAGGGAACATCCTCCCCTGTACTTTATACTGTAGGTAATGTAGTGAGGGAACATCCTCTCCTGTACTTTATACTGTAGGTAATGTAGTGAGGGAACATCCTCTCCTGTACTTTATACTGTAGGTAATGTAGTGAGGGAACATCATCTCCTGTACTTCATACTGTAGGTAATGTAGTGAGGGAACATCCTCTCCTGTACTCCTATACTGTAGGTAATGCAGTGAGGGAACATCCTCCCCTGTACTCCTTATACTGTAGGTAATGTAGTGAGGGAACATCCTCCCCTGTACTTTATACTGTAGGTAATGTAGTGAGGGAACATCCTCTCCCTGTACTTTATACTGTAGGTAATGTAGTGAGGGAACATCCTCTCCTGTACTCCTATACTGTAGGTAATGTAGTGAGGGAACATCCTCCCCTGTACTTTATACTGTAGGTAATGTAGTGAGGGAACATCCTCTCCTGTACTTTATACTGTAGGTAATGTAGTGAGGGAAAATCCTCTCCTGTACTTTATACTGTAGGTAATGTAGTGAGGGAACATCCTCTCCCTGTACTCCTATACTGTAGGTAATGTAGTGAGGGAACATCCTCTCCTGTACTCCTTATACTGTAGGTAATGTAGTGAGGGAACATCCTCTCCTGTACTTTATACTGTAGGTAATGTAGTGAGGGAACATCCTCTCCTGTACTCCTATACTGTAGGTAATGTAGTGAGGGAAACATCCTCCCCTGTACTCCTTATACTGTAGGTAATGTAGTGAGGGAACATCCTCCCCTGTACTTTATACTGTAGGTAATGTAGTGAGGGAACATCCTCTCCTGTACTTTATACTGTAGGTAATGTAGTGAGGGAACATCCTCTCCTGTACTCCTATACTGTAGGTAATGTAGTGAGGGAACATCCTCCCCTGTACTTTATACTGTAGGTAATGTAGTGAGGGAACATCCTCTCCTGTACTTTATACTGTAGGTAAT
The DNA here is from genome assembly GCA_036851935.1 of Coregonus suidteri. Classification (NCBI taxonomy): domain Eukaryota; kingdom Metazoa; phylum Chordata; class Actinopteri; order Salmoniformes; family Salmonidae; genus Coregonus; species Coregonus suidteri. The sequence goes on along the minus strand of CM072232.1, from coordinate 52,414,886 downwards.
GTAGTGAGGGAACATCCTCTCCTGTACTTTATACTGTAGGTAATGTAGTGAGGGAACATCATCTCCTGTACTTCATACTGTAGGTAATGTAGTGAGGGAACATCCTCTCCTGTACTCCTATACTGTAGGTAATGCAGTGAGGGAACATCCTCCCCTGTACTCCTTATACTGTAGGTAATGTAGTGAGGGAACATCCTCCCCTGTACTTTATACTGTAGGTAATGTAGTGAGGGAACATCCTCTCCTGTACTTTATACTGTAGGTAATGTAGTGAGGGAACATCCTCTCCTGTACTCCTATACTGTAGGTAATGTAGTGAGGGAACATCCTCCCCTGTACTTTATACTGTAGGTAATGTAGTGAGGGAACATCCTCTCCTGTACTTTATACTGTAGGTAATGTAGTGAGGGAAAATCCTCTCCTGTACTTTATACTGTAGGTAATGTAGTGAGGGAACATCCTCTCCTGTACTTTATACTGTAGGTAATGTAGTGAGGGAACATCCTCTCCTGTACTCCTATACTGTAGGTAATGTAGTGAGGGAACATCCTCCCCTGTAGTCCTTATATTGTAGGTAATGTAGTGAGGGAACATCCTCCCCTGTACTTTATACTGTAGGTAATGTAGTGAGGGAACATCCTCTCCTGTACTTTATACTGTAGGTAATGTAGTGAGGGAACATCCTCTCCTGTACTCCTATACTGTAGGTAATGTAGTGAGAACATCCTCCCCTGTACTTTATACTGTGGGTAATGTAGTGAGGGAACATCCTCTCCTGTACTTTATACTGTAGGTAATGTAGTGAGGGAACATCCTCTCCTGTACTCCTTATACTGTAGGTAATGTAGTGAGGGAACATCCTCTCCTGTACTTTATACTGTAGGTAATGTAGTGAGGGAACATCCTCTCCTGTACTTTATACTGTAGGTAATGTAGTGAGGGAACATCCTCTCCTGTACTTTATACTGTAGGTAATGTAGTGAGGGAACATCCTCTCCTGTACTCCTTATACTGTAGGTAATGTAGTGAGGGAACATCCTCCCCTGTACTTTATACTGTAGGTAATGTAGTGAGGGAACATCCTCTCCTGTACTTTGTACTGTAGGTAATGTAGTGAGGGAACATCCTCTCCTGTACTCCTTATACTGTAGGTAATGTAGTGAGGGAACATGCTCCCCTGTACTTTATACTGTAGGTAATGTAGTGAGGGAACATCCTGTCCTGTACTTTGTACTGTAGGTAATGTAGTGAGGGAACATCCTCTCCTGTACTTTATACTGTAGGTAATGTAGTGAGGGAACATCCTCTCCTGTACTTTATACTGTAGGTAATGTAGTGAGGGAACATCCTCTCCTGTACTTTATACTGTAGGTAATGTAGTGAGGGAACATCCTGTCCTGTACTTTATACTGTAGGTAATGTAGTGAGGGAACATCCTCCCCTGTACTCCTTATACTGTAGGTAATGTAGTGAGGGAACATCCTCTCCTGTACTTTATACTGTAGGTAATGTAGTGAGGGAACATCCTCCCCTGTACTCCTTATACTGTAGGTAATGTAGTGAGGGAACATCCTCTCCTGTACTTTATACTGTAGGTAATGTAGTGAGGGATCATCCTCTCCTGTACTCCTTATACTGTAGGTAATGTAGTGAGGGAACATCCTCTCCTGTACTTTATACTGTAGGTAATGTAGTGAGGGAACATCCTCTCCTGTACTTTGTACTGTAGGTAATGTAGTGAGGGAACATCCTCTCCTGTACTTTATACTGTAGGTAATGTAGTGAGGGAACATCCTCTCCTGTACTTTATACTGTAGGTAATGTAGTGAGGGAACATCCTCCCCTGTACTTTATACTGTAGGTAATGTAGTGAGGGAACATCCTCTCCTGTACTTTATACTGTAGGTAATGTAGTGAGGGATCATCCTCTCCTGTACTCCTTATACTGTAGGTAATGTAGTGAGGGAACATCCTCTCCTGTACTTTATACTGTAGGTAATGTAGTGAGGGAACATCCTCCCCTGTACTTTATACTGTAGGTAATGTAGTGAGGGAACATCCTCTCCTGTACTTTATACTGTAGGTAATGTAGTGAGGGAACATCCTCTCCTGTACTCCTTTATACTGTAGGTAATGTAGTGAGGGAACATCCTCTCCTGTACTTTATACTGTAGGTAATGTAGTGAGGGAACATCCTCTCCTGTACTTTATACTGTAGGTAATGTAGTGAGGGAACATCCTCTCCTGTACTTTATACTGTAGGTAATGTAGTGAGGGAACATCCTCTCCTGTATTCCTTATACTGTAGGTAATGTAGTGAGGGAACATTCTCTCCTGTACTTTATACTGTAGGTAATGTAGTGAGGGAACATCCTCTCCTGTACTCCTTTATACTGTAGGTAATGTAGTGAGGGAACATCCTCTCCTGTACTTTATACTGTAGGTAATGTAGTGAGGGAACATCCTCTCCTGTACTCCTTATACTGTAGGTAATGTAGTGAGGGAACATCCTCCCCTGTACTTTATACTGTAGGTAATGTAGTGAGGGAACATCCTCTCCTGTACTTTGTACTGTAGGTAATGTAGTGAGGGAACATCCTCTCCTGTACTCCTTATACTGTAGGTAATGTAGTGAGGGAACATCCTCCCCTGTATTTTATACTGTAGGTAATGTAGTGAGGGAACATCCTGTCCTGTACTTTGTACTGTAGGTAATGTAGTGAGGGAACATCCTCTCCTGTACTTTATACTGTAGGTAATGTAGTGAGGGAACATCCTCCCCTGTACTCCTTATACTGTAGGTAATGTAGTGAAGGAACATCCTCTCCTGTACTTTATACTGTAGGTAATGTAGTGAGGGAACATCCTCTCCTGTACTTTATACTGTAGGTAATGTAGTGAGGGAACATCCTCTCCTGTACTCCTTTATACTGTAGGTAATGTAGTGAGGGAACATCCTCTCCTGTACTTTATACTGTAGGTAATGTAGTGAGGGAACATCCTCTCCTGTACTCCTTATACTGTAGGTAATGTAGTGAGGGAACATCCTCCCCTGTACTTTATACTGTAGGTAATGTAGTGAGGGAACATCCTCCCCTGTACTTTGTACTGTAGGTAATGTAGTGAGGGAACATCCTCTCCTGTACTCCTTATACTGTAGGTAATGTAGTGAGGGAACATCCTCCCCTGTATTTTATACTGTAGGTAATGTAGTGAGGGAACATCCTGTCCTGTACTTTGTACTGTAGGTAATGTAGTGAGGGAACATCCTCTCCTGTACTTTATACTGTAGGTAATGTAGTGAGGGAACATCCTCTCCTGTACTTTATACTGTAGGTAATGTAGTGAGGGAACATCCTCTCCTGTACTTTATACTGTAGGTAATGTAGTGAGGGAACATCCTCTCCTGTACTTTATACTGTAGGTAATGTAGTGAGGGAACATCCTCCCCTGTACTCCTTATACTGTAGGTAATGTAGTGAGGGAAAATCCTCTCCTGTACTTTATACTGTAGGTAATGTAGTGAGGGAACATCCTCCCCTGTACTCCTTATACTGTAGGTAATGTAGTGAGGGAACATCCTCTCTCCTGTACTTTATACTGTAGGTAATGTAGTGAGGGATCATCCTCCCCTGTACTCCTTATACTGTAGGTAATGTAGTGAGAGGGAACATCCTCTCCTGTACTTTATACTGTAGGTAATGTAGTGAGGGATCATCCTCTACTGTACTCCTTATACTGTAGGTAATGTAGTGAGGGAACATCCTCTCCTGTACTTTATACTGTAGGTAATGTAGTGAGGGAACATCCTCTCCTGTATTTTGTACTGTTGGTAATGTAGTGAGGGAACATCCTCTCCTGTACTTTATACTGTAGGTAATGTAGTGAGGGAACATCCTCTCCTGTACTTTATACTGTAGGTAATGTAGTGAGGGAACATCCTCCCCTGTACTTTATACTGTAGGTAATGTAATGAGGGAACATTCTCTCCTGTACTTTATACTGTAGGTAATGTAGTGAGGATCATCCTCCCCTGTACTTTATACTGTAGGTAATGTAGTGAGGGAACATCCTCTCCTGTACTTTATACTGTAGGTAATGTAGTGAGGGAACATCCTCTCCTGTACTCCTTTATACTGTAGGTAATGTAGTGAGGGAACATCCTCTCCTGTACTTTATACTGTAGGTAATGTAGTGAGGGAACATCCTCTCCTGTACTTTATACTGTAGGTAATGTAGTGAGGGAACATCCTCTCCTGTACTTTGTACTGTAGGTAATGTAGTGAGGGAACATCCTCTCCTGTACTCCTTATACTGTAGGTAATGTAGTGAGGGAACATCCTCCCCTGTACTTTATACTGTAGGTAATGTAGTGAGGGAACATCCTGTCCTGTACTTTGTACTGTAGGTAATGTAGTGAGGGAACATCCTCTCCTGTACTTTATACTGTAGGTAATGTAGTGAGGGAACATCCTCTCCTGTACTTTATACTGTAGGTAATGTAGTGAGGGAACATCCTCTCCTGTACTTTATACTGTAGGTAATGTAGTGAGGGAACATCCTGTCCTGTACTTTATACTGTAGGTAATGTAGTGAGGGAACATCCTCCCCTGTACTCCTTATACTGTAGGTAATGTAGTGAGGGAACATCCTCTCCTGTACTTTATACTGTAGGTAATGTAGTGAGGGAACATCCTCCCCTGTACTCCTTATACTGTAGGTAATGTAGTGAGGGAACATCCTCTCCTGTACTTTATACTGTAGGTAATGTAGTGAGGGATCATCCTCTCCTGTACTCCTTATACTGTAGGTAATGTAGTGAGGGAACATCCTCTCCTGTACTTTATACTGTAGGTAATGTAGTGAGGGAACATCCTCTCCTGTACTTTGTACTGTAGGTAATGTAGTGAGGGAACATCCTCTCCTGTACTTTATACTGTAGGTAATGTAGTGAGGGAACATCCTCTCCTGTACTTTATACTGTAGGTAATGTAGTGAGGGAACATCCTCCCCTGTACTTTATACTGTAGGTAATGTAGTGAGGGAACATCCTCTCCTGTACTTTATACTGTAGGTAATGTAGTGAGGGATCATCCTCTCCTGTACTCCTTATACTGTAGGTAATGTACTTTATACTGTGAGGGAACATCCTCCCCTGTACTTTATACTGTAGGTAATGTAGTGAGGGAACATCCTCTCCTGTACTTTATACTGTAGGTAATGTAGTGAGGGAACATCCTCTCCTGTACTTTATACTGTAGGTAATGTAGTGAGGGAACATCCTCTCCTGTACTTTATACTGTAGGTAATGTAGTGAGGGAACATCCTCTCCTGTACTTTATACTGTAGGTAGGTAATGTAGTGAGGGAACATCCTCTCCTGTACTCCTTATACTGTAGGTAATGTAGTGAGGGAACATCCTCTCCTGTACTTTATACTGTAGGTAATGTAGTGAGGGAACATCCTCTCCTGTACTCCTTTATACTGTAGGTAATGTAGTGAGGGAACATCCTCTCCTGTACTTTATACTGTAGGTAATGTAGTGAGGGAACATCCTCTCCTGTACTCCTTATACTGTAGGTAATGTAGTGAGGGAACATCCTCCCCTGTACTTTATACTGTAGGTAATGTAGTGAGGGAACATCCTCTCCTGTACTTTGTACTGTAGGTAATGTAGTGAGGGAACATCCTCTCCTGTACTCCTTATACTGTAGGTAATGTAGTGAGGGAACATCCTCCCCTGTATTTTATACTGTAGGTAATGTAGTGAGGGAACATCCTGTCCTGTACTTTGTACTGTAGGTAATGTAGTGAGGGAACATCCTCTCCTGTACTCCTTATACTGTAGGTAATGTAGTGAGGGAACATCCTCCCCTGTACTTTATACTGTAGGTAATGTAGTGAGGGAACATCCTCTCCTGTACTTTGTACTGTAGGTAATGTAGTGAGGGAACATCCTCTCCTGTACTCCTTATACTGTAGGTAATGTAGTGAGGGGAACATCCTCCCCTGTATTTTATACTGTAGGTAATGTAGTGAGGGAACATCCTGTCCCTGTACTTTGTACTGTAGGTAATGTAGTGAGGGAACATCCTCTCCTTTACTTTATACTGTAGGTAATGTAGTGAGGGAACATCCTCCCCTGTACTCCTTATACTGTAGGTAATGTAGTGAGGGAACATCCTCTCCTGTACTTTATACTGTAGGTAATGTAGTGAGGGAACATCCTCTCCTGTACTCCTTATACTGTAGGTAATGTAGTGAGGGAACATCCTCCCCTGTACTTTATACTGTAGGTAATGTAGTGAGGGAACATCCTCTGCTGTACTTTGTACTGTAGGTAATGTAGTGAGGGAACATCCTCTCCTGTACTTTATACTGTAGGTAATGTAGTGAGGGAACATCCTCTCCTGTACTTTATACTGTAGGTAATGTAGTGAGGGAACATCCTCTCCTGTACTTTATACTGTAGGTAATGTAGTGAGGGAACATCCTGTCCTGTACTTTATACTGTAGGTAATGTAGTGAGGGAACATCCTCCCCTGTACTCCTTATACTGTAGGTAATGTAGTGAGGGAACATCCTCTCCTGTACTTTATACTGTAGGTAATGTAGTGAGGGAACATCCTCCCCTGTACTCCTTATACTGTAGGTAATGTAGTGAGGGAACATCCTCTCCTGTACTTTATACTGTAGGTAATGTAGTGAGGGATCATCCTCTCCTGTACTCCTTATACTGTAGGTAATGTAGTGAGGGAACATCCTCTCCTGTACTTTATACTGTAGGTAATGTAGTGAGGGAACATCCTCTCCTGTACTTTGTACTGTAGGTAATGTAGTGAGGGAACATCCTCTCCTGTACTTTATACTGTAGGTAATGTAGTGAGGGAACATCCTCTCCTGTACTTTATACTGTAGGTAATGTAGTGAGGGAACATCCTCTCCTGTACTCCTTTATACTGTAGGTAATGTAGTGAGGGAACATCCTCTCCTGTACTTTATACTGTAGGTAATGTAGTGAGGGAACATCCTCTCCTGTACTCCTTATACTGTAGGTAATGTAGTGAGGGAACATCCTCCCCTGTACTTTATACTGTAGGTAATGTAGTGAGGGAACATCCTCTCCTGTACTTTGTACTGTAGGTAATGTAGTGAGGGAACATCCTCTCCTGTACTCCTTATACTGTAGGTAATGTAGTGAGGGAACATCCTCCCCTGTATTTTATACTGTAGGTAATGTAGTGAGGGAACATCCTGTCCTGTACTTTGTACTGTAGGTAATGTAGTGAGGGAACATCCTCTCCTTTACTTTATACTGTAGGTAATGTAGTGAGGGAACATCCTCCCCTGTACTCCTTATACTGTAGGTAATGTAGTGAGGGAACATCCTCTCCTGTACTTTATACTGTAGGTAATGTAGTGAGGGAACATCCTCTCCTGTACTTTATACTGTAGGTAATGTAGTGAGGGAACTTCCTCTCCTGTACTCCTTTATACTGTAGGTAATGTAGTGAGGGAACATCCTCTCCTGTACTTTATACTGTAGGTAATGTAGTGAGGGAACATCCTCTCCTGTACTCCTTATACTGTAGGTAATGTAGTGAGGGAACATCCTCCCCTGTACTTTATACTGTAGGTAATGTAGTGAGGGAACATCCTCTGCTGTACTTTGTACTGTAGGTAATGTAGTGAGGGAACATCCTCTCCTGTACTTTATACTGTAGGTAATGTAGTGAGGGAACATCCTCTCCTGTACTTTATACTGTAGGTAATGTAGTGAGGGAACATCCTCTCCTGTACTTTATACTGTAGGTAATGTAGTGAGGGAACATCCTGTCCTGTACTTTATACTGTAGGTAATGTAGTGAGGGAACATCCTCCCCTGTACTCCTTATACTGTAGGTAATGTAGTGAGGGAACATCCTCTCCTGTACTTTATACTGTAGGTAATGTAGTGAGGGAACATCCTCCCCTGTACTCCTTATACTGTAGGTAATGTAGTGAGGGAACATCCTCTCCTGTACTTTATACTGTAGGTAATGTAGTGAGGGATCATCCTCTCCTGTACTCCTTATACTGTAGGTAATGTAGTGAGGGAACATCCTCTCCTGTACTTTATACTGTAGGTAATGTAGTGAGGGAACATCCTCTCCTGTACTTTGTACTGTAGGTAATGTAGTGAGGGAAACATCCTCTCCTGTACTTTATACTGTAGGTAATGTAGTGAGGGAACATCCTCTCCTGTACTTTATACTGTAGGTAATGTAGTGAGGGAACATCCTCCCCTGTACTTTATACTGTAGGTAATATAGTGAGGGAACATCCTCTCCTGTACTTTATACTGTAGGTAATGTAGTGAGGGATCATCCTCTCCTGTACTCCTTATACTGTAGGTAATGTAGTGAGGGAACATCCTCTCCTGTACTTTATACTGTAGGTAATGTAGTGAGGGAACATCCTCCCCTGTACTTTATACTGTAGGTAATGTAGTGAGGGAACATCCTCTCCTGTACTTTATACTGTAGGTAATGTAGTGAGGGAACATCCTCTCCTGTACTCCTTTATACTGTAGGTAATGTAGTGAGGGAACATCCTCTCCTGTACTTCATACTGTAGGTAATGTAGTGAGGGAACATCCTCTCCTGTACTTTATACTGTAGGTAATGTAGTGAGGGAACATCCTCTCCTGTACTTTATACTGTAGGTAATGTAGTGAGGGAACATCCTCTCCTGTACTCCTTATACTGTAGGTAATGTAGTGAGGGAACATCCTCTCCTGTACTTTATACTGTAGGTAATGTAGTGAGGGAACATCCTCTCCTGTACTCCTTTATACTGTAGGTAATGTAGTGAGGGAACATCCTCTCCTGTACTTTATACTGTAGGTAATGTAGTGAGGGAACATCCTCTCCTGTACTCCTTATACTGTAGGTAATGTAGTGAGGGAACATCCTCCCCTGTACTTTATACTGTAGGTAATGTAGTGAGGGAACATCCTCTCCTGTACTTTGTACTGTAGGTAATGTAGTGAGGGAACATCCTCTCCTGTACTCCTTATACTGTAGGTAATGTAGTGAGGGAACATCCTCCCCTGTATTTTATACTGTAGGTAATGTAGTGAGGGAACATCCTCTCCTGTACTTTATACTGTAGGTAATGTAGTGAGGGAACATCCTCTCCTGTACTCCTTTATACTGTAGGTAATGTAGTGAGGGAACATCCTCTCCTGTACTTTATACTGTAGGTAATGTAGTGAGGGAACATCCTCTCCTGTACTCCTTATACTGTAGGTAATGTAGTGAGGGAACATCCTCCCCTGTACTTTATACTGTAGGTAATGTAGTGAGGGAACATCCTCCCCTGTACTTTGTACTGTAGGTAATGTAGTGAGGGAACATCCTCTCCTGTACTCCTTATACTGTAGGTAATGTAGTGAGGGAACATCCTCCCCTGTATTTTATACTGTAGGTAATGTAGTGAGGGAACATCCTGTCCTGTACTTTGTACTGTAGGTAATGTAGTGAGGGAACATCCTCTCCTGTACTTTATACTGTAGGTAATGTAGTGAGGGAACATCCTCTCCTGTACTTTATACTGTAGGTAATGTAGTGAGGGAACATCCTCTCCTGTACTTTATACTGTAGGTAATGTAGTGAGGGAACATCCTGTCCTGTACTTTATACTGTAGGTAATGTAGTGAGGGAACATCCTCCCCTGTACTCCTTATACTGTAGGTAATGTAGTGAGGTAACATCCTCTCCTGTACTTTATACTGTAGGTAATGTAGTGAGGGAACATCCTCCCCTGTACTCCTTATACTGTAGGTAATGTAGTGAGGGAACATCCTCTCCTGTACTTTATACTGTAGGTAATGTAGTGAGGGATCATCCTCCCCTGTACTCCTTATACTGTAGGTAATGTAGTGAGGGAACATCCTCTCCTGTACTTTATACTGTAGGTAATGTAGTGAGGGATCATCCTCTACTGTACTCCTTATACTGTAGGTAATGTAGTGAGGGAACATCCTCTCCTGTACTTTATACTGTAGGTAATGTAGTGAGGGAACATCCTCTCCTGTACTTTGTACTGTTGGTAATGTAGTGAGGGAACATCCTCTCCTGTACTTTATACTGTAGGTAATGTAGTGAGGGAACATCCTCTCCTGTACTTTATACTGTAGGTAATGTAGTGAGGGAACATCCTCCCCTGTACTTTATACTGTAGGTAATGTAATGAGGGAACATCCTCTCCTGTACTTTATACTGTAGGTAATGTAGTGAGGGATCATCCTCCCCTGTACTTTATACTGTAGGTAATGTAGTGAGGGAACATCCTCTCCTGTACTTTATACTGTAGGTAATGTAGTGAGGGAACATCCTCTCCTGTACTCCTTTATACTGTAGGTAATGTAGTGAGGGAACATCCTCTCCTGTACTTTATACTGTAGGTAATGTTGTGAGGGAACATCCTCTCCTGTACTTTATACTGTAGGTAATGTAGTGAGGGAACATCCTCTCCTGTACTTTGTACTGTAGGTAATGTAGTGAGGGAACATCCTCTCCTGTACTCCTTATACTGTAGGTAATGTAGTGAGGGAACATCCTCCCCTGTACTTTATACTGTAGGTAATGTAGTGAGGGAACATCCTGTCCTGTACTTTGTACTGTAGGTAATGTAGTGAGGGAACATCCTCTCCTGTACTTTATACTGTAGGTAATGTAGTGAGGGAACATCCTCTCCTGTACTCCTTTATACTGTAGGTAATGTAGTGAGGGAACATCCTCTCCTGTACTTTATACTGTAGGTAATGTTGTGAGGGAACATCCTCTCCTGTACTTTATACTGTAGGTAATGTAGTGAGGGAACATCCTCTCCTGTACTTTGTACTGTAGGTAATGTAGTGAGGGAACATCCTCTCCTGTACTCCTTATACTGTAGGTAATGTAGTGAGGGAACATCCTCCCCTGTACTTTATACTGTAGGTAATGTAGTGAGGGAACATCCTGTCCTGTACTTTGTACTGTAGGTAATGTAGTGAGGGAACATCCTCTCCTGTACTTTATACTGTAGGTAATGTAGTGAGGGAACATCCTCTCCTGTACTTTATACTGTAGGTAATGTAGTGAGGGAACATCCTCTCCTGTACTTTATACTGTAGGTAATGTAGTGAGGGAACATCCTGTCCTGTACTTTATACTGTAGGTAATGTAGTGAGGGAACATCCTCTCCTGTACTTTATACTGTAGGTAATGTAGTGAGGGAACATCCTCCCCTGTACTCCTTATACTGTAGGTAATGTAGTGAGGGAACATCCTCTCCTGTACTTTATACTGTAGGTAATGTAGTGAGGGATCATCCTCTCCTGTACTCCTTATACTGTAGGTAATGTAGTGAGGGAACATCCTGTCCTGTACTTTATACTGTAGGTAATGTAGTGAGGGAACATCATTTTACATTTACATTTTAGTCATTTAGCAGACGCTCTTATCCAGAGCGACTTACAGGAGCAATTAGGGTTAAGTGCCTTGCTCAAGGGCACATCGACAGATTTTCACCTAGTCGGCTTGGGGATGTACTGTAGGTAATGTAGTGAGGGAACATCCTCTCCTGTACTTTATACTGTAGGTAATGTAGTGAGGGAACATCCTCTCCTGTACTTTATACTGTAGGTAATGTAGTGAGGGAACATCCTCCCCTGTACTTTATACTGTAGGTAATGTAGTGAGGGAACATCCTCTCCTGTACTTTATACTGTAGGTAATGTAGTGAGGGATCATCCTCTCCTGTACTCCTTATACTGTAGGTAATGTAGTGAGGGAACATCCTCTCCTGTACTTTATACTGTAGGTAATGTAGTGAGGGAACATCCTCCCCTGTACTTTATACTGTAGGTAATGTAGTGAGGGAACATCCTCTCCTGTACTTTATACTGTAGGTAATGTAGTGAGGGAACATCCTCTCCTGTACTCCTTTATACTGTAGGTAATGTAGTGAGGGAACATCCTCTCCTGTACTTTATACTGTAGGTAATGTAGTGAGGGAACATCCTCTCCTGTACTTTATACTGTAGGTAATGTAGTGAGGGAACATCCTCTCCTGTACTTTATACTGTAGGTAATGTAGTGAGGGAACATCCTCTCCTGTACTCCTTATACTGTAGGTAATGTAGTGAGGGAACATCCTCTCCTGTACTTTATACTGTAGGTAATGTAGTGAGGGAACATCCTCTCCTGTACTCCTTTATACTGTAGGTAATGTAGTGAGGGAACATCCTCTCCTGTACTTTATACTGTAGGTAATGTAGTGAGGGAACATCCTCTCCTGTACTCCTTATACTGTAGGTAATGTAGTGAGGGAACATCCTCCCCTGTACTTTATACTGTAGGTAATGTAGTGAGGGAACATCCTCTCCTGTACTTTGTACTGTAGGTAATGTAGTGAGGGAACATCCTCTCCTGTACTCCTTATACTGTAGGTAATGTAGTGAGGGAACATCCTCCCCTGTATTTTATACTGTAGGTAATGTAGTGAGGGAACATCCTGTCCTGTACTTTGTACTGTAGGTAATGTAGTGAGGGAACATCCTCTCCTTTACTTTATACTGTAGGTAATGTAGTGAGGGAACATCCTCCCCTGTACTCCTTATACTGTAGGTAATGTAGTGAGGGAACATCCTCTCCTGTACTTTATACTGTAGGTAATGTAGTGAGGGAACATCCTCTCCTGTACTTTATACTGTAGGTAATGTAGTGAGGGAACTTCCTCTCCTGTACTCCTTTATACTGTAGGTAATGTAGTGAGGGAACATCCTCTCCTGTACTTTATACTGTAGGTAATGTAGTGAGGGAACATCCTCTCCTGTACTCCTTATACTGTAGGTAATGTAGTGAGGGAACATCCTCCCCTGTACTTTATACTGTAGGTAATGTAGTGAGGGAACATCCTCTGCTGTACTTTGTACTGTAGGTAATGTAGTGAGGGAACATCCTCTCCTGTACTCCTTATACTGTAGGTAATGTAGTGAGGGAACATCCTCCCCTGTATTTTATACTGTAGGTAATGTAGTGAGGGAACATCCTGTCCTGTACTTTGTACTGTAGGTAATGTAGTGAGGGAACATCCTCTCCTGTACTTTATACTGTAGGTAATGTAGTGAGGGAACATCCTCTCCTGTACTTTATACTGTAGGTAATGTAGTGAGGGAACATCCTCTCCTGTACTTTATACTGTAGGTAATGTAGTGAGGGAACATCCTGTCCTGTACTTTATACTGTAGGTAATGTAGTGAGGGAACATCCTCCCCTGTACTCCTTATACTGTAGGTAATGTAGTGAGGGAACATCCTCTCCTGTACTTTATACTGTAGGTAATGTAGTGAGGGAACATCCTCCCCTGTACTCCTTATACTGTAGGTAATGTAGTGAGGGAACATCCTCTCCTGTACTTTATACTGTAGGTAATGTAGTGAGGGATCATCCTCCCCTGTACTCCTTATACTGTAGGTAATGTAGTGAGGGAACATCCTCTCCTGTACTTTATACTGTAGGTAATGTAGTGAGGGATCATCCTCTACTGTACTCCTTATACTGTAGGTAATGTAGTGAGGGAACATCCTCTCCTGTACTTTATACTGTAGGTAATGTAGTGAGGGAACATCCTCTCCTGTACTTTGTACTGTTGGTAATGTAGTGAGGGAACATCCTCTCCTGTACTTTATACTGTAGGTAATGTAGTGAGGGAACATCCTCTCCTGTACTTTATACTGTAGGTAATGTAGTGAGGGATCATCCTCCCCTGCACTTTATACTGTAGGTAATGTAGTGAGGGAACATCCTCTCCTGTACTTTATACTGTAGGTAATGTAGTGAGGGAACATCCTCTCCTGTACTCCTTTATACTGTAGGTAATGTAGTGAGGGAACATCCTCTCCTGTACTTTATACTGTAGGTAATGTTGTGAGGGAACATCCTCTCCTGTACTCCTTATACTGTAGGTAATGTAGTGAGGGAGGGGATCTAAGGATGGAGACAAACAGAACAGTGATGAAGCCTCACTGTTCCCTCAACCAGCTGTGTGTTTTATCACCCTGTTAGTACTCTATATTCTACAACACTAGAACTATGTATAGTTACCTCAGAACTCATGATAATAGTCTGCTGCTCTTCTCAACCATTTCCATTTATTTGCTGTTTAGTTTACTGTCACTGAGAGAGAGAGAGAGAGAGAGAGAGAGAGAGAGAGAGAGAGAGAGAGAGAGAGAGAGAGAGAGAGAGAGAGAGAGAGAGAGAGAGAGAGAGAGAGAGAGAGAGAGAGAGAGAGAGAGAGAGAGAGAGAGAGAGAGAGAGAGAGAGAGAGAGAGAGAGAGAGAGAGAGAGAGACCTTTTAACATCATCCTCAGCTCTTGTATCTTCCCCAATATTTGGAACCAAGGACTGATCACCCCGATCCACAAAAGTGGAGACAAATTTGACCCCAATAACTACTGTGGGATATGCGTCAGCAGCAACCTTGGGAAAATCCTCTGCATTATCATTAACAGCAGACTTGTACTCTTCCTCAGTGAAAACAATGTACTGAGCAAATGTCAAATTGGCTTTTTACCAAATTACTGTACGACAGACCACGTATTCACCCTGCACACCCAAATTGACAAACAAACAAACCAAAACAGAGGAAAAGTCTTCTCATGCTTTGTTGATTTCAAAAAAGCTTTTGACTCAATTTGGCCTGCTATACAAATTGATTGAAAGTGGGGTTGGGGAAAAACAAGGTGTGCGGTTATAATTGGCAAAATACACACACATTTCTTTCCACAGGGCCGTGGGGTGAGACAGGGATGCAGCTTAAGCCCCAACCTCTTCAACATATATATCAACGAATTGGCGAGGGCACTAGAACAGTCTGCAGCACCCGGCCTCGCCCTACTAGAATCTGAAGTCAAATGTCTACTGTTTCCTGATGATCTGGTGCTTCTGTCACCAACCAAGGAGGGCCTACAGCAGCACCTAGATCTTCTGCACAGAATCTGTCAGAACTGGGCTCTGACATTAAATCTCAGTAAGACTGTCCAGTTGCCAGGACCACAAATACAAATTCCATCTAGACACCGTTGCCCTAGAGCACACAAAAAACGATACATACCTCGGCCTAAACATCAG
>CM072232.1:52389728-52394728 GCA_036851935.1 Coregonus suidteri | reverse complement strand
CAATGCTACATGGTTCTACTCTGCACCTTTTGTTCCAAGAGTGTAAATAAATAAATATTATTTCAGCATTCCACATCAGCCGATAGGTCAAAAATCATTCTGTAGATTCCAGCTGAGCCGACTATTATGGACATGTTGCAGCTCTGTGTGGAATCAAGCAGAGCCCGACCACTCCCACGGTCTAATTTGACTGAGACGTTTTCTTTGTTTTTGAACGGATGATCTGCCAAGAATGAAACGTTTCAGTTGAGTTAGAGCCCTGTTAATGTGTACGGTTATAATGAGTGGAATAGTCTAGGTCTATGCTATATCTAACACCATTTAAAGTGGAATGGTCACATCAGGATGGACTGCGGTCAGGCAATAACAATTCCTTTTCATTTTGGCTAATTGACCGTTATTCAAATGAGCTGGGAATGAACTGGAAAAGCAAATTGACAATTTTCCATGTTCGAAAAAAAACAGTCTTTTTTTTTTTTAAATCACTACGCTGTGCCACCTTTCAATTTGATATTTAATAAAGGCATGCAGGCGCCCCTCGTTTGGGCTCTTTGTAAGATACATGACATGAATGAAAAGATCAAGTAATAGTAATAATAATATGCCATTTAGCAGACATTTTTATCCAAAACGACTTACAGTCATGCGTGCATAAATTTTTTTTTGTGTATGGGTGGTTCCTGGGGATCGAACCCACTGCCCTGGCGTTACAAGCGCCGTGCTCTACCAGCTTCAAGCAGGAAGCCTGAGATCATCACGACACGACATGAATGAAAAGAGCAAGCAGCCAGACTAAGATCGTCACAGCATTTGTTCATAAGGTTTTTCTTATTTCAAATAATATAGCCCTCAAATGGAATTAAAATACTGAAATAATAGCATTTCTGTTCTTTTAATTGAGGAAGGCGCTTATAACTCTAGGGTGTTTTTCTTGTGACTGTTGTATACTGCATTATTCAAGATTTAGACCGCTAACCTCCTTACTAATTCATGTTAACATTAAGAGACAGATGTTAAGTACCTTGCTATGCCACAACCATGTATCTGTAGAGGGGGGGGGGGGCATTCTCAGGGAGTGAGTAATCTCAGAGGTCAGTAATCCAAAAGGTACAGAACGGCTGGCAGTCTCAGGGTCAGGGCAGGCAGAGGTCAATAATCCAGGGTGGTGTGACAAGGTACAGAACGGCAGGCAGTCTCAGGGTCAGGGCAGGCAGAGGTCAGTAATCCAGGGTGGTGTGACAAGGTACAGAACGGCAGGCAATCTCAGGGCAGGCAGAGGTCAATAATCCAGGGTGGTGTGACAAGGTACAGGACGGCAGGCAGTCTCAGGGTCAGGGCAGGCAGAGGTCAGTAATCCAGGGTGGTGTGACAAGGTACAGAACGGCAGGCAGTCTCAGGGTCAGGGCAGGCAGAGGTCAGTAATCCAGGGTGGTGTGACAAGGTACAGAACGGCAGGCAGTCTCAGGGCAGGCAGAGGTCAATAATCCAGGTAATGTGACAAGGTACAGAACGGCAGGCAGTCTCAGGGCAGGCAGAGGTCAATAATCCAGGGTGGTGTGACAAGGTACAGAACGGCAGGCAGTCTCAGGGTCAATGGCAGGCAGAGGTCAATAATCCAGGGTGGTGTGACAAGGTACAGAACGGCAGGCAGTCTCAGGGCAGGCAGAGGTCAATAATCCAGGGTGGTGTTACAAGGTACAGAACGGCAGGCAGTCTCAGGGCAGGCAGAGGTCAATAATCCAGGGTGGTGTGACAAGGTACAGAACGGCAGGCAGTCTCAGGGTCAATGGCAGGCAGAGGTCAATAATCCAGGGTGGTGTGACAAGATACAGAACGGCAGGCAGTCTCAGGGCAGGCAGAGGTCAATAATCCAGGGTGGTGTTACAAGGTACAGAACGGCAGGCAGTCTCAGGGCAGGCAGAGGTCAATAATCCAGGGTGGTGTGACAAGGTACAGAACGGCAGGCAGGCTCAGGGTCAGGGCAGGCAGAGGTCAATAATCCAGGGTGGTGTGACAAGGTACAGAACGGCAGGCAGGCTCAGGGTCAGGGCAGGCAGAGGTCAATAATCCAGGGTGGTGTGACAAGGTACAGAACGGCAGGCAGGCTCAGGGTCAGGGCAGGCAGAATGGTCAAAAACTGGGAAAACTAGAAAACAGGAACTTGAGAAAGACAGGAGCAAGGGGAAAACCGCTGGTAGGCTTGACGAAACAAAACGAACTGGCAACAGACAAACAGAGAACACAGGTATAAATACACTGGGGATAATGGAGAAAGATGGGTGACACCTGGAGGGGGGTGGAGACAATCACAAAGACAGGTGAAACAGATCAGGGTGTGACACAAATACTGTAACAATCCAGATGTTGAAAGACTCACAGCTGTAATCACTGCCAAAGGTGATTCTAACATGTATTGACTCAGGGGTGTGAATACTTATGTAAATGAGATATTTCTGTATTTCATTTTTTTTTTTATATAGCAAATATTTGTGACTCATTTCGGGAAACAAGGTGTATGTCGCGTGTCACTACTTCACAGGAGAGGCATTTGAACGTAAACATTAATTTTTTATCAAAATGCATTTTTGGGGGGCAGAAATGCCTTCTGGAACATGTGAACTTTCATGTGCCTTAATGCCATCTGTAAAGACAAATAAAATTGTTAAATTACGAGCCTAGTTGGTTTAGCCACGGAAAAAGACAGGAACCTTCCCGCTAGCCATGATTGGCTGAGCTGATGGATGGGCTGGACATGAGTTCGAGAGATGAGTTCAGATTGTTCTGTGTGGCGCAGTGGTCATCTCCCGAGTGGCGCAGTGGTCTAAGGCACTGCATCGCAGTGCTAGCTGTGCCACTAGAGTTCCTGGTTCGAATCCAGGCTCTGTCGTAGCTGGCTGCGACCGGGAGACCCATGGGGCGGCGCACAATTGGCCCAGCGTCGTCCAGGGTAGGGGAGGGAATGGCCGGCAGGGATGTAGCTCAGTTGGTAGAGCATGGCGTTTGCAATGGCAGGGTTGTGGGTTCGATTCCCACATGGGGTTGGAAAAAAAATTATGTATGCATTCACTAACTGTAAGTCGCTCTGGATAAGAGCGTCTGCTAAATGACTAAAATGTAAAAATGTTCTGCCATGTAGCACGCTTCTGTCTATAACATGAGCTGCTCAGTATGTGTAGGTAATCCTTTCTAACGCAGATTTTTTTAAACGATATCACGAAGTACTGCAAAAGTGTTGCTAACGCTCTCCACTTTCTGGAGGACCGAGTTTTGAAATCGGTGGAATGCCCAGTGTAAGCAGAGTATGATTGCTAAGGATATGTAGACAATTCTAGCGTTTGATTAACAAATATGCAGACGGACTTGAAAAGAGAACACAGAAGGCTGTTGTGTAAAACACCTGTCTCCAGATTACATCTTCAAACTAAGGGCAACCATGGCATCCGTGACAGAGTGGGAGAAGCGTTCATCCGTGTATACGGGTAAGATAGTCTAGCTAGCTACATTTTCAGATATTATACGTTTCTAATTTTGTCAGAAAGTCGTTTTCATTGCAAGTTAAAGCGTACTGTTATCTAGCTAGCTAACGTTAGCTGGCTCGCTAGCTAATGTTACATGTATGATCTGTGTAGTAATGTTATTCGTATCTCAGAACCATTTGCATTGCTAGTTATAGCTCAATGTTAGCTAGTTAGCTAGCTAACATCGAACCTATTTGGTTAGCTTTAGCTACAGATTCATGCAGGGTAGTAACTTTATGAGTTGGGATAATGATTCATTGTTTAGCTAGCTAGCTACATGTTTAAACAAAATACTCCACTATGCAAAGTAACCACTTTGATGTTAAAATACACCAGTTATGCTATTTTGGACCATCAGCCTGTAATTTTTGTGTTTATACTTTTTCATAACGACAATGACACGTTTGATATCGGACGACAGTAGAATGTTCAATATGTCACTGCGCCAACTGTCTACAGACATGTTGATAGACGTAGTATAAACCAGCCTTTAGTCTTGAGATCTTTGGTTGTTTAATACACTACCGTACTCACTCTGTTTAGCACATGGCCTCACACGGGAATCCTTAAAGAGATGGGTGGGGCTAAGGCTTAAGAAGGTGTGAACGATGCTGAACGGGTGTAGACAAAGAAGAGCTCTCCAGTAGGTGTAAAAAAACATTCAAGGGCCATTTTCTCAAAAGTGGGGTTACAAGTTTATCAACATTCAAAGCAGAATTACTTTCCCATTGTTCCTCAACTATAGTGTATGATATACCTTTTTCTAGCTGAGTCTCTACTTTTATCCAATGTAAAAAAAAACACAATTTCAAATGTTGCTACATAAGACCGAATCGAGCCGGTCGGTCACATTTCTCAAAACATGTTTTAACTTTGTCATTATGTGGTATTGTGTGTGGATGGGTGAGAAAAAAATAATATATTCTATCCATTTTGAATTCAGGCTGTAACACAACAACATGTATAATAAGTCAACGGGTATGAAAACTTTCTGATGGTATATTTTGACACAATTTTTCATACTAATGATCTTAAGACCCCAAATGTTGTAGTGTCCCTTGATGCTGAAAAAGCAGAATGTATTATCAAGGTTTAATGTTGGTCCAATAACACAAACAAAAAAAGGAGTCAAAAAATCCCTTTGCAGTGCTTGTACAAAAGTACAGTGCTTTGCATCACTAACTCAGCGTTGGTTTGGTGCTTGTTGACTTGAACGATTCTAACTCAAACACCGCCCCTCGTAAAGCAAGCCACGCAAACCGGCCAGTGAGATTCCACGTTGAGAAGGTGAAGGCAAGATAATAACCCAATGGCTTACAATAGAGGGGCAAGGGGAATCACCAATAATAACCCAATGGCTTACAATAGAGGGGCAAGGGGAATCACCAATAATAACCCAATGGCTTACAATAGAGGGGCAAGGTGAATCACCAATAAAAAACCAATGGCTTACAATAGAGGGGCAAGGTGAATCACCAATAA
>CM072232.1:52379728-52382228 GCA_036851935.1 Coregonus suidteri | reverse complement strand
AGCAGAAGTAAAATATAATAACAGTAGGGAGGCTATATATACAGGGGGGTACCGGTGCAGAGTCAATGTGCGGGGGCACCGGCTAGTTGAGGTAGTTGAAGTAATATGTACATGTGGGTAGAGTTAAAGTGACTATGCATAAATAATTAACAGAGTAGCAGCAGCGTAAAAGGATGGGGTGGGGGGGCAATGCAAATAGTCCGGGTAGCCATGATTAGCTGTTCAGGAGTCTTATGGCTTGGGGGTAGAAGCTAGAAGCTGTTGAGAAGTCTTTCGGACCTAGACTTGGCAATCCGGTACCCAGCTTGCCGTGCGGTAGCAGAGAGAACAACAGTCTATGACTAGGGTGGCTGGAGTCTTTGACAATTTTGAGGGCCTTCCTCTGACACCGCCTGGTATAGAGGTCCTGGATGGCAGGAAGCTTGGCCCCAGTGATGTACTGGGCCGTACGCACTACCCTCTGTAGTGCCTTGCGGTCGGAGGCCAAGCAGTTGCCATACCAGGCGGTGATGCAACCAGTCAGGATGCTCTCGATGGTGCAGCTGTATAATTTTTTGAGGATCTGAGGACCCATGCCAAATCTTTTCAGTCTCCTGAGGGGAATAGGCTTTGTCATGCCCTCTTCACGACTGTCTTGGTGTGTTTGGACCATGATAGTTCGTTGGTGATGTGGACACCAAGGAACTTGAAGCTCTCAACCTGTTCCACTACAGCCCCGTCGATGAGAATGGGGGCGTGCTCAGTCCTCTTTTTTTTTTCCTGTAGTCCACAATCATCTCCTTTGTCTTGGTCACGTTGAGGGAGAGGTTGTTGTCCTGGCACCACACGGCCAGGTCTCTGACCTACTCCTTATAGGCTGTCTCATCGTTGTCGGTGATCAGGCCTACCACTGTTGTGTCGTCGGCAAACTTAATGATGGTGTTGGAGTCGTGCCTGGCCATGCAGTCATGGGTGATCAGAGAGTAAAGGAGGGGACTGAGCACGCACCCCTGAGGGGCCCCCGTGTTGAGGATCAGTGTGGCAGATGTGTTGTTACCTACCCTTACCACCTGGGGGCGGACCGTCAGGAAGTCCAGGATCCAGTTGCAGAGGGAGGTGTTTAGTCCCAGGATACTTAGCTTAGTGATGAGCTTAGAGGGCACTATGGTGTTGAATGCTGAGCTGTAGTCAATGAATAGCATTCTCACGTAGGTGTTCCTCTTGTCCAGGTGGGAAAGGGCAGTGTGGAGTGCATCAGCTGTGGATCTGTTGGGGCGGTATGCAAATTGGAGTGGGTCTAGGGTTTCTGGGATAATGCTGTTGATGTGAGCCATGACCAGGCTTTCAAAGCACTTCATGGCTACAGACGTCAGTTCTACGGGTCGGTAGTTATTTAGGCAGGTTATCTTAGAGTCCTTGGGCACGGGGACTATGGTGGTCTGCTTGAAACATGTTGGTATTACAGACTCAGTCAGGGACATGTTGAAAATGTCAGTGAAGACACTTGCCAGTTGGTCAGCACATGCTCGGAGTACACGTCCTGGTAATCCGTCTGGCCCTGCGGCCTTGTGAATGTTGACCTGCTTAAAAGTCTTACTCACATCGGCTACGGAGAGCGTGATCACATAGTCATCCAGAACAGCTGGTGCTCTCATGCATGCTTCAGTGTTGCTTGCCTCGAAGCGAGCATAGAAGTGGTTTAGCTCGTCTGGTAGGCTTGTGTCACTGGGCAGCTCGCGGCTGTGCTTCCCTTTGTAGTCTGTAATAGTTTTCAAGCCCTGCCACATTCGACGAGCGTCAGAGCCAGTGTAGTACGATTCAATCTTAGTCCTGTATTGACTCTTTGCCTGTTTGATGGTTCGTCGGAGGTCATAGCGGGATTTCTTATAAGCGTCCGGGTTAGAGTCCCGTTCCTTGAAAGCGGCAGCTCTACCCTTTAGCTCAGTGCGGATGTTTCCTGTAATCCATGGCTTCTGGTTGGGGTATGTACGTACGGTCACTGTGGGGACGACATCATCGATGCACTTATTGATGAAGCCAGTGACTGATGTGGTGTACTCCTCAATGCTATCTGAAGAATCCCGGAACATGTTCCAGTCTGTGCTAGCAAAACAGTCCTGTAGCTTAGCATCTGCGTCATCTGACCACTTTTTTATTAACCGAGTCACTGGTGCTTCCTGCTTTAGTTTTTGCTTATAAGCAGGAATCAGGAGGATAGAGTTATGGTCAGATTTGCCAAATGGAGGGCGAGGGAGAGCTTTGTATGCGTCTCTGTGTGTGGAGTAAAGGTGGTCTAGAGTTTTTTTTCTTCTCTGGTTGCACATTTAACATGCTGGTAGAAATTAGGTAGAACGGATTTAAGTTTCCCTGCATTAAAGTCCCCGGCCACTAGGAGCGCTGCATCTGGATGAGCGTTTTCCTGTTGATTTATGGCCTTATACAACTCATTCAGTGCAATCTTAATGCCAGCATTGGTTTGTGGTGGTAAATAGACAGCTATGAAAAATATAGATGAAAACTC
>CM072232.1:52369728-52374728 GCA_036851935.1 Coregonus suidteri | reverse complement strand
TCGTTACCTGTATTAATGGCACCTGTTTGAACTTGTTATCAGTATAAAAGACACCTGTCCACAACCTCAAACAGTCACACTCCAAACTCCACTATGGCCAAGTCCAAAGAGCTGTCAAAGGACACCAGAAACACAATTGTAGACCTGCACCAGGCTGGGAAGACTGAATCTGCAATAGGTAAGCAGCTTGGTTTGAAGAAATCAACTGTGGGAGCAATTATTAGGAAATGGAAGACATACAAGACCACTGATAATCTCCCTCGATCTGGGGCTCCACGCAAGATCTCACCCCGTGGGGTCAAAATGATCACAAGAACGGTGAGCAAAAATCCCAGAACCACACGGGGGGGACCTAGTGAATGACCTGCAGAGAGCTGGGACCAAAGTAACAAAGCCTACCATCAGTAACACACTACGCCGCCAGGGACTCAAATCCTGCAGTGCCAGACGTGTCCCCCTGCTTAAGCCAGTACATGTCCAGGCCCGTCTGAAGTTTGCTAGAGTGCATTTGGATGATCCAGAAGAGGATTGGGAGAATGTCATATGGTCAGATGAAACCAAAATAGAACATTTTGGTAAAAACTCAACTCGTCGTGTTTGGAGGACAAAGAATGCTGAGTTGCATCCAAAGAACACCATACCTACTGTGAAGCATGGGGGTGGAAACATCATGCTTTGGGGCTGTTTTTCTGCAAAGGGACCAGGACGACTGATCCGTGTAAAGGAAAGAATGAATGGGGCAATGTATCGTGAGATTTTGAGTGAAAACCTCCTTCCATCAGCAAGGGCATTGAAGATGAAACGTGGCTGGGTCTTTCAGAATGACAATGATCCCAAACACACCGCCCGGGCAACGAAGGAGTGGCTTCGTAAGAAGCATTTCAAGGTCCTGGAGTGGCCTAGCCAGTCTCCAGATCTCAACCCCATAGAAAAATGTTTGGAGGGAGTTGAAAGTCCGTGTTGCCCAGCGACAGCCCCAAAACATCACTGCTCTAGAGGAAATCTGCATGGAGGAATGGGCCAAAATACCAGCAACAGTGTGTGAAAAACCTTGTGAAGACTTACAGAAAACATTTGACATGTGTCATTGCCAACAAAGGGTATATAACAAAGTATTGAGAAACTTTTGTTATTGACCAAATACTTATTTTCCACCATAATTTGCAAATAAATTCATTAAAAATCCTACAATGTGATTTTCTGGATTTCTTTTTCTGATTTTGTCTGTCATAGTTGACGTGTACCTATGATGAAAATTACAGGCCTCTCTCAACTTTTTAAGTGGGAGAACTTACACAATTGGTGGCTGACTAAATACTTTTTTTCCCCACTGTACAGGAAGTACCAGTCCCAGATCAATGTGGAGCTAAATACAGGAAGTACCAGTACCAGATATCAATGTGGAGCTATATACAGGGAATATAGAGGGAAGGAGCTATATTCAGGAAGTACCAGATCAATAAGGAGCTATATACAGGGGACCAGTACCAGATCAATGTGGAGCTATATACAGGAAGAGATCAATGTGGAGCTATACAGGGAGTATACCAGATCAATGTGGAGCTATATACAGGGAGTACCAGTACCAGATCAATGTGGAGCTATATACAGGGAGTACCAGATCAATATGGAGCTATATACAGAAGTAGTACCAGATCAATGTGGAGCTACCATACAGGGATGTACCAGTTTGAGGTAGATCATGAAGGGAGGGTAAAAGTGACTACAGGGAGGATAGATAATAGGTAGATTTGAGGTAGATCAGGATGAAGGCAGGGTAAAGTGACTAGGCGTCAGATAAGGAATAATAAGGTATTTGAGGTAGATATGTACATGAAGGGCAGGGTAAAGTGACTAGGCATCAATAGATAATAATAGATAATAGAGGTAATATGTACATGAGGTAGATATGACTACATCAGGATAGATAATAGGGGTATTTGAGGTAGATATGACTATGAAGCATCAGGACTAGATAGATAATAAGGGTATTTGAGGTAGATATGTACATGAAGGCAGGGTAAAGTGACTAGGCATCAGGATAGATAATAATAAGGTATTTGAGGTAGATATGTACATGAAGGCAGGGTAAAGTGACTAGGCATCAGGATAGATAATAATAAGGTATTTGAGGTAGATATGTACATGAAGGCAGGGTAAAGTGACTAGGCATCAGGATAGATAATAATAAGGTATTTGAGGTAGATGATATGTACATGAAGGCAGGGTAAAGTGACTAGGCATCAGGATAGATAATAATAAGGTATTTGAGGTTGAGGTAGATGATATGTAAAGTGACTGGCAGGCAGGGTAAGGTATGAGGTAGATTTGTATCAAGGCAGGGTAAAGTGATAGGCATCAGGATAATATAATAAGGTATTTGAGGTAGATGACATGAAGTACAAAGTGACTAGGAATCAGGATAGATAATAAAGGTAGTGACTAGGCATCTAGGGATAGGAGATAATAATAAGGTATTTGAGGTAGATATGTACATGAAGGCAGGGTAAAGTGACTAGGCATCAGGATAGATAATAATAAGAGTAAAATGAAGAACAGAGTAGCAGCAGGAAATGATGAGTGTAAAAGTGAGTGTGTTTGAGTGTGCGCGTGTGTACGTTTTGTTTTTGTGTTGTTTCAGTATGCCTGTGTGTGTTATGTAGTGTTTGAATGTGTGAGGGATTTGTGTGGGAGTGACAGCGTAGTGTAGTGTGAGTGAGTGTGTATATGATGTGTGTATATCAAGTCTAGTGAGTGTGCGTATGGTCAGTGTAAGATAGAGTCAGTGCAGATAGTTTGGGTACCATTAATTGACTATTTTAGCAATTTGTCTATTTAGCAGTCTTATGGCTTGGGGGTAGAAGCTGTCTCGGAGCCTGTTGGTCCAAGAGCCGTTGCTCCGGTACCGTTTGCCGGACGGTAGCAGAGTGAAAATTCTATGGCTTGGGTGGTTTGGAGTCTTTTTTGGCAATTTTTCGGGCCTTCCTCTGACACCGCCTGGTATAGACGTCCTGGATGGCAGGGAGTGATGTACTGGGCTGTCCGCATCACCCTTTGTAGCGCTTTTGCGGTCAAGCGCGGTGCATTTGCCATACCAAGCGGTGATGCAGCCAGTCAAGATGCTCTCGATGGTGTAGCTGTAGAACTTTCTTTGAGGATCCGAGGGACCGTGCCAAATCTTTTCAGCCTCCTGAGTGGGAAGAGGTGCTGCCGTGCCCTCTTCACGGGTGTGTGTGGACCTTAGTTAAGTCCTTAGTGATGTGGACGCCCAAAAAAAACTCTCAACCCGCTCCACGACAGACCCGTCAACAACGACATATTTGAATTTGAGTGTGGTTTCTCCCGTCTCCAAATGTGTTCTACTCTTTTATTACGACTCAATTTAACAAGAGCTCCTGTGTTCATATGACTCAGCCCTTTCTCTCTCTCTCTGTGTGTGTGTGTGTGTGTGTGTGTGTGTGTGTGTGTGTGTGTGTGTGTGTCAGTCTGTGAGAGAGGGTGAGAGCTCTTCTGACTCACTCCTTTCCCTCTCCAGGCCTCAATGGGTTTTTCTGCTGACTCCAGCAGCGGGAGACAAGTAGGGCGTTGATCTGAGCGTGTATGTGGGTGTGTGGGCCTCTCTCTTCAATAGGATTCCAGATAGACACGACTACTCACACTGTAGCTCCTCACTGCACTCTCACCACAGGGCAAGAGATTACACACACACAAGTAGGTACATACGCACACACACACACACACAATAGTAAGCACAGAAACAAGATATACATTTTATTTTTCTGCTGCAAAGAGTTTGTTATGTTTTTTGCCTAATTAGCATCAATAAACCATATGCAGCACTTCAGCACCACAGGGAGGGAGAATGGAGAGCAAGGATGGAGAGAGAGATGATAGTACAAGGATGGAGAGTGAGATGATAGAGCAAGGATGGAGAGAGAGATGATAGAGCAAGGATGGAGGGAGATGATAGAGCAAGGATGGAGAGAGATGATAGAACAAGGATGGACAGAGAGATGATAGAACAAGGATGGAGAGAGATGATAGAGCAAGGATGGAGAGAGATGATAGAGCAAGGATGGAGAGAGAGATGATAGAGCAAGGATGGAGAGAGATGATAGAGCAAGGATGGAGAGGGAGATGATAGAACAAGGATGGAGAGAGATGATATATCAAGGATGGAGAGAGATGATAGAGCAAGGATGGAGGGAGATGATAGAACAAGGATGGAGAGAGAGATGATAGAACAAGGATGGAGAGAGATGATAGAGCAAGGATGGAGAGAGAGATGATAGAACAAGGATGGAGGGAGATGATAGAACAAGGATGGAGAGAGATGATAGAACAAGGATGGAGAGGGAGATGATAGAACAAGGATGGAGAGAGATGATAGAACAAGGATGGAGAGAGAGATGATAGAGCAAGGATGGAGAGGGAGATGATAGAACAAGGATGGAGAGAGACTGATGGACTGGTTGGCAGATGACAGTTGCAAGTGGGCCAGATCCTGGTACACCAAAAACACACACAGACGTTATGTTCTTCTATTCTCGGATGGACCTAAAATTAAGTTCCCTTCAAAATCCTATTTTCCCTAACCCCTAACCCTAAACCTAACCCTAACCTAACCCTAACCCTTTACCATAACCTTTACGCTAATCTTAACCATAACCTTAACCCGTAACCCAAACCCGTATCAAAAAACCTCAACCTAACTCCTAACCCTAACCCTAAACCTAACCCCTAAGCTTAAAATAGCCTTTGTCCTCATGGGGATATGGGTAATGTCCCCACAAGGGAGGATTTTCCTTGTTTACTATCCTTGTGGGGATTTTAGGTCCCCATAAGGATAGAAGAACCAACCAACAAATCCCACAAACACACTCATTTGTTTGACGCTGTCAGTGTATTACAGAGTCCCCCGGGAGCTAAAGGATTAAAAAAACATGATCTCTCCATCCCTCCATCCCTCCATCCCTCCATCCCTCCATCCCTCCATATCT
>CM072232.1:52362228-52364728 GCA_036851935.1 Coregonus suidteri | reverse complement strand
TTCATTAAAATATGGAGAGTCGGATGCTGTGGAGATGTTCTTGTGTGCTTCCTGTTGTGGCTGGCAAGGTGTTCTGCCAGGGATGACTGGTCGGGGGCACGAGGACCAGGATCAGCGTGGGGACTGGGGCCAGTTAGGGATGTGGGCTCTCCGTAGCTTGGGGCTTCTTGGATGCTGAGGAGGGGCCCTGGGATTAATGCTGATTGGAGTCTCTGGGCTTGGTGTGGGGATTGGAGAGGGTCTAGTCCAGGGCAGTGTCTTTCAGGGCTTTTGCAAAGAGCCTGACTCTGTTCTTGCTGAGGTGCACATGGTCATAGAAGTAGTGAGGCTGAATGTCCCAGTGATGCACCAGGTGCACCTTTGTCAGAGGGGAACAGGCCTCTCTCTCTCTCTCTCTCTCTCTCTCTCTCTCTCTCTCTCTCTCTCTCTCTCTCTCTCTCTCTCTCTCTCTCTCTCTCTCTCTCTCTCTCTCTCTCTCTCTCTCTCTCTCTCTCTCTCTCTCTCTCTCTCTCTCTCTCTCTCTCTCTCTCTCTCTCTCTCTCCTCTCTCTCTACTCTCTCTCTCTCTCTCTCTCTCTCTCTCTCTCTCTCTCTCTCTCTCTCTCTCTCTCTCTCTCTCTCTCTCTCTCTCTCTCTCTCTCTCTCTCTCTCTACAGTGTATGGTGAGTTGATTATGTGTGACCTCTCCAAATACCAGCGAAATGCCACAGATATACTCTAAGACATCAGACTATCAGCTACACCAACCAGACACAATTAGACACCACACACACAGAGACACACACACATACACACACAGAGACAAACACACACATACACGCACATAGATACACACACACATACACACACAGAGACACACATACACACACAGAGACACACACACAAACACACAAACAAACACACAAAAATTACACAGATTGCATGTGCAATGTACCAAAAATCCACAAACTGGAGGCTGTGCTATCTGAATTCTTCAGAAGGTTATGATGGGTGAAGAGCCTCTTGGTTAAGTCAGACGGTTATGATGGGTGAAGAGCCTCTGGGTTAAGTCAGAAGGTTATGATGGGTGAAGAGCCTCTGGGTTAAGTCAGACGGTTATGATGGGTGAAGAGCCTCTGGGTTAAGTCAGACGGTTATGATGGGTGAAGAGCCTCTTGGTTAAGTCAGACGGTTATGATGGGTGAAGAGCCTCTTGGTTAAGTCAGACGGTTATGATGGGTGAAGAGCCTCTGGGTTAAGTCAGATGGTTATGATGGGTGAAGCGCCTCTTGGTTAAGTCAGACGGTTATGATGGGTGAAGAGCCTCTGGATTAAGTCAGACGGTTATGATATAGGTAATAGAGAAGTAATAGAGAGGTAATAGAGAGGTAATAGAGAGGGAATAGAGAGGTAATAGAGAGGTAATAGAGAGGTAATAGAGAGGTAATAGAGAGGTAATAGAGAGGGAATAGAGAGGTAATAGAGAGGGAATAGAGAGGTAATAGAGAGGTAATTTATTTATGTATTTATTTTATTTATTTCACCTTTATTTAACCAGGTAAACCATTTGAGAACAAGTTCTCATTTACAACTGCGACCTGGCCAAGATAAAGCAAAGCAGTGCGATAAAAACAACAACACAGAGTTACATATGGGGTAAAACAAAACAAAGTCAAAAATACAACAGAAATACATATAATATACAGTGTGTGCAAATTTAGCAAGTTATGGAGGTAAGGCAATAAAATAGGCTAAAGTGCAAAATAATTACAATTAGTATTAACACTGGACTGATAGATGTGCAAGAGATGATGTGCAAATAGAGATACTGGGGTACAAATGAGCAAAATAAATAACAATATAGGGATGAGGTAGTTGGTCGGGCTAATTTCAGATGGGGCTGTGTACAGGTGCAGTGATCGGTAAGGGTGCTCTGACAACTGATGCTTAAAGTTAGTGAGGGAGATAAGTGTCTCCAGCTTCAGAGATTTTTGCAATTTGTTCCGGTCATTGGCAGCAGAGAACTGGAAGGAATTGCGGCCAAAGGAGGTGTTGGCTTTGGGGATGACCAGTGAGATATACCCGCTGGAGCGCAGACTACGGGTGGGTGTTGCTATGGTGACCAATGAGCTAAGATAAGGCGGGGATTTGCCTAGCAGTGATTTATAGATGGCCTGGAGCCAGTGGGTTTGGCGACGAATATGTAGTGAGGACCAGCCAACAAGAGCGTACAGGTCACAGTGGTGGGTAGTGTATGGGGCTTTGGAGACAAAACGGATGGCACTGTGATAGACTACATCCAATTTGCTGAGTAGAGTGTTGGAGGCTATTTTGTAAATGACATCGCCGAAGTCAAGGATCGGTAGGATAGTCAGTTTTACGAGGGCATGTTTGGCAGCATGAGTGAAGGAGGCTTTGTTGCGAAATAGGAAACCGATTCTAGATTTAACTTTGGATTGGAGATTCTTAATGTGAGTCTGGAAGGAGAGTTTACAGTCTAACCAGACACCTAGATATTTGTA
>CM072232.1:52354728-52357228 GCA_036851935.1 Coregonus suidteri | reverse complement strand
TAATGTTTTAACCCTATCCCAAACCTTAACCCTTACCTTAACCATTCAGAATGAGTTCCTAAATGTAATGTTTTAACCCTATCCCAAACCTTAACCCTTAGCTTAACCATTCAGAATGAGTTCCTAAACTTAATGTTTTAACTAAGTGTCCTCCCCAGCAACATCCACTCTGTATGAGAGAGGGCCTGTAGTGGCGACCACCACTCCTGGTGTCCATTTCTCCGTTTCTCTGAGAAGTCCCTGACCCCAGACGAGCGATCCGGCCTCCAGCAACCTGACGGGTCCGTTTCTCTGAGAAGTCCCTGACCCCAGAACGAGCGATCCGGCCTCCAGCAACCTGACGGGTCCGTTTCTCTGAGAAGTCCCTGACCCCCAGAACGAGCGATCTGGCCTCCAGCAACCTGACGGGTCCGTTTCTCTGAGAAGTACCTGACCCCAGACGAGCGATATCCGCCTCCAGCAACCTGACGGGTCCGTTTTCTCTGAGAAGTCCCTGACCCCAGACGAGCGATCCGGCCTCCAGCAACCTGACGGGTCCGTTTCTCTGAGAAGTACCTGACCCCTAGATGAGCGATCCGGCCTCCATCAACCTGACGGGTCCGTTTCAGCAGAAGTCCCTGACCCCCCGACGAGCGATCCGGCCTCCAGCAAACCTGACGGGTCCGTTTCTCTGAGAAGTCCCTGACCCCCCGACGAGCGATCCGGCCTCCAGCAACCTGACGGGTCCGTTTCTCTGAGAAGTCCCTGACCCAGACGAGCGATCCGGCCTCCAGCAACCTGACGGGTCCGTTTTCTCTGAGAAGTCCCTGACCCCCGACGACGAGCGATCCGGCCTCCAGCAACCCTGACGGGTCCGTTTTCTCTGAGAAAGTCCCTGACCCCAGACGAGCGATCCGGCCTCCAGCAACCTGACGGGTCCGTTTCTCTGAGAAGTCCCTGACCCCCAGATGAGCGATCCGGCCTCCAGCAACCTGGCGGGTCCATTTCTCTGAGAAGTCCCTGACCCAGACGAGCGATCCGGCCTCCAGCAACCTGACGGGTCCGTTTCTCTGAGAAGTCCCTGACCCCCGACGAGCGATCCGGCCTCCAGCAACCTGACGGGTTTGATTGTTTTCCTGTTGGTCACCATCCATCCGTTCCTGACTGAGGAGAACTCTTGTGCCGACACCTGGCTTGACTAGGTCCCATATGGTCCGAACAGGGCGGCCAAACACCCTCTCAGCTGGACACATCCCGGTTGTGGCGTGTGGTGTAAAGTGGTAGGCTGCCAGGAATCGGGAAACTCTGGTTTTCAATGAGCCTCCTGTTGCCCTTTTTTCAAGGCTATTTTCATTGTCTGGACCCGTCCTCTCTCCACTAAGCCATTCGTGGAAGGGGTGGGAGGGAAGCGGAGGTGATATGGCGATTACCATTGGTTGCCAGAAAGGCCTTGATCTCCGCACTCATAAAGATAGCTGCATTGTCTGATACGACTGTATGGGGAAGACCATGAGTGCCGAACACTTCCCTGAGATGCTCAATTGTTGTCGCTGAGTTTGCAGTGCGGACTGGGAAAAACCTCAAGCCATTTGGAGCGAGCGTCCACAGCCAACAAGAACATCTCTGCGGTCCTCTGTAGCTCAGTTGGTAGAGCACGGCGCTTGTAACGCCAAGGTAGTGGGTTCGATCCCCGGGACCACCCATACACAAAAAATTTATGCACACATGACTGTAAGTCGCTTTGGATAAAAGCGACTGCTAAATGGCATATTATTATTATTATCTCCACGAGGAAAGGCCCTGCATAGTCAATGTGAATGCGAGTCCAGGGTTTCCCAGGCCACTCCCGAGGGTTGATGGGAGCTTGTGCTGGAGTGTTTCCTACCTTAGCTTAACCAATCAAAATGAGTTCCTAAACTTTATGTTTAAACCGTATCCCAAACCTTAACCCTTAGCTTAACCATTCAGAATGAGTTCCTAAACGTAATGTTTTAAACCCTATCCAAACATTAAACCTTAGCTTAACCTCTACGGGATCGGTGTTCCGTATACGGGACGGTTGAGCTAACGTGCACAAATGTGATTAGCATGACTGTTGTAAGTAACAGCAAACTTTCCAGGACATAGACATGTCTTATATGGGCAGAAAGCTTAAATTATTGTTAATCTAACTGCACTGTCCAATTTACAGTAGCTATTACAGTGAAAAAATACCATGCTATTGTTTGGAGGAGAGTGCACAACAACAAAAAAGTTATCACGGCAACTGGTTTGATACATTCACGTCTGAAGGTAAATAATGTACTTACATTCAGTAATCTTGCTCTGATTTGCCATCCTAAGGGTCCCAGAAATAAATTGTAGCATAGTTGTGTTTGATAAAATCAATTTTTATATTCAAATGTAGGAACTGGGTTCTACAGTTTGAACCCCTGCTGTCTCTGGCTCCACACCCACCCCGCCCGGCCATCTAGATGTGTGAAAGTTAGTGTATAAGCTAATGATCCATCATGTATGACAT
>CM072232.1:52339728-52344728 GCA_036851935.1 Coregonus suidteri | reverse complement strand
CAACATATTGACTCTGATCCCTCATGACTATAACACATCCAGTACCAGTCAAAAGTTTGGGCACACCTACTAATTCCAGGGTTTTTCTTCATTTTTTAAAACTATTTTCTACATTGTAGAATAATAGTGAAGACATCAAAACTATGAAATAACACATATGGAATCATGTAGTAACCAAAAAAGTGTTAAACAAATCAAAATGTATTTTATATCTGAGATTCTTCAAATAGCCACCCTTTGCCTTGATGACAGCTTTGCACACTCTTGGCATTCTCTCAACCAGCTTCACCTGGAATGCTTTTCCAACAGTCTTGAAGGAGTTCCCACATATGCTGAGCACTTGTTGGCTGCTTTTCCTTCACTATGCCGTCCGACTCATCCAAAACCATCTCAATTGGGTTGAGGTCGGGGGATTGTGGAGGCCAGGTCATCTTTTGCAGCACTCAATCACTCTCCTTCTTGGTCAAATAGCTCTTACACAGCCTGGAGGTGTGTTGGGTCATTGTCCTGTTGAAAAACAAATGATAGTCCCACTAAGGGCAAACCAGATGGGATGGCGTATCGCTGAAGAATGCTATGGTAGCCATGCTGGTTAAGTGTGCCTTGAACTCTAAATAAATCACTGACAGTGTCACCAGCAAAGCACACCCACACCATCACACCTCCTCCATGCTTCACGGTGGAATCCACACATTTGGAGATCATCCGTTCACCTACTCTGTGTCTCACAAAGACACGGCGGTTGGAACCAAAGGACAGATTTCCACCGGTCTAATGTCCATTGCTTGTGTTTCTTGGCCCACGCAAGTCTCTTCTTCTTATTGGTGTCCTTTAGCAGTGGTTTCTTTGCAGCAATTTGACCATGAAGGCCTGATTCATGCAGTCTCCTCTGAACAGTTGATGTTGAGATGTGTCGGTTACTTGATCTCTGTGAAGCATTTATTTGGGCTGCAATCTGAGGTGCAGTTAACTCTAATGAACTGTCCTCATGAGAGCCAGTTTCATCATAGCGCTTGATGGTTTTTGTAACTGCGCTTGAAGAAACTTTCAAAGTTCTTGAAATGTTCCATATTGACTGACCTTCATGACTTAAAGTAATGATGGACTGTCGTTTCTCTTTGCTTATTTGAGCTGTTTTTGCCACAATGTGGGCTTGGTCTTTTACCAAATAGGGCTATCTTGAGAGATAGTGAAAATGGGAGAGAGAGATTAAATGGCTGAGTTGAAGATAAGATACATGATTGAGGATGATGGAGAGAGGAGGAGAGAGGAGGAGAGAGAAAGAGAGAGGAGGAGAGAGGAGAGAGAGAGGAGAGAGGGAGGAGAGAGGAGGAGAGGGAGGAGAGAGAGAGGAGAGAGGAGGAGAGAGGAAGAGAGAGGAGGAGAGAGGAGGAAAGAGGAAGAGAGAGGAGGAGAGAGGAGGAGAGAGGAAGAGAGAGGAGGAGAGAGGAGGAAAGAGGAAGAGAGAGGAGGAGAGAGGAGGAGAGAGGAGGAGAGATGAAGAGAGAGGAGGAGAGAGGAAGAGAGAGGAGGAGAGAGGAGGAGAGTGGAAGAGAGAGGAAGAGAGAGGAGGAGAGAGGAGGAGAGATGAAGAGAGAGGAGGAGAGAGGAGGAGAGAGGAGGAGAGAGGAGAGAGAGATGAGGAGAGAGGAGGAGAGAGGAGGAGAGAGGAAGAGAGAGGAGGAGAGAGGAGGAAAGAGGAAGAGAGAGGAGGAGAGGAGGGACAAGTAGGAGAGAGGAGGAGAGAGGAAGAGAGAGGAGGAGAGAGGAGGAGAGAGGAGGAGAAAGGAGGTGAGAGGAGGCGAGAGGAAGACAGAGGAGGAGAGAGGAAGAGAGAGGAGGAGAGAGGAGGCGAGAGGAAGAGAGAGGAGGAGAGAGGAGGAGAGAGGAGGAGAGAGGAAGAGAGAGGAGGAGAGAGGAGGAGAGATGAAGAGAGAGGAGGAGAGAGGAGGAGAAAGGAGGAGAGAGGAGGCGAGAGGAAGACAGAGGAGGAGAGAGGAAGAGAGAGGAGGAGAGAGGAGGCGAGAGGAAGAGAGAGGAGGAGAGAGGAGGAGAAAGGAAGAGAGAGGAGGAGAGAGAAGAGAGAGGAGAAGAGGAGGGGAGAGTAGGAGAGAGGAAGAGAGAGGAAGAGAGAGAATGAGAGCGGGGTAAATGGGGGACACAAGGGAAAAGGGGGGATGGCTAGAAATAGAAAGAGGCTGGTTGCTAAGAGAAGAAGAAGGAAGAGAGAAGAGAGAGAACAGAGACGAGAGGAGGAGCGGAGGAGAGGAGGAGAGGGGGAGAGGAGAGAGAGGAGGAGAGGAGGAGGAGGGAGGAGAGGAGGAGAGGAGGAGAGAACAGAGACGTGAGGAGGAGAGGAGGAGAGGAGGAGGGGAGGAGAGGAGGAGAGGCAATGGTTAATATATATAATATATGATGGAAAACAAAAGAGAAAAAATGAAACAAAGGAAAGTGAAAGAATGTGGATCACACCTTGGTAATGTCACGGTCCTTCATGTGTGTGTGTGTGTGTGCGTGCTGGCGTGAATTAATGTGTGCGCTCGTGCTTGCGTGTGCGTGTGCGTGTGCGTGTGCGTGTGTAGGTTCCCATTGCTGATGGCCTGTTATGGTAATGTATTAGTTGTGTGTAGCTGGGCTGATCTCATTGTGTCAAACTGTGGGCTTTGAGTAATCACTCTAAAACAAGAGTATCTCTCTCTCTTTCTCTCTCTCTCTCTCTCTCTCTCTCTCTCTCTCTCTCTCTCTCTCTCTCTCTCTCTCTCTCTCCTCTCTCTCGCTCTCCTCTCTCTCTCTCTCTCTCCTCTCTCTCTCTCTCTCTCTCTCTCTCTCTCCTCTCTCGCTCTCTCTCTCTCTCCTCTCTCTCTCTCTCTCGCTCTCTCTCTCTCTCTCTCTCTAGTTTATGGGGTAATATGTAGAGAGAAATTAGAAATAGAGAGGGATTGTATTTAGACAGAGTGAGACGAAAGAAGAGGAGAGGTGGAGAGTAGGAGGAAAGAGAGGGGGGGAAAGGAGGAGAGGAGACAGTGAATGGGGATGACACAATGGGAAGAGAGTTATGGTAAAAGAAGGAAAGACAATGAGGTGGGAGGTGAGGAGTGTGTTTCTGTCTGTGTGTGTGTGTGTGCGCGTGTGTGTGTGTGTGTGTTTGTGTGTGTTCTGAGTAGCTGGTGCCAAATAACATCAATCTCTCAGCCACATGTTATCAGACTGACATTTACTATGATTTATTCAGAACCGTTTGATTAAATTCACTAAAAACAGAATATTCATCCTGCATCGATTAGAGCCTGTAATATAATCTAGAGGTTTGATTCACTCTATTTTCTTACTAGAGATCAATACTGGAACTCTGCAGGGAGACGCAGGG
The DNA here is from genome assembly GCA_036851935.1 of Coregonus suidteri. NCBI lineage: Eukaryota > Metazoa > Chordata > Actinopteri > Salmoniformes > Salmonidae > Coregonus > Coregonus suidteri. Next base: position 52,341,361 of record CM072232.1, on the reverse strand, counting down.
AGGAGGATAGACTATTGTTTGGGATTGCGTCATCCTACAGTAGTGGTGTGTGTGTGTGTGTGTGTGTGTGTGTTACAGTACTGCTGTCTGGCTCAGGGAGGGAGGTGTAGTTCTTACAGTATCCTGTAGGAGGCAGTCTGACACAGACATTCCCTTATGCTGACGATGCACCACGGCACACATCAACACAGATCAACACAGCAGCACGGCACCGATCAACACAGACGCAGCGCCACACCACAGATCAACGCAGCGCCACACCACAGATCATCACAGCACCACACCACAGATCAACACAGCACCACACCACAGATCAACACAGCACCACACCACAGATCATCACAGCACCACACCACAGATCATCACAGCACCACACCACAGATCATCACAGCACCACACCACAGATCATCACAGCACCACACCACAGATCAACACAGCACCACACCACAGATCAACACAGCAGCACACCACAGATCAACACAGCACCACACCACAGATCAACACAGCAGCACACCACAGATCAACACAGCACCACACCACAGATCAACACAGCACCACGGCACAGATCAACACAGCACCACACCACAGATCAACACAGCACCACACCACAGATCAACACAGCACCACACCACAGATCAACACAGCACCACACCACAGATCATCACAGCACCACACCACAGCACCACACCACAGATCAACGCAGCGCCACACCACAGATCAACACAGCACCACACCACAGATCATCACAGCACCACACCACAGATCAACACAGCACCACACCACAGATCATCACAGCACCACACCACAGATCACCACAGCACCACACCACAGATCAACACAGCACCACCACAGATCACAGATCATCACAGCACCACACCACAGATCACCACAGCAGCACACAACACAGATCAACAGATCATCACAGCACCACACCACAGATCATCACAGCACCACACCACAGATCATCACAGCACCACACCACAGATCATCACAGCACCACACCACAGATCAACACAGCACCACACCACAGATCAACACAGCACCACACCACAGATCAACACAGCAGCCACACCACAGATCAACACAGCGCCACACCACAGATCAACACAGCACCACACCACAGATCAACACAGCACCACACCACAGATCATCACAGCACCACACCACAGATCATCACAGCACCACACCACAGATCATCACAGCACCACACCACAGATCAACACAGCACCACACCACAGATCAACACAGCACCACACCACAGATCAACACAGCACCACACCACAGATCAACACAGCACCACACCACAGATCATCACAGCACCACCACAGATCAACACAGATCCACAGATCATCACAGCACCACAGCACCACACCACGGATCATCACAGCACCACACCACAGATCATCACAGCACCACACCACAGATCATCACAGCACCACACCACAGATCATCACAGCACCACACCACAGATCATCACAGCACCACACCACAGATCATCACAGCACAGAGCCCTCCCTCCCTCTGTCTCTCCGTCTCTCTGTCTCTTAAATCTCCTCCCTCCCTCCCTCCCTCCCTCCCTCCCTCCCTCCCTCCCCCTCCCTCCCTCCCCTCCTCCCTCCCCCTCCCTCCTCCC
>CM072232.1:52332228-52337228 GCA_036851935.1 Coregonus suidteri | reverse complement strand
GTTGAAGGGACAGTATCTCACAGTGGAAGCTGTCCATGGTGTTGAAGGGTCAGTATCTCACAGTGGAGCTGTCCATGGTGTTGAAGGGTGAGTATCTCACAGTGGAGCTGTCCATTGTGTTGAGGGACATTATCTCACATTGGAGCTGTCCATGGTGTTGAAGGGTCAGTATCTCACAGTGGAAGCTGTCCACGGTGTTGAAGGGACAGTATCTCACAGTGGAAGCTGTCCATGGTGTTGAAGGGACAGTATCTCACAGTGGAAGCTGTCCATGGTGTTGAAGGGACAGTATCTCACAGTGGAAGCTGTCCACGGTGTTGAAGGGACAGTATCTCACAGTGGAAGCTGTCCATGGTGTTGAAGGGACAGTATCTCACAGTGGAAGCTGTCAATGGTGTTGAAGGGACAGTATCTCACAGTGGAAGCTGTCCACGGTGTTGAAGGGACAGTATCTCACAGTGGAAGCTGTCCACGGTGTTGAAGGGACAGTATCTCACAGTGGAAGCTGTCCATGGTGTTGAAGGGACAGTATCTCACAGTGGAAGCTGTCCACGGTGTTGAAGGGATATTAAGTTACCGTAGAGCTTTCCATGTTACTGAGGTGGCTGAGTGACTCAGTGTGAGCTTTACAAAACAGGGCTGTGGGCAGCAGAGCAAAATATAGAAGACAACTAAACCTATCTTGCTTCCACTCCCCCCTCTCTACCTTCTCTTTCTTCTGTATCTAAAGCCACTTTCTATCACTCTAAATTAGGGGCCCCGTGTAGCTCAGTTGGTAGAGCATGGCCTTTGCAACGCCAGGGGTTGTGGGTTTGATTCTCATGGGGGGGGGGGGGCAGTATGAAAAATGTATGCACTCACTAACTGTAATTCGCTCTGGATAAGAGCGTCTGCTAAATGACTAAAATGTAAATGCAAATTTCAAGCTTCTGCCTCTAACCCTAGGAAACTATTTTCCACCTCCCTCCTTAATCCTCCACCCCTCCTCCCTCTCTGCAGACGACTTTGTCAGCCACTTTGAATAGAAGGTTTGACGACATATTCTCCTCATTCACTCAGCCTATTGAGTCCACTGGTCCAACTCACACAGAACGACCCTACGCCTTGACCTCTTTCTCCCCTCTCTCTCCAGATGACATCCTGTGACTAGTGAGGTCTGGCCGCCAGAAAACATGCCTGCTTGATCTCATCCCCTCCTCCTTCTCCAGACCATCTCTGGAGATCTTCTCCCATTCCTCACTTCCCTCATCAACTCATCCCTGATCACTGGATAAGCCCTCTCGGACTTCAAAATGGCCAGTCGCTCCCCTCCTGAAGAAACTAACACTCGACTCCTCTGACGTCTAAAACTACAGACCTGTATCCCATCTTTCTTTTCTTTCCAAAACACTTGAGCGTGCTGTCTCTGAACAACTCTCTCATTATCTTTCTCAGAATGATCTTCTTGACCCTAACCAGTCAGGCTTCAAGACGGATCACTCAACCGAGACTGCTCTTCTCTGTGTCACGGAGGCTCTCCACACTGTGAAAGCTGACTCTCTCTCCTCTGTTTTCATCTTCCTAGATCTATCAGCTGCCTTCGACACCGTGAACCATCAGATCCTCCTCTCCACCCTCTCAGGGCTGGGCGTCTCAGAGGCTCTGCACACTGTTGGACTGCATCCTACCTGGCAGGCCACTCCTACCAGGTGACGTGGAGAGGATCTGTCTGCACCACATACTCTCACTACTGGTGTCCCCCAGGGCTCGCTTCTAGGCCCTCTCCTCTTCTCTATTTTCTTAAATGTAATTTTAAAACATACAATCTACCTGCAGTGAAGCCGCTCAACATTACATTACATTCAGTCATCCAGCAGAAACTCCCATCCAGAGCGACCCACAGGAGCAACCAGGGTCAAAGCGCCCCCACCCAAAGGCACAAGGACAGATCTCTCACCCAGTCGAATCGGGGACCCGAATCAACCCTACCCTACCCAACCCACCCCAAACCAACCCAACCCAACCCAACCCTCCCCAACCCAACCCAACCCTCCCCAACCTTACCCTCCCCACCCAACCCCACCCAACCCAACCCTACCCAACACAACCCAACTCTCCCCAACCCAACCCAACTCTCCCCAACCCTACCCTACCCTACCCTACCCTACCCTACCCTACCCTCCCCAGCCAAACCCAACCCTACCCAACCCAACCCTCCCCCTCCCCAACCCTACCCTCCCCAACACAACTCTACCCAACCTACCCTACCCTACACTCCCCAACCCAACCCTCCCCAACCCTACCCTACCCTCCCCAAACCAACCCTCCGCAACCCTCCCCAACCCTACCCTACCCTCCCCCCAACCAACCCTCCCCAACCCTACCCAACCCAACCCTGCCCTGAGACAATATGTGATTGGTAACAGTATGAAGCCTGCATACTGTATGCCACCTGTGTTTGTACGTCTATGTGTAGGTGTGTGTGTTTCTGTGTTTGTACGTCTATGTGTAGGTGTGTCTGTGTCTGTGCCTTTGTGTATTTGTGCATGTTGTGAGTGAGTGTGTGTAATATGGTCAATGAGGGTTTGATAAACGGAGACTTGGGGTCAATTTCCAGTGAAAGGACAAACAAATAGACTGGGTGACTAATGACCATGTAGCTGAGGACTGCCACTTCTACTGCTACTACTGACTAATGACCACGTAGCTGAGGACTGCCACTGCTACTGCTGCTACTGACTAATGACCACGTAGCTGAGGACTGCCACTTCTACTGCTGCTACTGACTAATGACCACATAGCTGAGGACTGCCACTTCTACTGCTGCTACTGACTAATGACCACATAGCTGAGGACTGCCACTGCTACTGCTGCTACTGACTAATGACCACGTAGCTGAGGACTGCCACTTCTACTGCTGCTACTGACTAATGACCATGTAGCTGAGGACTGCCACTGCTACTGCTGCTACTGACTAATGACCATGTAGCTGAGGACTGCCACTGCTACTGCTGCTACTGACTAATGACCACGTAGCTGAGGACTGCCACTGCTACTGCTGCTACTGACTAATGACCACGTAGCTGAGGACTGCCACTTCTACTGCTGCTACTGACTAATGACCATGTAGCTGAGGACTGCCACTGCTGCTACTGCTGCTGACTAATGACCACGTAGCTGAGGACTGCCACTTCTACTGCTGCTACTGACTAATGACCATGTAGCTGAGGACTGCCACTTCTACTGCTGCTACTGACTAATGACCACGTAGCTGAGGACTGCCACTGCTACTGCTGCTACTGACTAATGACCACGTAGCTGAGGACTGCCACTTTCTACTGCTGCTACTGACTAATGACCACGTAGCTGAGGACTGCCACTTCTACTGCTGCTACTGACTAATGACCACGTAGCTGAGGACTGCCACTGCTACTGCTGCTACTGACTAATGACCATGTAGCTGAGGACTGCCACTGCTGCTACTGCTACTGATTAATGACCATGTAGCTGAGGACTGCCACTGCTACTGCTGCTACTGACTAATGACCATGTAGCTGAGGACTGCCACTGCTACTACTGCTGCTACTGACTAATGACCACTGCTACGTAGCTAATGACCATGGCTGAGGACTGCCACTGCTACTGCTGCTACTGACTAATGACCACGTAGCTGAGGACTGCCACTTCTACTGCTGCTACTGACTAATGACAATGTAGCTGAGGACTGCCACTTGCTGCTACTGCTACTGATTAATGACCACGTAGCTGAGGACTGCCACTGCTACTGCTGCCACTACTGACTAATGACCACGTAGCTAGCTGAGGACTGCCACTTCTACTGCTGCTACTGACTAATGACCACATAGCTGAGGACTGCCACTTCTACTGCTGCTACTGACTAATGACCACATAGCTGAGGACTGCCACTGCTACTGCTGCTACTGACTAATGACCACGTAGCTGAGGACTGCCACTTCTACTGCTGCTACTGACTAATGACCATGTAGCTGAGGACTGCCACTGCTACTGCTGCTACTGACTAATGACCACGTAGCTGAGGACTGCCACTTCTACTGCTGCTACTGACTAATGACCACATAGCTGAGGACTGCCACTTCTACTGCTGCTACTGACTAATGACCACATAGCTGAGGACTGCCACTGCTACTGCTGCTGCTACTGACTAATGACCACGTAGCTGAGGACTGCCACTTCTTCTGCTGCTACTGACTAATGACCATGTAGCTGAGGACTGCCACTGCTACTGCTGCTACTGACTAATGACCACGTAGCTGAGGACTGCCACTTCTACTGCTGCTACTGACTAATGACCACATAGCTGAGGACTGCCACTTCTACTGCTGCTACTGACTAATGACCACATAGCTGAGGACTGCCACTGCTACTGCTGCTACTGACTAATGACCACGTAGCTGAGGACTGCCACTTCTACTGCTGCTACTGACTAATGACCATGTAGCTGAGGAGACTGCCACTGCTACTGCTGCTACTGACTAATGACCATGTAGCTGAGGACTGCCACTGCTACTGCTGCTACTGACTAATGACCACGTAGCTGAGGACTGCCACTGCTACTGCTGCTACTGACTAATGACCACGTAGCTGAGGACTGCCACTTCTACTGCTGCTACTGACTAATGACCATGTAGCTGAGGACTGCCACTGCTGCTACTGCTACTGACTAATGACCACGTAGCTGAGGACTGCCACTTCTACTGCTGCTACTGACTAATGACCATGTAGCTGAGGACTGCCACTTCTACTGCTGCTACTGACTAATGACCACGTAGCTGAGGACTGCCACTGCTACTGCTGCTACTGACTAATGACCACGTAGCTGAGGACTGCCACTTCTACTGCTGCTACTGACTAATGACCACTAATGAGGACCACTGTAGACTGATGACCACGTAGCTGAGGACCACTGCTACTGCTGCTACTGACTAATGACCATGTAGCTGAGACTGCCACTGCTGCTACTGCTACTGATTAATGACCAC
>CM072232.1:52282228-52327228 GCA_036851935.1 Coregonus suidteri | reverse complement strand
ATAGCGATACTACTGTAACATGGAGCCGGCAGGTGATCCAGGTCACAATAGAGGTCAAGCAGTGGTGGGAGGAAGACGAGGAAGACGTGTTGGTCAAAGGAATGGCAGGGGACAAGCACCCTTCTGAGAGGTGGTCGTGGGCCTCGTTTGAGAGATGTGGGGGAACGTGGTAGAGGACAAGGCCACGGACCAAGACAGCGGCAGCAACAGCAAAGAGTGTCCAATGAAATCTGAGCAATAATTGTAGACCATGTCATAAATCATGGCATGACAATGACTGAGGCGGCTACAATGATACAACCAAACCTTAGAAGGTCAACCGTAACCTCAATAATCAGAACTTTCCGCAATGAGAACCGGTAAGTCGTCAGCATGCACTAAACATTATGCTACTCTCAAATGTCAAATGACTGCATACCAATGTGTATCACAGAGTAGGTGATGTGAGCAAGTGTCTTCTTACTGTAATGTTCCCTGTAGAATTGAGACTAGTCCAAATAGGGGAGGCAGAGGCAAAATTCTGACTGACCAACAAGAGCAGGCTGTGGTTGATTTGGTTCGGGCCAGAAATGATATTCACCTTACAGAAATTCGCCAGCATATCTTGGACAATGAAGACATGTTTAACAATGTGTAATCCATCAATTTGCCGACTATCGCACGCATGCTGAAAAGGCACCAGGTGTCTTTAAAACAACTGTAGCGTGTGCCTTTTGAAAGAAATGCAGAGAGTGAGGCAAATTAGGACTGAGTATGTTCAGGTATGTTCAGTTTCAAGGTGGTTGTTGTAATAAAATTCCCTAATAATTCTTCATTGTACAGTAATCAGTAAATCTCTTTCCAAAATGTATTTTTAGAGGGTGATGGAGCTGGATGCTGATGACAACCATCACAAATTCATATATTTGGATGAGGCAGGCTTTAACCTGGCCAAGACAAGGAGGAGAGGTCGGAATTTCATTGGCCAGCGGGCAACCATCCAAGTACCTGGACAACGTGGGGCCAACATTACCATGTGTGGGCTATAACAGAAGATGGTGTGGTGGGACGCATACCTCGTATTGGATCATATAATGCAGCTCTCCTTGTAACCTTCCTTGATGAGCTCGATCAGGTCTGTAGAGCTGATGGCGTGACCTATGTCACTGTGTGGGATAATGTCAGGTTCCACCATGCTCATATGGTGCAAGCATGGTTTCAGGCCCATGCACAATTTACCACCCTGTATTTACCCCCATACTCTCCTTTCCTTAACCCGATTGAGGAATTTTTCTACACATGGAGATGGAAGGTTTATGATAGGCGCCCTCATGAACAAGTCACTCTTCTCCAGGCCATGGATGACGCATGCAATGACATCACGGCAGACCAGTGTCAGGCCTGGATTCGCCATGCCCAAAGGTTTTTACAAGATGTTTGGCTAATGAAAACATCCATTGTGATGTAGATGAGAACCTGTGGCCAAATCCACAAGACAGAGTTGATGAAAATGTAGAAGTACAGTAATCACTCCTATGTTTTGCTTTTTACAGTACAAGCAAGCAAGTTGATGTTTACAGTACTGTATTGTTTTTTTAATCAATATATTTCAGATTTTGTTCAATGATTCCACTGTGTCTGTGGTATTCTCTCTACTACTGCAGTACCTTTACAGGGATGTATTTACATGTAGTACCATAATGAAACATGTATCACCTATTTTGTACTACAATATTTAATGATTGTACGAACAATGACACAGTGAAACTATCGGTTACTTGTGTGTGGGTGATCTAAATTAACGTTTCATTGGTATTTCACAATAAATTTGTATTTTGAATCAATGATTGCGCAAGTGTAAGATTTCTTTAAAGATATGAATGCACAATGCAATGTTTTGAACATTGGACAGCCTGTGTTACAAGTGATGACCGTTTTGAGTTTTGTGTCTAGAGTTTTGAAAAATGACGTCAAGGTTCTGAAATTAGTGCCAAAGTGATTGTAAAAAAACTGTAAGCAAACCAAACGGCACCATTTTGTTGTTGTTTTTTTACGGATGATGGGGAACGCTCCAACAACTGTGTGTTTTCAGGTACTTAACTTTTTCTCTGAGGGTGGAGCAGTTTGTGTTTTACAAACAGACAGGGACTGTATTGGTCTTATGGGGTGTTTTGGGAGCCCTTCACGGCTGTGTGTGTGTTGTGTGTCTGTGTGTGTGGGTGGTGTGTGTGTGGTGTGTGTGTGTGTGTGTGTGTGGTTTGTGGGTGTGAGTGTGTGTGTGCTTGGTGCATGTGTGCCTGCGTGTTCTGTCAGGCTTGTTGGCCTGTCTTCCTGGTTCATTACCCAACGAGCTCTCAGAGTCTCACTGCAGAATACGACCTTTGTCCATAAACGTCAAGGTAAAAAAAAAACTCTTCAATGTAATTGCAAGAATGTAGATTTCCGACAATGAAGTGAAGTGGGTTCTGGTAGTCTTTCTCTCTCTCTCTCTCTCTCTCTCTCTCTCTGTCTCTCTGTCTCTCTGTCTCTCTGTCTCTCTGTCTCTCTCTCTCTCTCTGTCTGTCTCTCTCTCTGTCTGTCTCTGTCTGTCTCTGTCTGTCTCTCAATTTCAATTTAAGGCCTTTATTGGCATGGGAAACGTGTGTTAACATTGCCAAAGCAAGTGAAGTAGATAGTAAACAAAAGTGAAATAAACAATAAATATTAACAGTAAACATTACACTCAGAAGTTTCAAAAAGAATAAAGACATTTCAAATGTCATATTATGTATATATGCAGTGTTGTAACAATGTGCAAATAGTTAAAGTACAAATGGGAAAATAAATAAACTTAAATATGGGTTGTATTTACAATGGTGTTTGTTCTTCACTGGTTGCCCTTTTCTTGTGGCAACAGGTCACAAATCTTGCAGCTGTGATGGCACACTGTGGTTTTTCACCCAGTAGATAAGGGAATTTATCAAAATTGGGTTTGTTTTCAAATTCTTTGTGGATCGCTGTAATCTGAGGGAAATATGTGTCTCTAATATGGTCATACATTTGGCAGGAGGTTAGGAAGTGCAGCTCAGTTTCCACCTCATTTTGTGGGCAGTGTGCACATAGCCTGTCTTCTCTTGAGAGCCAGGTCTGCCTACGGCGGCCTTTCTCAATAGCAAGGCTATGCTCACTGAGTCTGTACATAGTCAAAGCTTTCCTTAAGTTTGGGTCAGTCACAGTGGTCAGGTATTCTGTCACTGTGTACTCTCTGTTTAGGGCCAAATAGCATTCTAGTCTGCTCTGTTTTTTTGTAAATTCTTTCCAATGTGTCAAGTAATTATCGTTTTGTTTTCTCATGATTTGGTTGGGTCTAAATTTGTTGTTGTCCTGAGGCTCTGTGGGGTCTGTTTGTGTTTGTGAACAGAGCCCCAGGACCAGCATGCTTAGGGGATTTCCGACTATGAAGTGGGTTCTGGTAGTCTTTCTCTCTCTCTCTCTCTCTCCCCTCGCTCTCTCTCTCTCTCTCTCTCTCTCTCTCTCTCTCTCTCTCTCTCTCTCTCTCTCTCTCTAACATTAGAACCACCTTTCAGCCTATCAGTACCCGCTAGACAACGTTGCCAGACGTCACCTTCACCAGATGCATCATATCAACCTGCAAGGTGCAGCCAACATAAACACCATCGCTTAATAAATAGTGCATCAACTATTCTAAAGGATGAATTGCATGAATAAATATTTTGTGGAAATATATCAATTTACAAAAATATCAATAATAGTCATTTGTTTACCTAGTCAAGGATATTATTTTCTATAATTCTACAAAGTCCTAGAATAATTGTAGCCTGTTTTAGTTTCCCTTAACAATAAAAACATTACAGTGTAATCCATTTGATCAACTTTATTCGTAGATTTGATTAGTAATAGAGTTAGAGTAATGAAAAGTCCAGTTACAGCTTCTAATGACAAAGTAGAAACTAAAAAGACAATAACAATAATAATAACAACAACAATAACAATAATAACAATACTAATAACAATAACAATAATAATAACAATATAATAATAAACACAATAATAATTACAATAATATGTAAATTAACAATAATGTATCTCATTATGGTGTATATGGTGAAATAAGTATAGCCAGTTATAATTGTAATGGCTTAGCTGATAATAACAAAAGAAGAACAATATTTACATGGCTCAAAGAGAAGGAATATAATATCTATTGTATACAGGAAACTCATTCAACAATTCGAGATGAAGTAGCGTGGAAAAAAGAATGGGGGGGGGAAATATACTTCTCCCATGGGCAAAGAAATTCAAAAGGGGTGATGATATTAATTAATAGTAATTTCGATCCGAATGTGCAAATTGTCCAAATAGATACGCAAGGTAGATGGATTATTTTAAATATGGTATTGGACCATAAACAGATATGGCTCATTAACCTTTACGGACCAAATAATGATGATCCACAATTCTTTGACAATATATATATAATAAATTATCAAGCCTGCAAGCAACTCAAGACAATATTATTATGGTGGGGGATTATAATACTGTTTTAAATAGCTCAATGGACGAAAAGGAAATCACACCACAAACAATCACCCACATGCTCTTAAGGAAATTGTGAATGTCATGGATACATTAGAACTAGTAGATATATGGAGGCTTAAATATGCTGATCTAGTGAGATATACATGGCGGAGACTGAATCAAGCTAGTCGTCTTGACTTCTTTCTTATCTCATTCTCGTTGGCACCAAAAGTAAAAAAAAAAGTGTTGATAGGGGACAGAATGCGGTCGGACCATCATATAATAGGCATATACATTACTCTGACTGAATTTCCACGTGGGCGAGGATATTGGAAATTTAATCAAAGCCTATTAGATGATAATTTATTTATAATTAGAACAAAGGATTTATAACCGACTTTTTCCAACATAACATAGGTACAGCGAATCCCCTTATTGTATGGGACACCTTTAAATGTGCCTTTAGAGGCCATGCAATTCAGTACTCATCTCGAAAACAAAAGCAATTTAGGTCAAAAGAGTTTATACTAAGAAAGGAAATAGAAAGTCTAACAGAACAGATAGATGGCAATAAAAACTGTAACATAGAGGCTCAGAATAAATTAGAGGAAAAACAAAAAGAAATGGAGAAACTTATTCAAGAAAGATCAAGTGTAATATATTATAAAAATAAAGCAAACTGGATGGAATATGGGGAAAAAATGCACAAAATTCTTTTTTAATCTTCAACATAGGAATGCTACCAAAAAGAACTTAATGAAACTGCTTACAATTGACGGAGTCACCCATAATTCACCTAATGATATTTTGAAGGAAGAAACAAAGTATTTTAAGCATATGTTTTTCTTTCAGTCGCCTCCATCTCCTCTAACTGAAGCTAATTGTAGAGATTTTTTTTCTGTTGATAATGTCAAATTAACAGCCACACAGAAAGACTCATGTGAAGGTGAAATTACAGAGGAGGAACTTCTGGATGCAATTAAAGACTTTAAGTCCGGGAAAACTCCAGGGTTGGATGGCATACCAATCGAGGTATACCAAACCTTTTTTGATATACTAAGAGGACCGTTATTAGCATGTTTTAACCACACTCCTATGTAAATGGTAGATTATCTGACACTCAAGAAGAAGGTCTGATCTCATTATTACTGAAACAGGATACAAGTGGAAAAATATAAAGATCCAGTCCATTTACAAAATTGGAGGCCCCTTACACTTCAGTGTTGTGATGCAAAAATTCTAGCAAAATGTATAGCGCATAGAATTAAAAAGGTATTGTCGGATATTATTCATTCTAATCAGACAGGTTTTTTACATGGAAGATACATTGGAGATAATATAAGGCAAGTATTGGAAACAATAGAACACTATGGAAAATATGGGAAACCAGGCCTGCTATTCATAGCAGACTTCGAAAAAGCATTTGATAAAGTTCGACTGGAATTTATATATAAATGCCTGGAGCATTTCAATTTTGGAGAATCTCTTATAAAATGGGTCAAAATCATGTATAGTAACCCTAGGTGTAAAATAGTAAATAATGGCTATTTCTCAGAAAGTTTCGGACTGTCAAGAGGAGTGAAACAAGGTTGTCCACTATCGGCATATCTATTTATTGTGGCCATCGAGATGTTAGCTATAAAATCAGATCCAATAATAATATCAGAGGATTAGAAATACAGGGCTTAAAAACAAAGGTGTCATTGTACGCAGATGATTCATGTTTTCTTTTAGATCCACAACTAGAATCCCTCCACAGCCTCATAGAGGATCTAGATACATGTTCTAACCTCTCTGGATTAAAACCAAATTATGACAAATGTACTATATTACGTATTGGATCATCTAAAAAATACAATTTTTACATTAACATGTAGTTTACCAATAAAATGGTCTGATGGTGATGTGGATATACTCGGAATACATATCCCAAAGGAAATAAATGATCTCACTTCAATAAATTTTAATAGAAAGTTAGCAAAAATAGATAAGATCTTACTACCATGGAAAGGAAAATACCTGTCAATTTGTGGAAAAATCACCCTGATTAACTCTTTAGTATTATCCCAGTTTACCTATTTGCTTATGGTCTTGCCTACGCCTAGCAAACAGTTTTTTTAAATTATATGAGAAAAAAATATTCAATTTTATTTGGAACGGCAAGCCAGACAAAATTAAAAGAGCATATTTATATAATGAATATGAATTCGGAGGACAGAAATTATTAAATATTAAAGCATTAGACCTATCACTAAAATCTTCAGTCATCCAAAAGTTATACTTAAATCCGAACTGGTTCTCAAGCAAATAGTAAGATTGTCTCACCCACTGTTCAAGAAAGGCATTTTTTCCCTTTATTCAGATTACAACCTCTCACTTTCAGTTATTTGAAAAGGAAATAATCTCCCAAATGTCACTATTTCTAAAACAAGCCATAGAAAGTTGGTTGCAATTTCAATTTAATCCTCCAGAAACGACAGAACAAATAATGCAACAAATATTGTGGTTAAATTCAAATATACTAATTGACAAAAAACCTTTTATTTTTTGACAGAATGTTTAAAAAAAGGTATAATCTTCGTAAATGATATCATCGGTAGGACTGGTGGAGTTATGTCGCACATGCAGCTAACAAAAACATATGGAAATGTCTGCTCTACCCAAAATTACAACCAAATAATTGCAGCCTTACGCGCAAAAGTGGAAGAGGAAAGTTGAAGGGGGAGAAAGTAAGGAACTTGTCTGTCGGCCTTGCATTGAAGAACATAATTGGTTAAGGAAAACTGTGATAAATAAAAAAGTATATCAGTTTCACTTAAGACCAAAGGATTGACAGCCGTCCCATATAGATTGCAAAATAGTGGGAAGAGAGATCTTTGACGTACCGATCCCATGGCATAGTGTTTATGACTGACACGCAAAACGACACCGGATTCAAAAATTAGAATCTTTCAATTTAAATTATTATATAAAATTCTTGCTACCAATAGAATGTTATTTATATGGGGGATACAATCTTCCCAGCTCTGCAGATTTTGCTGTGAAGAGATAGAATCATTAGATCATTTGTTTTGGTTCTGTCCATTTGTAGCTTGTTTTTGGACACAGGTCCAGGAATGGCTAAAGGATTGCAATATTTACCTGGAACTAACCTTGCAGATAGCATTACTGGGTGATCTGAAAAGTCATAGTCAATCAATCAATAATATAATAATACTTTTAGCAAAAATGTTTATTTTTAATTCACACAATCTGTAGAAGCAATGAGAATAGAAAGGTTCAGAACTTTTGTAAAACATCACAGTACGGTTGAAATATATATGGCAAATAGAAATCCTATATGGATGGTGTTAAGAGATAGATGGGAGGTATTGAATGGAGTTGAAGGATGGGACTAATAGCAAATAACAAACAAATAATAATACAAAGATAGCTAATAATGTGGGCGTGCTGTGTCCATGATGGGTGTGTGGGTTGTATGTTGGGAGATTTTGGGAAGGAGCACAGTTAGAAAGATATGGCATTTAGAACCAAACCGGATGGACATCATGAAAATGATCGGAGAGGTTGAGAGTAGAAGAAGTTCAGGAGCAAAAAAATAAATAAATATATATATAGATATAGAATTATTGTAAAATTAACTCTGTCCATAAGGTGTAGATAGTAAGTATAGACCGGAAGAAGAGGCTGGGCGTTGTTGTTCACTAATTTACTCCAAGTGGGGAAAGGATGGTGGGGTTGAAAGGTAATAAAGGGGAATATATATATAAAAATAAAAAAAACATGGGGGATTGGAAGTGATGCAGACAATTACATTGATAGAAGATACAATCTATCTGCAATATTAAGCTGATCCATCCCCCCCCAAAAAAATAAAAAAATATAAAAAATAAAATAAAATAAATAATAATAATAATTACAATAATAAAAATAAAAATAATAACAACAATAACAATAAAAAATAATAATAATAATAATAACAACATTAATAATTACAATAACAATGATAATAACAATAATAATAATAACAATAATAACAATAACAATAACAGTAATAACAATAATAACAATAATAATAATATAACCAGCCAGGTGAACAGGTGAAATGATTTGCTGTATTCCTAAACAAAAAACCCAGTGCATGAACAATTGTAATGGATTAATAGTGGAAATATATTCATGACAAGATATAAAAACAGTCATTTGTTGATTGTGTCAGACACTATTGAGCCCTTCTACCCATGCCTTTACACATGAATCAATCTAGTCTTCTCTTTATGCTTGGGGTTCACAGTCAGCACACAGCTTCAGTCTTCTCTTTATGCTTGGGGTTCACAGTCAGCACACAGCTTCAGTCTTCTCTTTATGCTTGGGGTTCACAGTCAGCACACAGCTTCAGTCTTCTCTTTATGCTTGGGGTTCACAGTCAGCACACAGCTTCAGTCTTCTCTTTATGCTTGGGGTTCACCGTCAGCACACAGCTTCAGTCTTCTCTTTATGCTTGGGGTCCACAGTCAGCTTCAGTCTTCTTCTCTTTATGCTTGGGGTCCACAGTCAGCACACAGCTTCAGTCTTCTCTTTATGCTTGGGGTTCACAGTCAGCACACAGCTTCAGTATTCTCTTTATGCTTGGGGTCCACAGTCAGCACACAGCTTCAGTATTCTCTTAATGCTTGGGGTTCATAGTCAGCACACAGCTTCAGTCTTCTCTTTATGCTTGGGGTTCACAGTCAGCACACAGCTTCAGTCTTCTCTTTATGCTTGGTGTTCACAGTCAGCACATAGCTTCAGTCTTCTCTTATGCTTGGGGTTCACAGTCAGCACACAGCTTCAGTCTTCTCTTCGTGCTTGGGGTTCACAGTCAGCACACATCTTCAGTCTTCTCTTTATGCTTTGGGTCCACAGTCAGCACACAGCTTCAGTCTTCACTCTTATGCTTGGGGTTCACAGTCAGCACACAGCTTCAGTCTACTCTTAATGCTTGGGGTTCACAGTCAGCACACAGCTTCAGTCTTCTCTTTATGCTTGGGGTCCACAGTCAGCACACAGCTTCAGTCTTCTCTTTATGGCTGGGGTTCACAGTCAGCACACAGCTTCAGTCTTCTCTTTATGGCTGGGTTCACAGTCAGCACACAGCTTCAGTCTTCTCTTTATGCTTGTGGTCCACAGTCAGCACACAGCTTCAGTATTCTCTTTATGCTTGGGGTTCACAGTCAGCACACAGCTTCAGTCTTCTCTTTATGGCTGGGGTTCACAGTCAGCACACAGCTTCAGTTTCTCTCTTAGCTTACAGTCAGCACACAGCTTCAGTCTTCTCTTATGCTTGGGGTCCACAGTCAGCACACAGCTTCAGTCTTCTCTTTATGCTTGGGGTTCACAGTCAGCACACAGCTTCAGTCTTCTCTTTACAGTCAGCACACAGCTTCAGTCTTCTCTTTATGCTTGGGTTCACAGTCAGCACACAGCTTCAGTCTTCTCTTTATGCTTGGGGTTCACAGTCAGCACACAGCTTCAGTCTTCTCTTTTGCTTTGGGGTTCACAGTCAGCACACAGCTTCAGTCTTCTCTTTATGCTTGGGGTTCACAGTCAGCACACAGCTTCAGTCTTCTCTTTATGCTTGGGGTTCACAGTCAGCACACAGCTTCAGTCTTCTCTTTATGCTTGGGGTTCACAGTCAGCACACAGCTTCAGTCTTCTCTTTATGCTTTGGGGTTCACAGTCAGCACACAGCTTCAGTCTTCTCTTTATGCTTGGGGTTCACAGTCAGCACACAGCTTCAGTCTTCTCTTTATGCTTGGGGTTCACAGTCAGCACACAGCTTCAGTCTTCTCTTTATGCTTGGGGTTCACAGTCAGCACACAGCTTCAGTCTTCTCTTTATGCTTGGGGTTCACAGTCAGCACACAGCTTCAGTCTTCTCTCTTATGCTTGGGGTTCACAGTCAGCACACAGCTTCAGTCTTCTCTTTATGCTGGGGGTTCACAGTCAGCACACAGCTTCAGTCTTCTCTTTATGCTTGGGGTTCACAGTCAGCACACAGCTTCAGTCTTCTCTTTATGCTTGGGGTTCACAGTCAGCACACAGCTTCAGTCTTCTCTTTATGCTTGGGGTTCACAGTCAGCACACAGCTTCAGTCTTCTCTCTTTATGCTTGGGTCAGCACAGTCAGCAGCACACAGCTTCAGTCTTCTCTTTATGCTTGGGGTTCACAGTCAGCACACAGCTTCAGTCTTTCTCTTTATGCTTGGGGTTCACAGTCAGCACACAGCTTCAGTCTTCTCTTTATGCTTGGGGTTCACAGTCAGCACACAGCTTCAGTCTTCTCTTTATGCTTGGGGTTCACAGTCAGCACACAGCTTCAGTCTTCTCTTTATGCTTGGGGTCACAGTCAGCACACACAGCTTCAGTCTTCTCTTTATGCTTGGGGTCCACAGTCAGCACACAGCTTCAGTCTTCTCTTTATGCTTGGGGTTCACAGTCAGCACACAGCTTCAGTCTTCTCTTTATGCTTGGGGTTCACACAGTCAGCACACAGCTTCAGTCTTCTCTTCTCTTTATGCTTGGGGTTCACAGTCAGCACACAGCTTCAGTCTTCTCTTTATGCTTGGGGTTCACAGTCAGCACACAGCTTCAGTCTTCTCTTTATGCTTGGGGTTCACAGTCAGCACACAGCTTCAGTCTTCTCTTTATGCTTGGGGTTCACAGTCAGCACACAGCTTCAGTCTTCTCTCTTATGCTTGGGGTCCACAGTCAGCACACAGCTTCAGTCTTCTATTTATGCTTGGGGTTCACAGTCAGCACACAGCTTCAGTCTTCTCTTTATGCTTGGGGTTCCACAGTCAGCACACAGCTTCAGTCTTCTCTTAATGCTTGGGGTTCCACAGTCAGCACACAGTCAGCTTCAGTCTTCTCTTTATGCTTGGGGTTCACAGTCAGCACACAGCTTCAGTCTTCTCTTTATGCTTGGGGTTCACAGTCAGCACACAGCTTCAGTCTTCTCTTTATGCTTGGGGTTCACAGTCAGCACACAGCTTCAGTCTTCTCTTTATGCTTGGGGTTCACAGTCAGCACACAGCTTCAGTCTTCTCTTTATGCTTGGGGTCCACAGTCAGCACACAGCTTCAGTCTTCACTTTATGCTTGGGGTTCACAGTCAGCACACAGCTTCAGTCTTCTCTTTATGCTTGGGGTCAGCACACAGTCAGCACACAGTCAGCTTCTTCAGTCTTCTCTTTATGCTTGGGGTTCACAGTCAGCCTTCTCTTTATCTTGTTGTTCAAGTCTTCAGTCTTCTCTTTTATGCACAGTCAGCACACAGCTTCAGTCTTCTCTTTATGCTTGGGGTTCACAGTCAGCACACAGCTTTATCTTCTCTTTATGCTTGGGGTTCACAGTCTTCAGTCTTCTCTTTATGCTTGGGGTTCACAGTCAGCACACATGCTTGCTTCACAGTCTTTCAGTTTCTCTTTATGCTTGGGGTTCACAGTCAGCACACAGCTTCAGTCTTCTCTTATGCTTGGGGTTCACAGTCAGCACACAGCTTCAGTCTTCTCTTTATGCTTGGGGGTCACAGTCACACAGCACACAGCTTCAGTCTTCTCAGTCTTCTCTTTATGCTTGGGGTTCACAGTCAGCACACAGCTTCAGTCTTCTCTTTATGCTTGGGGTTTCACAGTCAGCACACAGCTTCAGTCTTCTCTTTATGCTTGGGGTTCACAGTCAGCACACAGCTTCAGTCTTCTCTTTATGCTTGTCACAGTCAGCACACAGCTTCAGTCTTCTCTTTATGCTTGGGGTTTCACAGTCAGCACACAGCTTCAGTCTTCTCTTTATGCTTGGGGTTCAGTCTTCAGTCAGCACACAGCTTTCACAGTCAGCACACAGTCTTCTCTTTATGCTTGGGGTTCACAGTCAGCACACAGCTTCAGTCTTCTCTTTATGCTTGGGGTTCACAGTCAGCACACAGCTTCAGTCTTCTCTTTATGCTTGGGGTTCACAGTCAGCACACAGCTTCAGTCTTCTCTTTATGCTTGGGGTTCACAGTCAGCACACAGCTTCAGTCTTCTCTTTATGCTTGGGGTTCACAGTCAGCACACAGCTTCAGTCTTCTCTTACATATGCTTGGGGTTCACAGTCAGCAGTCACAGCTTCAGTCTTCTCTTTATGCTTGGGGTTCACAGTCAGCACACAGCTTCAGTCTTCTCTTTATGCTTGGGTTCACAGTCAGTCACACACAGCTTCAGTCTTCTTCTCTTTATGCTTGGGGTTCACACAGTCAGCACACAGCTTTCAGTCTTCTCTTTATGCTTGGGGTTCAGCACACATGCTTCAGTCAGTCCACCACAGCTTCAGCTTCAGTCTTCTTCTCTTTATGCTTGGGGTTTTACAGTCAGCACACAGCTTCAGTCTTCTCTTTTATGCTTATGGGGGGTTCACAGTCAGCACACAGCTTCAGTCTTCTCTTTATGCTTGGGGTTCACAGTCAGCACACAGCTTCAGTCTTCTCTTTATGCTTGGGGTTCACAGTCAGCACACAGCTTCAGTCTTCAGTCTCTTTCACAGTGCTTGGGGTTCACAGTCAGCACACATCTTCAGTCTTCTCTTTATGCTTGGGTTCACAGTCAGCACACAGCTTCAGTCTTCTCTTTTATGCTTGGGGTTCACAGTCAGCACACAGCTTCAGTCTTCTCTTTATGCTTGGGGTTCACAGTCACAGTCAGTCACATGCTTGGGGTTCACAGTCAGAGCACACAGCTTCAGTCTCTTCTCTTGGGGTGTCTTCTTCTCTTTAGGTTGGGGTTCCACAGTCAGCACACAGCTTCAGTCTTCTCTTTATGCTTGGGGTTCACAGTCAGCACACAGCTTCAGTCTTCTCTTATGCTTGGGGTTCACAGTCAGCACACAGCTTCAGTCTTCTCTTTATGCTTGGGGTTCACAGTCACAGTCAGCACACAGCTTCAGTCTTCTCTTTCAGCTTGGGGTTCACAGTCAGCACACAGCTTCAGTCTTCTCTTTATGCTTGGGGTCCACAGTCAGCACACAGCTTCAGTCTTCTCTTTATGCTTGGGGTCCACAGTCAGCACACAGCTTCAGTCTTCTCTTTATGCTTGGGGTTCACAGTCAGCACACAGCTTCAGTCTTCTCTTTATGCTTGGGGTCACAGTCAGCAACACAGCTTCAGTCTTCTCTTTATGCTTGGGGTTCACAGTCAGCACACAGTCAGCTTCAGTTCTTCTCTTTATGCTTGGGGGTCAGCACACAGCTTCAGTCACAGTCAGCACACATCTCAGCATGCTTGGGGTCCACAGTCACACAGCTTCAGTCTTCTCTTTATGCTTGGGGTTCACAGTCAGCACACAGCTTCAGTCTTCTCTTTATGCTTGGGGTTCACAGTCAGCACACAGCTTCAGTCTTCTCTTTATGCTTGGGGTTCACAGTCAGCACACAGCTTCAGTCTTCTCTTTATGCTTGGGGTTCACAGTCAGCACACAGCTTCAGTCTTCTCTTTATGCTTGGGGTTCACAGTCAGCACACAGCTTCAGTCTTCTCTTTATGCTTGGGGTTCACAGTCAGCACACAGCTTCAGTCTTCTCTTTATGCTTGGGGTTTCACAGTCAGCACACAGCTTCAGTCTTCTCTTTATGCTTGGGGTTCACAGTCAGCACACAGCTTCAGTCTTCTCTTTATGCTTGGGGTTCACAGTCAGCACACAGCTTCAGTCTTCTCTTTATGCTTGGGGTTCACAGTCAGCACACAGCTTCAGTCTTCTCTTTATGCTTGGGGTTCACAGTCTCTTTATGCTTGGGGGTCACAGTCAGCACACAGCTTCAGCTTCAGTCTTCTCTTTATGCTTGGGGTTCACAGTCAGCACACAGCTTCAGTCTTCTCTCTTTATGCTTGGGGTTCACAGTCAGCACACAGCTTCAGTCTCTCTTTATGCTTGGGGTCCACAGTCAGCACTCTTTCATGCTTGGGGTTCACAGTCAGCACACAGCTTCAGTCTTCTCTTTTTCAGTCTGCTGGGGGGGTCACAGTCAGCACACAGCTTCAGTCTTCTCTTTATGCTTGGGGTTCACAGTCAGCACACAGCTTCAGTCTTCTCTTTATGCTTGGGGTTCACAGTCAGCACACACAGCTTCAGTCACAGTCAGCACACAGCTTCAGTCTCTTCTCTTTATGCTTGGGGTTCACAGTCAGCACACAGCTTCAGTCTTCTCTTTATGCTTGGGGTTCACAGTCAGCACACAGCTTCAGTCTTCTCTTTATGCTTGGGGTTCACAGTCAGCACACAGCTTCAGTCTTCTTCTCTTTATGCTTGGGGTTCACACAGCACAGCAGTCTTCAGCTTCAGTCTTCTCTTTATGCTTTGGGGTTCACAGTCAGCACACAGCTTCAGTCTTCTCTTTATGCTTGGGGTTCACAGTCAGCACACAGCTTCAGTCTTCTGCTTGGGGTTCACATCAGCACACAGCTTCAGTTTCTTTTATGCTTGGGGTTATGCAGTCAGCACACAGCTTTATGCTTGGGTTTCACAGTCAGCTCTTCAGTCTTCTCTTTATGCTTGGGGTTCACAGTCAGTCAGCACACAGTCAGCAGCTTCAGTCTTCTCTTTATGCTTGGGCTTCAGCACACAGCTTCAGTCTTCATTATGCAGCTTCAGTTTTCTCTTCAGTCTGCTTGGGGGGGTTCACAGTCAGCACACTTCTCTTTAGCTTCAGTCTTCAGCACACAGCTTCATGCTTGGGGTTCAGTCAGTCACAGTCAGCACACAGCTTCAGTCTTCTCTTATGCTTGGGGTTCACAGTCAGCACACAGCTTCAGTCTTCTTCTTTTATGCTTTGGGGTTCACAGTCAGCACACAGCTTCAGTCTTCTCTTTATGCTTGGGGTTCACAGTCAGCACACAGCTTCAGTCTTCTCTTTACAGCTTCAGTCAGCACACAGCTCAGTTTATCTTTATGGGGGGTTCACAGTCAGCACACAGCTTCTCAGTCTTCTCTTTATGCTTGGGGTTCACAGTCAGCACACAGCACAGCTCTTCAGTCTTCTCTTTATGCTTTGGGGTTCACAGTCAGCACACAGCTTCAGTCTTCTCTTTATGCTTGGGGTTCACAGTCAGCACACAGCTTCAGTCTTCTCTTTATGCTTGGGGTTCACAGTCATCACACAGCTTCAGTCTTCTCTTTTGCTTGGGGTTCACAGTCAGCACACAGCTTCAGTCTTCTCTTTATGCTTGCTTGGGGTTCACAGTCAGCACACAGCATCAGTCAATCTTCTCTTTATGCTTGGGGTTCACAGTCAGCACACAGCTTCAGTCTTCTCTTTATGCTTGGGGTTCACAGTCAGCACACAGCTTCAGTCTTCTCTTTATGCTTGGGGTTCACAGTCAGCACACAGCTTCAGTCTTCTCTTTATGCTTGGGGTTCACAGTCAGCACACAGCTTCAGTCTTTCTCTTTTATGCTTGTGGTCCACAGTCAGCACACAGGTTTCAGTCTTCTCTTTATGCTTGGGGTTCACAGTCAGCACACAGCTTCAGTCTTCTCTTTATGCTTGGGGTCCACAGTCAGCACACAGCTTCAGTCTTCTCTTTATGCTTGGGGTTCACAGTCAGCACACAGCTTCAGTCTTCTCTTTATGCTTGGGGTTCACAGTCAGCACACAGCTTCTGTCTTCTCTTTATGCTTGGGTCCACAGTCAGCTCACAGGTTCAGTCTTCTCTTTATGCTTGGGATTCACAGTCAGCACACAGCTTCAGTCTTCTCTTTATGCTTGGGGTTCACAGTCAGCACACATCTTCAGTCTTCTCTTTATACTTGGGGTCGGGTTCACAGTCAGCACACAGCTTCAGTCTTCTCTTTATGCTTGGGGTTCACAGTCAGCACACAGCTTCAGTCTTCTCTTTATGCTTGGGGTTCACAGTCAGCACACAGCTTCAGTCTTCTCTTTTTATGCTTGGGGTTCACAGTCAGCACACAGCTTCAGTCTTCTCTTTATGCTTGGGGTCCACAGTCAGCAGCACACAGCTTCAGTCTTCTCTTTATGCTTGGGGTCCACAGTCAGCACACAGCTTCAGTCTTCTCTTTATGCTTGGGGTTCCACAGTCAGCACACAGCTTCAGTCTTCTCTTTATGCTTGGGGTCCACAGTCAGCACACAGCTTCAGTCTTCTCTTTATGCTTGGGGTTCACAGTCAGCACACAGCTTCAGTCTTCTCTTTATGCTTGGGGTCCACAGTCAGCACACAGCTTCAGTCTTCTCTTTATGCTTGGGGTTCACAGTCAGCACACAGCTTCAGTCTTCTCTTTATGCTTGGTGTTCACAGTCAGCACACAGCTTCAGTCTTCTCTTTATGCTTGGGGTTCACAGTCAGCACACAGCTTCAGTCTTCTCTTTATGCTTGGGGTTCACAGTCAGCACACAGCTTCAGTCTTCTCTTTATGCTTGGGGTCCACACAGTCAGCACACAGCTTCAGTCTTCACTTTATGCTTGGGGTTCACAGTCAGCACACAGCTTCAGTCTTTCTCTTTATGCTTGGGGTTCACAGTCAGCACACAGCTTCAGTCTTCTCTTTATGCTTGGGGTCCACAGTCAGCACACAGCTTCAGTCTTCTCTTTATGCTTGGGGTTCACAGTCAGCACACAGCTTCAGTCTTCTCTTTATGCTTGGGGTTCACAGTCAGCACACAGCTTCAGTCTTCTCTTTATGCTTGGGGTCCACAGTCAGCACACAGCTTCAGTCTTCTCTTTATGCTTGGGGTTCACAGTCAGCACACAGCTTCAGTCTTCTCTTTATGCTTGGGGTTCACAGTCAGCACACAGCAGCTTCAGTCTTCTCTTTATGCAGCTTGGGGTTCACAGTCAGCACACAGCTTCAGTCTTCTCTTTATGCTTGGGGTTCACAGTCAGCACACAGCTTCAGTCTTCTCTTTATGCTTGGGGTTCACAGTCAGCACACAGCTTCAGTCTTCTCTTTATGCTTGGGGTTCACAGTCAGCACACAGCTTCAGTCTTCTCTTTATGCTTGGGGTTCACAGTCAGCACACAGCTTCAGTCTTCTCTTTATGCTTGGGGTTCACAGTCAGCACACAGCTTCAGTCTTCTCTTTATGCTTGGGGTTCACAGTCAGCACACAGCTTCAGTCTTCTCTTTATGCTTGGGTTCACAGTCAGCACACAGCTTCAGTCTTCTCTTTATGCTTGGGGTTCACAGTCAGCACACAGCTTCAGTCTTCTCTTTATGCTTGGGGTTCACAGTCAGCACACAGCTTCAGTCTTCTCTTTATGCTTGGGGTTCACAGTCAGCACACAGCTTCAGTCTTCTCTTTATGCTTGGGGTTCACAGTCAGCACACAGCTTCAGTCTTCTCTTTATGCTTGGGGTTCACAGTCAGCACACAGCTTCAGTCTTCTCTTTATGCTTGGGGTTCACAGTCAGCACACAGCTTCAGTCTTCTCTTTATGCTTGGGGTTCACAGTCAGCACACAGCTTCAGTTTTCTCTTTATGCTTGTGGTCCACAGTCAGCTCACAGGTTCAGTCTTCTCTTTATGATTGGGATTCACAGTCAGCACACAGCTTCAGTCTTCTCTTTATGCTTCAGGTTCACAGTCAGCACACAGCTTCAGTCTTCTCTTTATGCTTGGGTTCACAGTCAGCACACAGCTTCAGTCTTCTCTTTATGCTTGGGGTTCACAGTCAGCACACAGCTTCAGTCTTCTCTTTATGCTTGGGTCCACAGTCAGCACACAGGTTCAGTCTTCTCTTTATGCTTGGGGTTCACAGTCAGCACACAGCTTCAGTCTTCTCTTTATGCTTGGGGTTCACAGTCAGCACACAGCTTCAGTCTTCTCTTTATGCTTGGGTTCACAGTCAGCACACAGCTTCAGTCTCACAGTCAGCACACAGCTTCAGTCTTCTCTTTATGCTTGGGGTTCACAGTCAGCACACAGCTTCAGTCTTCTCATGCTTGGGGTTCACATTCAGCACACAGCTCAGTCTCTCTTTCTATCTATTACTGTACTGTAGTCAGCACACAGTCTCTCCTCTCTCCATCTATTACTGTACTGTATCAGCAGGGCTCTCCTCTCTCCTCTCTCTCTATCTATTACTGTACTGTATCAGCAGGTCAGCACACAGCTCTCTCTATCTATTACTGAACTGTATCAGCAGGTCTCTCTCTCTCCTCTCTCTATCTTTTACTGTACTGTATCAGCAGGTCTCTCTCAGTCTCTCTCTATCTATTACTGTACAGTATCAGCAGGTCTCTCTACTGTACTGTATCAGCAGGTCTCTCCTCTCTCTATCTATTACTGTACTGTATCAGCAGGTCTCTCTCTCTCCTCTCTCTATCTATTACCTGTACTGTATCAGCAGGTCTCTCTCTCTCTCTATCTATTACTGTACTGTATCAGCAGGTCTCTCTCTCTCTCTCTCTCTCTCTCTATCTATTACTGTACTGTATCAGCAGGTCTCTCTCTCTCTCTCTCTCTATCTTATTACTGTACTGTATCAGCAGGTCTCTCTCTCTCTACTGTATCAGCAGGTCTCTCCTCTCTCCTCTCTCTCTCCTATTACTGTACTGTATCAGCAGGTCTCTCCTCTCTCTCTCTCTCTATCTATTACTGTACTGTATCAGCAGGTCTCTCAGTCTCTCCTCTCTCTCTCTATTACTGTACTGTATCAGGTCAGGTCTCTCCTCTCTCTCTCTCTCTATTACTGTCTGTATCAGCAGGTCTCTCCTCTCTCTATCTATTACTGTACTGTATCAGCAGGTCTCTCCTCTCTCCTCTCTCTATCTATTACTGTACTGTATCAGCAGGTCTCTCCTCTCTCCTCTCTCTCTCTATCTATTACTCTCCTCTACTGTATCAGCAGGTCTCTCCTCTCTCTCTCTCTCTCTCTCTATTACTGTACTGTATCAGCAGTCTCTCCTCTCTCCTCTCTCTCTATCTATTACTGTACTGTATCAGCAGGTCTCTCCTCTCTCCTCTCTCTATCTCTTACTGTACTGTATCAGCAGGTCTCTCTCTCTCTCCTCTCTCTCTCTCCTACTGTACTGTATCAGCAGGTCTCTCCTCTCTCTATCTCTCCTACTGTCTGTATCAGCAGGTCTCCTCTCTCTCTCTCTCAGTCAGCATCTATCTATCTCTGTACTGTATCAGCAGGTCTCTCCTCTCTCCTCTCTCTATCTATTACTGTACTGTATCAGCAGGTCTCTCCTCTCTCCTCTCTCTATCTATTACTGTACTGTATCAGCAGGTCTCTCCTCTCCTCTCTCTATCTATTACTGTACTGTATCAGCAGGTCTCTCCTCTCTCTCTCTCTCTCTATCTCTATTACTGTACTGTATCAGCAGGTCTCTCCTCTCTCTCTCTCTCTATCTATTACTGTACACTGTATCAGCAGGTCTCTCCTCTCTCTCTCTCCTCTCTCTCTATCTATTACTGTACTCAGTCAGACAGCAGGTCTCTCCTCTCTCCTCTCTCTCTCTCTATTACTCTCTACTGTATCAGCAGGTCTCTCCTCTCTCTCTCTCTCTCTCTATTACTGTACTGTATCAGCAGGTCTCTCCTCTCTCTCTCTCTCTCTCTCCTGTCTGTATCAGCAGGTCTCTCTCTCTCTCTATCATGTGTACTCCTATCAGCAGGTCTCTCCTCTCTCTCTCTCTCTCTCTCTCTTACTGTACTGTATCAGCAGGTCTCTCTCTCTCTCTCTCTACTCTCTATCTCTCTGTACTGTATCAGCAGGTCTCTCTCTCTCTCTCTATTACTCAGCAGGTCTCTCTCTCTCTCTAGTCAGACTAGTCTCTCTGTACTGTCATCAGCAGGTCTCTCCTCTCTCTCTCTCTATCTATTACTGTACTGTATCAGCAGGTCTCTCCTCTCTCTCTCTCTCTCTCCTCTATTACTGTACTCTATCAGCAGGTCTCTCCTCTCTCTCTCTCTCTCTATCTATTACTGTACTGTATCAGCAGGTCTCTCTCTCTCTCTCTCTATCTACTGTACTCTATCTCCTCAGTCAGGTCTCTCTCCTCTCTCTCTATCTATTACTGTACTCAGTATCAGCAGGTCTCTCTCTCTCTCTCTCTACTGTACTCTCAGCAGGTCTCTCCTCTCTCCTCTCTCTATCTATTACTGTACTGTATCAGCAGGTCTCTCTCTCTCTCTTCTCTCTATCTATTAGCTGTACTCTCTCTCTCAGGTCTCTCTCTCTCAGCAGCCTCTCTCTCTCTCTCTCTCTACTCAGTCAGCAGGTCTCTCTCTCTCTCTCTATCTCCTCTGTCTGTATCAGCAGGTCTCTCCTCTCCTCTCTCTCTCTCCTACTGTACTGTACAGCAGGTCTCTCCTCTCTCTCTCTCTCTATCTATTACTCTTACTCTATCAGCAGGTCTCTCCTCTCTCTCTCTCTCTCTATCTATTACTGTACTGTATCAGCAGGTCTCTCTCTCTCTCCTCTCTCTATCTATTACTGTACTCCTCAGTCAGCAGGTCTCTCCTCTCTCTCTCTCTATCTATTCTGTCTGTATCAGCAGGTCTCTCTCTCTCTCCTCTCTCTCATCTATTACTGTACTGTATCTCTTAGCAGGTCTCAGTCAGACTCTCCTCTCTCTCTCTCTTACTCACTGTCAGACAGCAGCAGGTCTCTCTCCTCTCTCTCTCTCTATTACTGTACTGTATCAGCAGGTCTCTCCTCTCTCTCTCTCTCTCTCTATTACTGTACTGTATCAGCAGGTCTCTCCTCTCTCCTCTCTCTCATCTATTACTCTACTCTATCAGCAGGTCAGCACAGCTCCTCTCTCTCTCTATTACTGTACTGTATCAGCAGGTCTCTCTCTCTCTCCTCTCTCTCTATCTATTACTGTACTGTATCAGCAGTCAGCTCTCTCTCAGTCTCTCTCTCTTACTGTACTGTATCAGCAGGTCTCTCCTCTCTCTCTCTCTCTATCTATTACTGTACTGTATCAGCAGGTCTCTCTCTCTCTCTCTCTCAGTCAGACTCTCTCTCTCTCTCTCTCTCTGTAGTCAGTATCAGCAGGTCTCTCCTCTCTCTCTCTCTCCTACTGTACTGTATCAGCAGGTCTCTCCTCTCTCTCTCTCTCTATCTATTACTGTACTGTATCAGCAGGTCTCTCCTCTCTCTCTCTCTATCTGTACTGTATCAGCAGGTCTCTCCTTCTCTCTCTCTCTATCCTGTACTCAGCAGACAGCTCCTCTCTCTCTCTCTCTCTATCTATTACTGTACTGTATCAGCAGTCTCTCTCTCTCTCCTCTCTCTCTATCTATTACTGTACTCCTCTCTCTCTCCTCTCTCTCTCTCTCTCTCTCTCTACTGTCAGTCAGACAGCAGCCTCCTCTCTCTCTCTCTCTCATCTATTACTGTACTGTATCAGCAGGTCTCTCCTCTCTCTCTCTCTCTCTATTACTGTACTGTATCAGCAGGTCTCTCCTCTCTCTCTCTCTATCTATTACTCTCAGCAGGTCTCTCTCCTCAGTCTCTAGCTATTACTCTCTCTCTATCAGCAGGTCAGACACTCTCCTCTCTCTCTATCTCTTACTCAGTACTGTATCAGCAGGTCTCTCTCTCTCTCTCCTCTCTCTACAGCACTGTACTCTCTCTCTCCTCTCTCAGCACTCTCTCTCTCTCTCTCTCTCTCTTACTGTCTGTATCAGCAGGTCTCTCTCTCTCTCTCTCTCAGTCATCTATTACTCTCTCTATCAGCAGTCTCTCAGCAGTCTCCTCTCTCTATCTATTCTGTACTGTATCAGCAGGTCTCTCTCTCTCTCTCTCTCTCTCTATTACTGTACTCTCTCTCTCAGCAGGTCTCTCCTCTCTCCTCTCTCTCTCTAGTCAGTACTGTATCAGCAGTCTCTCTCTCTCTCTCTCTCTCTATCAGCTCTCTATCTCTCTCTCCTCTCTCTCTCTCTCTCTCTCTCTATCTATTACTGTACTGTATCAGCAGGTCTCTCCTCTCTCTCTATCTATTACTCTCTCTCAGTCAGCAGGTTCCTCCTCTCTCTCTCTCTCTCCTCAGTCAGTCATCAGCAGCCTCTCTCTCTCTCTCTCTCTCTCTCAGCAGTACTCTATCAGCTCTCTCTCTCCTCTCTCTCTCTCTCTCTATCTACTCAGTGTATCAGCAGTCTCTCTCTCTCTCTCTCTCTCTCCTTCTCTCTCTCTCTCAGTCAGCAGGTCCTCTCCTCTCTCTCTCTCTCTAGTCACTGACAGCAGTCTCTCCTCTCTCTCTCTCAGTCACTGTACTGTATCAGCAGGTCTCTCCTCTCTCTCTCTCTCTCTATTACTGTACTGTATCAGCAGGTCTCTCCTCTCTCTCTCTCTCTCTCTATCTCTCTCTCTCTCTCTCTCCTCAGGTCTCTCTCTCTCTCTCTCTCTCTCTCTCTCTGTACTGTCAGACAGCAGGTCTCTCTCTCTCTCTCTCTCTCTATCAGCAGTTCTCTCTCTCTGTATCAGTCAGACAGCAGCAGCCTCTCTCTCTCTCTCTATCTAGTTACTGTACTGTCCTCAGCAGGTCTCTCTCTCTCTCTCTCTCTCTATTACTGTCTCTCTGTATCAGCAGGTCTCTCCTCTCTCTCTCTCTCTCTCTGTATCAGCAGGTCTCTCTCTCTCTCTCTCTCTCAGATCAGCAGCTCCTCTCAGCAGGTCTCTCCTCTCTCTCTCTCTATCTATCCTCTGTACTGTATCAGCAGGTCTCCTCTCCTCAGCTCCTCTCTCTCTCTCTTACTGTCTGTACAGCAGCAGGTCTCTCTCTCTCTCTCTCTCTCTCTAGTCAGCATACTGTCTCTCTCTCTCTCTCAGTCTCAGCAGCTCTCCTCTCTCTCTCTCTATTCTGTCTGTATCAGCAGGTCTCTCCTCTCTCTCTCTCTCTATTAGTCAGGTATCTCTCTCTCTCTCCTCTCTCTCTCTCTCTCTAGGTCTCTCTACTCTCTCTCTCTCTCTCAGCAGCAGACAGCAGGCTCCTCTCTCTCTCTCTCTCTCTCTCAGTCAGACAGCAGGTCTCTCCTCTCTCTATCTATCTACTGTCTGTAGACAGCAGGTCTCTCCTCTCTCTCTCTCTCTCTATTACTGTACTGTATCAGCAGGTCTCTCTCTCTCTCTCTCTCTCTCTAGTCTCTCTCTCTCTATCAGCAGGTCTCTCCTCTCTCTCTCTCTCTCTGTACTCTCTCAGCAGGTCTCTCTCTCTCTCTCTCTCTCTCTATCTATTCAGTACTGTATCAGCAGGTCTCTCTCTCTCTCTCTCAGCAGCCTCTCTCTCTCTCTACTCAGTCAGCAGCTCTCCTCTCTCTCTCTATTACTGTACTGTATCAGCAGGTCTCTCTCTCTCTCAGTCAGACTCTCTCTATTCTCTTCTCTCTCTCAGTCATCAGCAGGTCTCTCTCTCTCTCTCTCTCTCTCTATCTATCAGCAGTCTCCTCTCTCTCTCTCTCCTCAGTCAGCAGCTCTCTCTCTCTCTCTCCTCAGTCATCAGCAGGTCTCTCTCTCTCTCTCTCTACTCTCTACTGTATCAGCAGGTCTCTCCTCTCTCTCTCTCTATCTATTACTGTACTGTCTCAGCTCCTCTCTCCTCTCTCCTCTCTCTCTATCTCTGTACTGTCAGACAGCAGGTCTCTCCTCTCTCCTCTCTCTATCTATTACTGTACTGTATCAGCAGACTCTCTCTCTCTCTCTCTCTATTACTCTGTACAGCATCAGCTCCTCTCTCTCTCTCTCTCTCTATCTATTACTGTACTGTATCAGCAGGTCTCTCCTCTCTCCTCTCTCTCTCTCTATTACTGTCTCTGTATCAGCAGGTCTCTCAGTCTCCTCTCTCTCTCTCTTACTGTACTGTATCAGACAGGTCTCTCTCTCTCTCTCTCTATCTATTACTGTACTGTATCAGCAGGTCTCTCTCTCTCTCTCCTCTCTCTCTCTCTATCTATTACTGTACTGTCAGCAGCAGTCTCTCTCTCTCTCTCTCTCTATCTATTCTGTACTGTATCAGCAGGTCTCTCTCTCTCCTCTCTCTCTATCTCCTCTCTGTACTCCTCAGTCAGCAGGTCTCTCTCTCTCTCTCTCTCTCTCTATCTATTACTGTACTGTACAGCAGTCTCTCTCTCTCTCTCTCTCTCTCTATCTATTACTGTACTGTATCTCTCTCTCTCTCTCTCTCTCTCTCTCTCTCTCTCCTCAGTCTGTATCAGCAGGTCTCTCTCTCTCTCTCTCTCTCTCTCTATCTCCTCTGTACTGTATCAGCAGGTCAGCAGTCTCTCCTCTCTCTCTCTATTACTGTACTGTATCAGCAGGTCTCTCTCTCTCTCTCTCTCTCTCTATTACTGTACTGTATCAGCAGGTCTCTCTCTCTCTCCTCTCTCTCAGCTCTATTACTGTACTGTATCAGCAGCACTCCTCTCTCTCTCTCTCTATCAGTACTGTACTGTATCAGCAGTCTCTCCTCTCTCTCTCTCTCTCTCTCAGTCAGATCAGCAGGTCTCTCCTCTCTCTCTCTCTCTAGCTATTCTCTACTCTCTCTCAGCAGTCAGACAGCCTCTCTCTCTCTCTCTCTCTCATCTATTACTGTACTGTATCAGCAGGTCTCTCTCTCTCTCTCTCTCTCTCTCTCATTACTGTACTGTATCAGACAGGTCTCTCTCTCTCTCCTCTCTACAGCAGTCTCTACTGTATCAGCAGTCTCTCCTCTCCTCTCTCTCTCTCTCCTCATTACTGTACTGCATCAGCAGGTCTCTCCTCTCAGTCAGTATCAGCAGCCTCTCTCTCTCTATCTCTCTACTGTACTGTATCAGCAGCTCTCTCTCTCTCTCTCTCTATCTCATCAGACTCTCAGCAGGTCTCTCCTCTCTCCTCTCTCTATCTATTACTGTACTGTATCAGCAGGTCTCTCCTCTCTCTATCTATTACTGTACTGTAGACAGCAGTCTCTCTCTCTCTCCTCTCTCTATCTATTACTGTACTGTATCAGCAGGTCTCAGCCTCTCTCTCTCTCTCTCTATTCTCTCTCTCTCTATCCTCAGTCAGTCAGAGCCTCTCTCTCTCTCTCTCTCCTCAGTCTGTATCAGCAGGTCTCTCCTCTCTCTCTCTCTCTCTCTATCTATACTGTACTGTATCAGCAGGTCTCTCCTCTCTCTCTCTCTCTGTCTCAGCAGGTCTCTCCTCTCTCTCTCTCTTCTCTGTCTCTATCAGCAGGTCTCTCTCTCTCTCTCTCTCTCTCTCTCCTTACTCTACTGTCTCAGCAGGTCTCTCCTCTCTCTCTCTCTCTATCTCATTACTGTACTGTATCAGCAGGTCTCTCTCTCTCTCTCTCTCTCTCTCTCTATCTCTCTCTGTCAGCATCTCTCCTCTCTCTCTCTCTTCTCTCACTCTATCTCTCTCTCTCTCTCTCTCTATCTATTCAGTCAGCATCTCCTCTCTCTCTCTCCTCTCTCTCAGTCTCTCTCTCTCTCTCTACTCAGTCAGACAGCAGTCTCTCCTCTCTCTCTCTCTCCTCAGTCATCAGCAGGTCTCTCTCTCTCTCTCTCTCTCCTCAGCTCTCTATTCTCTCTCTCTCTCCTATCAGTCAGCAGCTCTCTCTCTCTCTCTCTCTCAGTCTCAGCTCCTCTCTCTCTCTATTACTGTACTGTCAGTCAGCAGCAGTCTCTCTCTCTCTCTCTCTCAGACTAGCCTCCTACTCTCTCTCTCCTCAGTCAGACAGCTCCTCTCTCTCTCTCTCTCTCTCTCTCTCTCTCAGCAGCTCTCTCTCTCTCTCTCTCTCTCTCTCTATTACTGTACTGTATCAGCAGGTCTCTCTCTCTCCTCTCTCTCTCTCTCTTACTGTACTCCTCAGCAGGTCAGCTCTCTCTCTCTCTCTCTCTCAGTCAGACAGTACTCTCCTCTCTCTCTCTCTCTCTCTCTAGCTATTACTGTCTCTCTCAGCAGGTCTCTCAGCTCTCTCTCTCTCTCTCTTACTCCTCAGACATCAGCTGTCTCTCTCTCTCTCTCTCAGTCTGTATCAGCAGGTCTCTCCTCTCTCTCTCTCTCTCTATCTAGTCTGTACTGTCTCAGCAGGTCTCTCTCTCTCAGTCTCTCTCTCTCTTCTCTCTACTGTCTCTACTCTATCAGGTCTCTCTCTCTCTCTCTCTCTCTCTTACTGTACTGTCATCAGCAGGTCTCCTCTCTCTCTCTCTCTCTCAGTTACTGTACTGTATCAGCAGGTCTCTCCTCTCTCTCTCTCAGATAGCATTACTCTCTCTCTCTCTCTCTCTCAGACTCAGTCTCCTCTCTCTCTCTCTACTCAGTCAGACAGCAGTCTCCTCTCTCTCTCTCTCTCTGTCTGTATCAGCAGGTCAGCATCCTCTCTCTCTCTCTCCTCTCAGTCAGACATCAGCCTCCTCTCTCTCTCTCTCTCTCTCTATCTCCTAGTCTCTCAGCAGGTCTCTCTCTCTCTCTCTCTATCTCATTACTGTACTGTAGCATCAGCAGGTCTCTCTCTCTCTCTCTCTCTCTCCTCTCTACTCTCTCAGACAGCATCTCAGGTCTCTCTCTCTCCTCTCTCTCTCTAGCTCTCTCTCTACTCTCTCCTCAGTCAGACAGCAGGTCTCTCTCTCTCTCTCATCTATCTACTGTACTGTATCAGCAGGTCTCTCTCAGTCAGACAGCAGTCTCTCTCTCTCTCTCTCAGTCAGACAGCAGCTCTCTCTCTCTCTCTCTATTACTGTCTGTATCAGCAGGTCTCTCTCTCTCCTCTCTCTATCTATTCTGTACTGTATCAGCAGGTCTCTCTCTCTCCTCTCTCTCTCTCTAGCAGTCTCTTACTCTACTCTCTCTCAGCAGGTCTCTCCTCTCTCTCTCTCTCTCTCAGTACTGTACTGTATCAGCAGGTCTCTCTCTCAGTCAGACAGCAGTCTGTACTCTCTCTCTCTCTCAGTCAGACAGCTTCCTCTCTCTCTCTCTCTCTCAGCAGGTCTCTCCTCTCTCTCTCTCTCTCTCTCTCAGTCAGACAGCAGTCTCCTCTCTCTCTCTCTCCTCTGTCATCAGCAGGTCTCTCTCTCTCTCTCTCTCTATCTATTCTGTACTCTCTATCAGCAGGTCTCTCTCTCTCTCTCTCTCAGTCAGACTCTCAGCCTCCTCTCTCTCTCTATCTCTCTCTCTCCTCTCTCCTCTCTCCTCTCTCTCTCTCTCTCTGTACTGTATCAGCAGCATCTCTCTCTCTCTCTCTCTCTCTCTCTCTCTATCTATTACTGTACTGTATCAGCAGTCTCTCCTCTCTCTCTCTCTCTCTATTACTCAGTACTGTATCAGCAGGTCTCTCTCTCTCTCTCTCTCTATCTATTCTCTGTCTCTCTCTCTCAGCAGGTCAGCTCTCTCTCTCTCTCTCTCTCCTCAGTCTGTACTGTATCAGCAGGTCTCTCTCTCTCTCTCAGTCAGACAGCAGTCTCTCCTCTCTCTCTCTCTTACTGACAGTATCAGCAGGTCTCTCTCTCTCTCTCTCTCTATCTCTCTCTCTCTGTCCTCAGCAGGTCTCTCTCTCTCTCTCTCTCTCTAGCTATTACTCTCTCTCTCTCAGCAGTCAGACAGCAGTCTCTCTCTCTCTCTACTCAGTCTGACAGCAGGTCTCTCTCTCTCTCTCTCTCTCTCTCTCTCACAGTCTGTATCAGCTCTCTCTCTCTCTCTCTCTCCTCTCTCAGACAGCTCTCCTCTCTCTCTCTGTATCAGCAGCAGCAGGTCTCTCTCTCTCTCTCTCTCGATCTATTACTCTCTCTCTCTCTCTCAGCAGGTCTCTCTCTCTCTCTCTCTCTCTCTCTCTCTCTGTCTCTATCAGCAGCAGCCTCTCCTCTCTCTCTCTCTCTCATCTCTCTCTCACTCTCTCTACTGTATCAGCAGGTCTCTCTCTCTCTCTCTCTCTCTCCTCAGTCAGACAGCAGTCTCTCCTCTCTCTCTCTCAGTCAGACAGCAGTCTCTCCTCTCTCTCTCTCTCTCTCAGTCAGACAGCAGCTCTTCTCTCTCTCTCTCCTCAGTCAGACTCTCTCTCTCTCTCTCTCTCTCTCCTCTCTCAGACAGCTCTCTCTCCTCTCTCTCTCTCTCAGACAGCAGCTCTCTCTCTATCTCTCTCTCTGTCTGTCAGCACAGCAGCAGTCCTCTCTCTCTCTCTCTCAGACAGCTTACTCTCTCTCTCTCTCTCTCTCTCTCAGACAGCAGCAGCTCTCTCTCTCTCTCTCTCTCTGTCAGACAGCAGTCTCTCTCTCTCTCTCTCTCTCTCTCTCCTCTCTCTCTCTCTCTCCTCAGTCAGACAGCAGGTCTCTCTCTCTCTCTCTCTCTCTCTCTTCTCTCTCTCTGTATCAGACAGCTCTCCTCTCTCCTCTCTCTCTCAGTCACTGTACTGTCATCAGCAGGTCTCTCCTCTCTCTCTCTCTCTCTCTCTCTCTTCTCTGTAGTCTCTATCTCTCTCTCTCTCCTCAGTCAGACTCTCTAGCAGTCCTTACTCTCTCTCAGTCAGACTCTCCTCTCTCTCTCTCTCTCTCTCCTCTGTCAGACAGCAGGTCCTCTCTCTCTCTCTCCTCAGTCAGACAGCAGCTCTCTCCTCTCTCTCTCTCTATCTCCTTCTGTACTGTATCAGCTCTCTCTCTCTCTCTCCTCAGTCTCTCAGTCTCCTCTCTCTCTCCCTCTCAGGTCTCTCCTCTCTCTCTCTCTCTCTCTCACTGTACTCAGTCAGCAGGTCTCTCTCTCTCTCTCTCTCTCTCTCTCTCTCAGTGTATCAGCAGGTCTCTCTCTCTCTCTCTCTCTTCTCTCTCTCTCTCTACTCTCTCCTCAGCAGACAGCTCATCTCTCTCTCTCTCTCTCCTCAGACTGTATCAGCAGGTCCTCTCTCTCTCTCCTCTCTCTCTCTCTCTCTACTCAGTCAGACAGCAGGTCTCTCTCTCTCTCCTCAGTCTCTCTCTCTCTCTCTCTCTCTCTCTCTCATCAGTCAGCAGTCTCTCTCTCTCTCTCTCTCATCAGACTGCAGCTGTCTCTCTCAGGTCTCTCAGTCAGACAGCAGTCTCTCTCTCTCTCTCTCCTCTCAGACTGTCAGCTCTCAGGTCTCTCTCTCTCTCTCTCTCTCTTAGACAGCTCTCTCTCTCTCTCTCTCAGTCAGACAGCAGTCTCCTCTCTCTATCTCTGTCTCTGTATCAGCAGACAGCTCCTCCTCTCTCTATCTCTCCTCAGTCTGTATCAGCAGTCTCTCCTCTCTCTCTCTCTCTCTCTATCAGACACTCAGTATCAGCTCTCTCTCTCTCTCTCTCAGTCTCAGCTCTCTCTCTCTCTCTCTGTATCAGCAGTCTCTCTCTCTCTCTCTCTCTATCTCTCTCTACTCTCTCTCAGCAGGTCTCTCCTCCTCTCTCTCTCTCTCTATTCAGACACTGTCTCAGCAGGTCTCTCTCTCTCTCAGTCAGACAGCAGACAGCAGTCTCTCCTCTCTCTCTCTCTCCTATCAGTCTGTACAGCAGGTCTCTCCTCTCTCTCTCTCACTTCTGTACAGCAGCTCTCTCTCTCTCTCTCTCTCCTCATCTGTACAGCAGCAGGTCTCTCTCTCTCTCCTCTCTCTCTATTCTCTCTCTCTGTATCAGACAGCAGTCTCCTCTCTCTCTCTCTCTCAGTCTGACAGCACTCTATCTCTCTCTCTCTCTCTCTCTCCTCTCTCTCTCTCTATCTCTCTCTCTCTCTCAGTCAGACAGCAGTCTCCTCTCTCTCTCTCTCTCTCTCTCTCTCTCTCTGTATCAGCAGCAGTCTCTCTCTCTCTCTCTCTCTCAGACAGCAGTATCAGCAGGTCTCTCCTCTCTCTCTCTCTATCTCCTCTACTGTATCTCTCTCTCTCTCCTCTCTCTCTCTCTCAGTCAGTCAGACAGCAGTCTCTCTCTCTCTCTCTCTATCTAGACAGCAGTATCAGCTCTCTCTCTCCTCTCTCAGACAGCTCTCTATCTCTCTACTCTACTGTATCAGCAGGTCTCTCTCTCTCTCCTCTCTCTCTCTCTCTCTCAGACAGCAGTCTCTCTCTCTCTCTCTCTCTTACTCTCTGTATCAGCAGGTCTCTCTCTCTCTCTCTCTCTATCACTGTCAGACAGCAGGTCTCTCCTCTCTCTCTCTCTATCTATTACTGTACTGTATCAGCCTCTCTCTCTCTCTCTCTCTCATCTCCTCTCTCTCTCTCCTCAGTCAGACAGCAGCCTCTCTCTCTCTCTCTCTCAGTCTGACAGCATCAGCAGGTCTCTCCTCTCTCAGACAGCTCTCTCTCTCTCTCTCTACTGTATCAGCAGTCTCTCTCTCTCTCTCCTCTCTCTCTCTCTCTCTCTCTCCTCAGTCAGACAGCAGCTCTCCTCTCTCTCTCTCTCTCTCTCTCAGACAGCTCTCTCTCCTCTCTCTCTCTCTCCTCTATTCTGTACTGTATCAGCGTCTCTCTCTCTCTCTCTCTCTCCTCAGTCAGCAGTCTCTCTCTCTCTATCTCCTCAGTCAGACAGCAGGTCTCTCTCTCTCTCCTCAGTCTCTCTATCTATTCCTGTACTGTCTCAGCAGTCTCTCCTCTCTCTCTCTCTCTCTCAGTCTGACAGCAGTCTCTCTCTCTCTCTCTCTCTCTCTCAGCACTGTCTCAGCTCTCTCTCTCTCTCTCTCAGACATCTATTCTCTGTACTGTATCAGCAGGTCTCTCCTCTCTCTCTCTCTCTCAGTCAGTACTGTATCAGCAGGTCTCTCCTCTCTCCTCAGTCAGACTAGCTCCTCTCTCTCTCCTCAGTCAGACAGCAGCCTCCTCTCTCTCTCTCTCTGTACAGTATCAGCAGTCTCTCTCTCTCTCTCCTCTCTCATCAGCAGTCTCTCCTCTCTCTCTCTCCTCAGTCAGACAGCAGGTCTCTCTCTCTCTCTCTCTCTCTCTATTACTCTACTCTATCAGCAGGTCTCTCCTCTCTCTCTCTCTCTCTCTCTACTGTCTGTATCAGCAGGTCTCTCTCTCCTCTCTCTCTCTCTCTCTCTATCACTGTACTGTATCAGCAGGTCTCTCCTCTCTCTCTCTCTCTATCTATTACTGTACTCTATCAGCAGGTCTCAGTCAGACTCCTCTCTCTCTCTCTTACTCAGTCTGTATCAGCAGGTCTCTCCTCTCTCTCTCTCCTCAGTCAGACAGCAGTCTCTCCTCTCTCTCTCTCTCTCTCTGTCAGTATCAGCAGGTCTCTCTCTCTCTCTCAGTCTACAGCAGCTCTCCTACTCTCTCTCTCAGGTCTCTCCAGCATCTCTCTCTCTCTCTTACTCAGTCAGACAGCAGGTCTCTCTCTCTCTCCTCCTCTCTCTCTCTCTCTGTACTGTATCAGACAGCAGTCTCCTCTCTCTCTCTCAGTCAGACAGTATCAGCAGGTCTCTCTCTCTCCTCTCTCTATCTATCTATCTACTCTATCAGCAGGTCTCTCCCTCTCTCCTCTCTCTCTCTCTACTCACTGTATCAGCAGCAGTCTCCTCTCTCTCTCTCTCTCTCTCTCACTGTATCAGCAGGTCTCTCTCTCTCTCTCTCTCTCTGTAGATCAGCAGTCTCTCTCTCTCTCCTCTCTCTCTCTCTTCTCTGTACTCAGACAGCAGTCTCTCTCTCTCTCTCTCTCTCTATCTCTCTACTCTCTCTCATCAGCAGGTCTCTCTCTCTCTCTCTCTCTCTCTCTCTCTGTACTGTCAGCAGCAGCAGCTCTCTCTCTCTATCTCTCTCAGACAGCAGCTCCTCTCTCTCTCTCAGTCAGACTGTACTGTCTCAGCTCTCTCTCTCCTCTCTCTCTCTCTCTCTCTTACTGTACTCATCAGCAGGTCTCTCCTCTCTCTCTCTCTCCTCTATCTACTGTACTGTATCAGCAGGTCTCTCTCTCTCTCCTCTCTCTCTCTCTATCTCTCTCTCTCTATCAGACAGCAGGTCTCTCTCTCTCTCCTCTCTCTATCTATTACTGTCTTCCTCAGTCAGCAGCTCTCTCTCTCTCTCTCTCTCTCTCTCTGTCAGCAGCAGGTCTCTCTCTCTCTCTCTCTCTCTCTATCTCTCTCTCTCTCTCTCTCCTCAGCAGGTCTCTCCTCTCTCCTCTCTCTCTCTATCCTCTGTACTGTATCAGCAGGTCTCTCCTCTCTCTCTCTCTCTCTCTCTGTACTGTATCAGACAGCTCTCTCTCCTCTCTCTCTCTCTCTACTCAGTACAGACAGCAGGTCTCTCTCTCTCTCTCTCTCTATCTATTACTGTACTGTATCAGCTCTCTCTCTCTCTCTCTCTCAGCTCTGTACTGTATCAGCAGGTCTCTCTCTCTCTCCTCTCTCTCTCTATTACTGTACTCTCTCCTCAGTCTCAGCAGCCTCTCTCTCTCTCTCTATTACTCAGTCAGACAGCAGGTCTCTCCTCTCTCTCTCTCTCAGACAGCTCTTACTGTACTCAGTCAGCAGGTCTCTCTCTCTCTCTCTCTCTCTCTCTATTCAGTACTGTATCAGCAGGTCTCTCCTCTCTCTCTCTCTCTATTACTGTACTGTATCAGCAGGTCTCTCTCTCTCTCTCTCTCTCTATCTATTACTGTACTGTATCAGCAGTCTCTCTCTCTCTCTCTCAGTCAGACTATCTATTACTCTACTCTCTATCAGCAGGTCTCTCCTCTCTCCTCTCTCTCTCTATCACTGTACTGTATCAGCAGGTCTCTCCTCTCTCTCTCTATCAGTCTGTATCAGCAGGTCCTCTCTCTCTCTCTCTCAGACAGCTAGTACTCTACTCTCTCTCTCTCTCTCTCTCAGCTCTCTATCTATCTCTCTCTCTGTCCTCAGTCAGGTCAGCAGGTCTCTCTCTCTCTCTCTCTACTCAGTCAGCAGCAGCTCTCTCTCTCTCTCTCTCTCCTCAGTCAGCAGCAGTCTCTCTCTCTCTCTCTCAGTCTCTCTCTCTCTCCTACTCTACTGTACAGTCAGGTCAGCCTCTCTCTCTCTCTCTCTCTCTCTCTCTGTACTGTATCAGCAGGTCTCTCCTCTCCTCTCTCTCTCTATCTATTACTGTACTGTATCAGCAGGTCTCTCTCTCTCTCTCCTCTCTCTATCAGCATTACTCTCTCTCTCTCTCCTCAGTATCAGCTCTCCTCTCTCTCTCTCTAGTCTCTGCACTGTCCTCTCTCTCTCTCCTCAGTCTACAGCAGCTCTCTCTCTCTCTCAGTCTGTACAGCAGGTCTCCTCTCTCTCTCTCTCTATTCTGTACTGTAAGCAGGTCTCTCTCTCTCTCTCTCTCTCTATCTATCTCCTGTACTGTATCAGCAGGTCTCCTCTCTCTCTCTCTCTCTCAGACACTGTACAGCAGCCTCTCTCTCTCTCTCTCTCCTCAGTCAGACAGCAGGTCTCTCCTCTCTCTCTCTCTCAGTATCTGCACTGTCTCCTCTCTCTCTCTCCTCTCTCAGACAGCTATCTCTCTCTCTCTCTCAGCAGTCAGACAGCTCTCTCTCTCTCTCTCTCTCTACTCAGTCAGACAGCAGGTCTCTCCTCTCTCTCCTCTCTCTCTCTCTAGTACTGCACTCTATCTCTCTCTCCTCTCTCTCTCCTCTCTCCTCTCTCTCTACTCAGTCAGACAGCAGTCTCTCCTCTCTCTCTCTCTCTCTATCTCTACTGTATCAGCTCTCTCTCTCTCTCTCTCTCTCTCTAGCTATTACTCTACTGTATCAGCAGGTCAGACATCTCTCTCTCTCTCTCTCTATTACTGTACTGTATCAGCAGGTCTCTCTCTCTCTCTCTCTCTCTATTACTGTACTGTATCTCTCTCAGCAGTCCTCCTCTCTCTCTCTCTCTCTCTCTCCTCTGTCAGTATCAGCAGGTCTCCTCTCTCTCTCTCTCCTCAGTCTGATCAGCAGGTCTCCTCTCTCTCTCTCTCTCTCAGTCAGTCAGCAGGTCTCTCCTCTCTCTCTCTCTCTCTCTCAGTCAGATCTATTCTCTCTACTGTATCAGCAGGTCTCAGCTCTCCTCTCTCTCTCTATCTATTACTGTACTGTATCAGCAGGTCATCTCTCTCTCTCCTCTCTCTATCTATTACTGTACTGTATCAGCAGGTCTCTCCTCTCTCTCTCTCTATCTATTACTGTACAGTATCAGCAGGTCTCTCCTCTCTCTCTCTCTCTCAGTCAGACTGTATCAGCAGGTCTCTCTCTCTCTCTCTCTCTATCTATTACTGTACTGTATCAGCAGGTCTCTCTCTCTCTCAGTCTCTCTCTCTATTACTGTACTGTATCAGCAGGTCTCTCCTCTCTCTCTCTCTATCTGTACTCAGACAGCAGGTCTCTCCTCTCTCCCTCTCTCTATCTATTACTGTCCTCTCTCAGCAGGTCTCTCCTCTCTCTACAGCATTACTCCTCTGTATCAGCAGACAGCTCCTCTCTCCTCTCTCTATCTCTGTACTGTATCAGCAGGTCTCTCCTCTCTCTCTCTCTCATCTCTCTCTCTCTCTCTCTATCTATTACTGTACTGTATCAGCAGGTCTCTCCTCTCTCCTCTCTCTATCTATTACTGTACTGTATCAGCAGGTCTCTCCTCTCTCTCTCTCTGTAACTGTCAGCAGGTCTCTCCTCTCTCTCTCTCTTACTGTACTGTAGACAGCAGGTCTCTCCTCTCTCTCTATCTATTACTGTACTGTATCAGCAGGTCTCTCCTCTCTCCTCTCTCTATCTATTACTGTACTGTATCAGCAGGTCTCTCCTCTCTCTCTCTATTACTGTACTGTATCAGCAGGTCTCTCCTCTCTCTCTCCTATTACTGTACTGTATCAGCAGGTCTCTCCTCTCTCCTCTCTCTCTATCTACTTACTGTACTGTATCAGCAGGTCTCTCCTCTCTCTATCTGTCTCTGAGTGTGTGACAATGTGCCTCTGAGTGTTTGAGGTAGGGATACTTTGAAGAGAGTGAGGTTGGAGGTAGCGTCACTCTGAAGAGAGAGAGTGTGTGTGTGTGTGTGTGTGTGTGTGTGCGTTTGTACTCTGAGGGATTTAGGGTTCACTAAAGGCAGTGTGGATTGCTACTATTCATCGAAGGCTTTAAGAAGCTGCAGAGCTGTGGTCATATCACACACACACACACACACACACACACACACAACACACAGAGAGAGAGAGAGAGAGAGAGAGAGAGAGAGAGAGAGAGAGAGATTTAGTGTGTTATAAATGGGCTAGCCCTTCCCTGCAATCTGTTAAATATCATGACCATACTGGAGACTGATTAAAGGGATTGATTTAACACCCTCAGTGAAGGAAAGAGAGAAACAGAGAGAGAGAGGGGGGGGGGGGGAGAGAGCGAGAGTGAGAGTGATGGGGAGAGAGAGAGAGAGGGGGAGATAGAGACGCTCTTATCCAGAGCAACTTACAGTTAGTGAGTGCATACATTTTCATACCGGCCCCCCCCCATGGGAATCGAACCCACAACCCCGGCCGTTGCAAGTGCCACGCTCTACCAAC
Organism: Coregonus suidteri; assembly: GCA_036851935.1. Classification (NCBI taxonomy): domain Eukaryota; kingdom Metazoa; phylum Chordata; class Actinopteri; order Salmoniformes; family Salmonidae; genus Coregonus; species Coregonus suidteri. Next base: position 52,291,307 of record CM072232.1, on the reverse strand, counting down.
TGAGCTACACGGGGGGGCATCAACATACGAATTGTTTTTGCAATCTCGGTAGCAAATGGAACGTCTATGTTGCACAGTAAATATCGCTATCGCTAACATATCTCATGGTTTAGGGAAGAGGACACTCTTCATTATTCCTTTAGTAAAAACAGAGTTATGAAATCTGAAGACACGTTGCATTCACCGAGACACATTAAACCGATCACATTCACTGTTGCAAAACCTTAACTTTCCACTCCGCACAGGGTGTGCGAATCAGTTTTTTTTTTTTCTTTGCCTTTTCTAGAAATCAACGTGGTGATCTCTTTAAACACGAGAGGTCCACTACATGACCAGCAGTATGTGGACACCTGCTCGTCCAACACCTCATTCCAAAATCATGGGCATTCATATGGAGTTGGTCCCCCCCTTTGCTGCTATAACAGCCTCCACTCTTCTGGGGAGGCTTTTCCACTAGATGTTGGAACATTGCTGCGGGGGGACTTGCTTCCATTCAGCCACAAGAGCATTAGTGAGGTCGGGGCACTGATGTTGTGGGGCGATTAGGCCTGGCTCGCAGTCGGCGTTTCCAATTCATCCCAAAAGCGTTCGATGTGGTTTGAGGTCAGGGCTCAGTGCAGGCCAGTCAAGTTCTTCCACACCGTTCTCGACAAAGCACTGTATGGACCTCGCTTTGTGCACGGGAGGCATTCTCATGCTGAAACAGGAATGGGCCTTCCCCAAACTGTTGCCGCAAAGTTGGAAGCACAGAATTGTCTAGAATGTCACTGCATGCTGTAGTGTTAAGATTTCACTGGGAAACAGCCCCAGACCAAACTGTGCAGTTTGGTCTGGGGCTGTATTGGGGCAGGTAGCGTTACCCTGGCATCTGCCTAACCCAGATTCGTCTGTCGGACTGCCATATGGTGATGCATGATTCATCACTCCAGAGATCGCGTTTCCACTGCTCCAGAGTCCAATGGCGGCGAGCTTTACACCACTCCAGCCGACGCTTGGCATTTCACATGGTGATCTTAGGCTTGTGTGCGGCTGCTCGGCCACGGAAACCCATTTCATGGAAACTCCCGACGAACAGCTCTTGTGCTGACGTTGCTTCCAGAGGCAGTTTTGAACTCGGTAGTGAGTGTTGCAACCGAGGACAGACGATTATTACACGTTACGTGCTTCAGCACTCGGCGGGTCCCGTCCTGTGAGCTTGTGTGGCCTACCACTTCGCGGCTGAGCCGTTGTTGCTCCTAGACGCTTCCACTTCGCAATAACAGCACTTACAGTTGACCGGGGCAGCTCTAGCAGAGCAGAAATTTGACAAACTGATTTGTTGGAAAGGTGACATCCTATGACGGTGCCGCGTTGAAAGTCACCTGAGCTCTTCAGTAAGGCCATTCTACTAACCAATGTTCCTCTATGGAGATTGCATGGCTGGGTGCTCTATTTGATACACCTGTCAGCAGCGGGTGTGGCTGAAATAGAATCCACTAATTTTGAAGGGGTGTCCACATACTTTTGTATATATAGTGTATGTCCAAGAACTTGAGATGTAGATTACAGTGTATCTCAGGCTCAACAGTCTCCACATAGTTCCCCAGTGTGTCTGTGTGAAGGGTAGAGGTGGAGTGTCTCTCTCCAGTTCCCCCCAGTGTGTCTGTTGTGAAGGGTAGAGGTGGAGTGTCTCTCTCCAGTTCCCCAGTGTGTCTGTGTGAAGGGTAGAGGTGGAGTGTCTCTCTCCAGTTCCCCAGTGTGTCTGTGTGAAGGGTAGAGGTGGAGTGTCTCTGTTCTCTCTCCAGTTCCCCAGTGTGTCTGTGTGAAGGGTAGAGGTGTGGTGGAGTGTCTCTCTCCAGTTCCCCAGTGTGTCTGTGTGAAGGGTAGTTCCCAGTGTGGAGTGTGTCTCTCTCCAGTTCCCCAGTGTGTCTGTGTAAAGGTAGAGGTGGAGTGTGTGTCTCTCCAGTTCCCAGAGTGTTGTCTGTTGTGAAGGGTAGAGGTGGAGTGTCTCTCTCCAGTTCCCCAGTGTGTTGCTGTTGTGAAGGGTAGAGGTGGAGTGTCTCTCTCCAGTTCCCCAGTGTGTCTATGTGAAGGGTAGAGGTGGAGTGTATCTCTCCAGTTCCCCAGTGTGTGTTGTGAAGGGTAGAGATGGGGAGTGTCTCTCTCCAGTTCCCCAGTGTGTGTGTTGTGAAGGGTAGAGGTGGAGTGTGTATCTCTCCAGTTTCCCCAGTGTGTGTTGTGAAGGGGTAGAGATGGAGTGTCTCTCTCCAGTTCCCCAGTGTGTGTGTGTTGTGAAGGGTAGAGGTGAGTGTCTCTCTCCAGTTCCCCAGTGTGTCTGTGTGTGAAGGGTAGAGGTGGAGTGTCTCTCTCCAGTTCCCCAGTGTGTCTGTTGTGAAGGGTAGAGGTGGAGTGTCTCTCTCCAGTTCCCCAGTGTGTCTGTGTGAAGGGTAGAGGTGGAGTGTCTCTCTCCAGTTCCCCAGTGTGTCTGTGTGAATTTTGTGGGTAGAGGTGGAGTGTCTCTCTCCAGTTCCCCAGTGTGTCTGTGTGAAGGGTAGAGGTGGAGTGTCTCTCTCCAGTTCCCCAGTGTGTCTGTGTGTAAAGGGTAGAGGTGGAGTGTCTCTCTCCAGTTCCCCAGTGTGTCTGTGTGAAGGGTAGAGGTGGAGTGTCTCTCTCCAGTTCCCCAGTGTGTCTGTTGTGAAGGGTAGAGGTGGAGTGTCTCTCTCCAGTTCCCCAGTGTGTCTGTGTGAAGGGTAGAGGTGGAGTGTCTCTCTCCAGTTCCCCAGTGTGTCTGTTGTGAAGGGTAGAGGTGGAGTATCTCTCCAGTTCCCCAGTGTGTCTGTGTGAAGGGTAGAGGTGGAGTGTCTCTCTCCAGTTCCCCAGTGTGTCTGTTTGAAGGATAGAGGTGGAGTGTCTCTCTCCAGTTCCCCAGTTTGTCTGTGTGAAGGGTAGAGGTGGAGTGTCTCTCTCCAGTTCCCCAGTGTGTCTGTGTGAAGGGTAGAGGTGGAGTGTCTCTCTCCAGTTCCCCCAGTGTGTCTGTTGTGAAGGGTAGAGGTGGAGTGTCTCTCTCCAGTTCCCCAGTGTGTCAGTGTGAAGGTAGAGGTGGAGTGTCTCTCTCCAGTTCCCCAGTGTGTCTGTGTGAAGGGTAGAGGTGGAGTGTCTCTCTCCAGTTCCCCAGTGTGTCTGTGTGAAGGGTAGAGGTGGAGTGTCTCTCTCCAGTTCCCCAGTGTGTGTGTTGTGAAGGGTAGAGGTGGGAGTGTCTCTCTCCAGTTCCCAGTGTGTCTGTTGTGAAGGGAAGAGGGTGGAGTGTCTCTCTCCAGTTCCCCAGTGTGTCTGTGTGAAGGGTAGAGGTGGAGTGTCTCTCTCCAGTTCCCCAGTGTGTCTGTGTGAAGGGTAGAGGTGGAGTGTCTCTCTCTAGTTCCCCAGTGTGTGTTGGCTCTAATAATGATATTAGCTGCTGCTGTCCTTTCACCCAGACCCCTCTCTCTCCCCGTCCACACCCCTCTCTTTCACCCAGACCCCTCTCTATCCCCGTCCACACCCCTCTATTTCACCCAAACCCCTCTCTATCCCCCTCCACACCCCTCTATTTCACCCAAACCCCTCTCTATCCCCCTCCACACCCCTCTATTTCACCCAAACCCCTCTCTATCCCCGTCCACACCCTCTCTATTTCACCCAAACCCCTCTCTCTCCCCGTCCACACCCCTCTCTTTCACCCAGACCCCTCTCTCTCCCCGTCCACACCCCTCTATTTCACCCAGACCCCTCTCTATCCCCGTCCACACCCCTCTCTTTCACCCAGACCCCTCTCTATCCCCGTCCACACCCCTCTATTTCACCCAAAACCCCTCTCTATCCCCGTCCACACCCCTCTATTTCACCCACACCCCTCTATTTCACCCAGACCCCTCTCTCTCCCCGTCCACACCCTTCTCTTTCACCCAAACCCCTCTCTATCCCCGTCCACACCCCTCTCTTTCGATCACCCATACGTAAAAATGTATGCACACATGACTGTAAGTCGCTTTGGATAAAAGCGTCTGCTAAATGGCATATTATTATTATTTCACCCAGACCTAACGGAGAAAAAAAGACAGGGAGATGGACTGAGTGACTGAGTGACTGAGTGAGTGACAGTGACTGAGTGAGTGACTGAGTTAGTGAGTGTGTGCGTGAGTGTTTTGCTGAGCTTAGTCTAAATTTACAATGTAAAAACATCTAAGGAGTCGATGAAAGACTCCTTAGGGACTAGTCTGACGTCAGACCCCTGTGTGTGTCTGTGTGTGTGTGATCACTGTCACATCTCTTCCATAGCACAGTGAGGTCATACATCATGACTCTGCCAGCTCCCTACAGCTTAATGTGTCCTGTTGAATCACATCGCACACTCACACACACACACAAACACATGCACACACACACACACACACATGCACACACAAACACATGCACACACAAACACATTCTGTCACAGCAGCATCATCATCTCCTGATTTGCATCTCCTGAAGGGCCCACTGAGTAACTGCCTAGATTTAGATCTCCCTAAATCTCATTTAATCTCAATCACTTCTATATCATGCTCTCCCTCCCTCCCTCTCTCCCCCGCTCCTCCCCCCCCCCCCCCTCTCTCTTGCTCTCTCTCAATTCATATTCTATTTAAGGGCTTTATTTGCATGGGAAACGTGTGTTAACATTGCCAAAGCAAGTGAAATAGATAATAAACAAAAGTGAAATAAACATTAAATATTAACAGTAAACATTACACTCAGAAGTTCCAAAAGAATAAAGACATTTCAAATGTCATGTTATGTATATATACAGTGTTGTAACAATGTGCAAATAGTTAAAGTACATGGGAAAATAAATCAACATACGTTTTGGTTATATTTACAATGGTGTTTGTTCTTCACTGGTTGCCCTTTTTTGTGGCAACATGTCACAAATATTGCAGCTGTGAGGGCACACTGTGGTATTTCACCCAATAGATATGGGAGTTTATAAAAATTGGATTTTTTTTCAATTTCTTTGTGGGTCTGTGTAATCTGAGGGAAATACAGTGGGGGGAAAAAAGTATTTAGTCAGCCACCAATTGTGCAAGTTCTCCCACTGTCACGCCCTGGCTCTGGGGACTCTAGTATGTTGAGCCAGGGTGTGAGTTTTCATTTGTGTTCATTCTAGTATTGTGTTTCTATGTTGGCCAGTGTGGTTCTCAATCAGAGGCAACGTGAATCAGCTGTTGCTTGTTGTCTCTGATGTGGAACCATACTTAGTCAGCCTGTTTCCCCACAGTATGGTGTGGGATCTTGTTTCCTATTGTAGGTTTGTGTTTTGCACCTTTGGACGTCACATATCGTTTTTGTTATTTTGTTTGTGTATCTAAAATAAAAGCATGTTCGCAAATAACGCTGCGCCTTGGTCCTCTGTATACGACGATCATGACAGAAGATCCCACCAAGACAGGACCAAGCAGCGTGAAGAGGAGAGAGGATGGACCTGGGATCAGTTGAGTAGGAGTCTCGACTGGGCCAAGCCAAGTGAAGAGCAGAGAGGTTGGACTATGGAGCAGTGGATTAAGAGTCTCGACTGGGCCAAGCCAAGTGAAGAGCAGAGAGGTTGGACTTTGGAGCAGTGGGGTGAGAGTCTGGCGAGAACTAGGGAGGCCTGGTCCACGGGGAGGAGAGACACCCAGAAAATTTTTAGGGGGGGGCTCACGCCGTGGACGACGGGGGCAGCAGGAGGCCGCGATAGAGCGGTCCAGCGGGTTGGCAGAGGAGGCCGCCAGGTTAAGGGGGCCACTGGTCACAAAGGGGAAGGAAAGTGTAGAGGCACAGCGAGAGGTACTGGGGTGTGTTACCAGTCCGGTCCGGCCCGTTCCTGATCCCCGCGTAGGGCCAGTGGTGTGTGTCCCCCAGTACGGTCCGGCCTGTTCCTGTCCCTCGCATCGAGCCTGTGGTGCGCGTCGCCAGCCCGGTCCGGGCCTGTTCCTGCTCCCCGCATCGAGCCTGTGGGTGCGCTTCGCCAGCCCGGTCCGGCCCGTTCCTGCTCCCCGCACCAAGTCAGTGGTGCGCTTCGTCAGCCCGGTCCAGCCCGTTCCTGCTCCCCGCACCAAGTCAGTGGTGCGCTTCGTCAGCCCGGTCCGGCCCGCTCCTGCTCCCCGCACCAAGTCAGTGGTGCGCTTCGTCAGCCCGGTCCGGCTCGCTCCTGCTCCCCGCACCAAGTCAGTGGTGCGCTTCGTCAGCCCGGTCCGGCCCGTTCCTGCTCCCCGCACCAAGTCAGTGGTGCGCTTCGTCAGCCCGGTCCGGCCCGCTCCTGCTCCCCGCACCAAGTCTGTGGTGCGCTTCGTCAGCCTGGTCCGGCCCGCTCCTGCTCCCCGCAACAAGTCAGGGGTGCGTTTCGTCAGCCCGGCTCGGCCCGTTCCTGCTCCCCACACCAAGCCAGTGGTGTGCGTCGTCCAGTCCGGCACAGCCCGTGCCTGTTCCACCGGTGCCTGGTTCGGCACGGGTCAGCTGCTTCACGCCGGAGCTAGAGCAATCCGCTCCACCAGTGTGCAGTCCAGCTCGGTCAGCAGGGCCAGACCGGACCAGGGGTACTTTGGGAGGTTAGAAGGGAGTGGGGATCATGCCCGGAGCCGGATCCGTCGCCAACCCCTGTGGTGTTTGGTTGGCGCGGTCGGAGTCCGCGCCTTTGGGGGGGGTGGTACTGTCACGCCTGGCTCTGGGGACTCTAGTATGTTGAGCCAGGGTGTGAGTTTTTCATTGTGTTCGTTCTAGTATTGTGTTTCTATGTTGGCCAGTGTGGTTCTCAATCAGAGGGCAACGTGAATCAGCTGTTGCTTGTTGTCTCTGATTGGGAACCATACTTAGTCAGACCTGTTTCCCACAGTATGGTGTGGGATCTTGTTCCTGTTGTAGGTTTGTGTTTTGTACCTTTGGACGTCACGTATCGTTTTTGTTATTTTGGTCGTGTATCTAAAATAAAAGCATGTTCGCAAATAACGCTGCGCCTTGGTCCTCTGTATACGACGATCGTGACACCCACTTAAAAGATGAGAGAGGCCTGTAATTCATCATAGGTACACGCCAACTATGACAGACAAATTGAGAAAAAATAATCCAGAAAATCACATTGTAGGATTTTTTATGAATTTATTTGCAGATTATGGTGGGAAAATAAGTATTTGGTCACCTACAAACAAGCAAAGATTTCTGGCTCTCACAGACCTGTAACTTCTTCTTTAAGAGGCTCCTCTGTCCTCCAATCGTTACCTGTATTAATGGCACCTGTTTGAACTTGTTATCAGTATAAAAGACACCTGTCCACAACCTCAAAACAGTCACACTCCAAACTCCACTATGGCCAAGACCAAAGAGCTGTCAAAGGACACCAGAAACAAAAATTGTAGACCTGCCACCAGGCTGGGAAGACTGAATCTGCAATAGGTAAGCAGCTTGGTTTGAAGAAATCAACTGTGGGAGCAATTATTAGGAAATGGAAGACATACAAGACCACTGATAATCTCCCTCGATCTGGGGCTCCACGCAAGATCTCACCCCGTGGGGTCAAAATGATCACAAGAACAGTGAGCAAAAATCCCAGAACCCACACGGGGGGACTAGTGAATGACCTGCAGAGAGCTGGGACCAAAGTAACAAAGCCTACCATCAGTAACACACTACGTAAAGGAAAGAATGAATGGGGCCATGTATCGTGAGATTTTGAGTGAAAAACCTCCTTCCATCAGCAAGGGCATTGAAGATGAAACGTGGCTGGGTCTTTCAGCATGACAATGATCCCAAACACACCGCCCGGGCAACGAAGGAGTGGCTTCGTAAGAAGCATTTCAAGGTCCTGGAGTGGCCTAGCCAGTCTCCAGATCTCAACCCCATAGAAAATCTTTGGAGGGAGTTGAAAGTCCGTGTTGCCCAGAGACAGCCCCAAAAACATCACTGCTCTAGAGGAGATCTGCATGGAGGAATGGGCCAAAATACCAGCAACAGTGTGTGAAAACCTTGTGAAGACTTACAGAAAACGTTTGACCTTTGTCATTGCCAACAAAAGGGTATATAACAAAGTATTGAGAAAACTTTTGTTATTGACCAAATACTTATTTTCCACCATAATTTGCAAATAAATTCATAAAAAATCCTACAATGTTGTCAGAGTTCGGATGTGGATGCAGTGGTGGAGTCAAGCGCTGTCAGCGCGTGCTGTAGGTGGGTGCAGTGGTGGAATCAAACGCAGGACACAGACGGATAGTCCAACAGACTTTAGTGATCGCCAAACACGGCAATAGGTCAACTCTTGCCCGAAGGCGAAATACGCACGAAGGCGAACAAAACAAAAGCGCACAAACAGGTGCGTAAATACTCCAACAGTGGAGGGAAGCTCAACCGAGCGAAATACAGGAATCACGCCCTTTACACGAATGACAAAAATCAATAAACACACAACACTAGACACACACAACGAGAAACTTATAGAACACTAATTAGGCTAAACAAGAACAGGTGTGACAACAAACAGACAAAAGCAAACGAACATGAAACATACAACGGTGGCAGCTAGTATTCCGGAGACAACGAACGCCGAAGCCTGCCCGAACAAGGGAGCGAGGCAGCCTCGGCCGAAAACCGTGACAGTACCCCCCCCCTTGACGCGCGGCTCCAGACGTGCGCCGACTCCGGCCTCGGGGACGACCCGGAGGACGCGGAGCAGGGTGCGTCGGGTGCCCACGATGGAATTCCGTCAGGAGAGACGGGTCCAAGATGTCTCTCCTCGGCACCCAGCACCGCTCCTCCGGACCGTACCCCTCCCACTCCACTAGATACTGGAGACCCCCCATCCGACGTCTCGAATCCAAGATGGACCTCACAGTGTACGCCGGTGCCCCCTCGATGTCCAATGGGGGCGGAGGAGTCTCCCTGATCTCACTTTCTTGGAGTGGGCCAGCTACCACCGGCCTGAGAAGGGACACATGGAACGAGGGGTTAATACTTTTATATTCAACAGGCAGTTGTAATTTGTAACACACCTCGTTCAACCTTCCCAGGACTTTAAATGGCCCTACAAACCGCCGACCCAGTTTCCGACAGGGCAGGC